>VXBT01007138.1:3930564-4176622 GCA_013400235.1 Oriolus oriolus | reverse complement strand
GGGCGGCGCGGGGCTGGCCGGGCTGAGCTGCTGGGGGTGGTGGGCGTGCGGGTGGTGGTGGTGGTGGCCCATGCCGTTGTAGGAGTTCACCATGCTGGGCAGCGCCATGCTCTGCACCCGCGAGTAGGGGCTGTAGGACGCCGGGCCCGAGAGTCCTTTCACATTGACAGGGCTGACGTTCCCACCAGACATCTGGCAGGATGTGTAGGGCATGGGCGCGGGGGGCTGCGCCAGCGGCCACGAGTTGTTCATGAAGGTGGACTGCAAGTACTTGGGCGGGGACAGGTAGCCGTAGCTGTCGGGGCTGAAGAGGGTCTTGCCAGGTTGGAAGTGGGTCGGAGGCGGCCGGAAAGGCCGTTTCATCCTTCGTCTCCTGCGGTAGTTGCCCTTCTCGAACATGTCCTCGCAGGCGGGGTCCAGGGTCCAGTAGTTGCCCTTGCGCTCGCCGCCGCCCTCCCGGGGCACCTTGATGAAGCACTCGTTGAGGCTGAGGTTGTGGCGGATGCTGTTCTGCCAGCCTTTCTTGTTCTTCTCGTAGAAAGGGAACTTGCTGATGATGTACTGGTAGATCCCGGACAGCGTAAGCCTCTTCTCTGCACTCTCCCGAATGGCCATGGCGATCAGGGCCACGTAGGAATAGGGGGGCTTCTGCGAGGGGTCCGGCTTCTCGGGGCCCTTGTCCACACTCAGCTCCTCCTTGCCCCGATCCGGCTCCTTGCTGCCGCTGGTGTCATGAGCCAGCAGCGCCACCGTGTCCTCCTCGCCGTCCGGGTAGTTGCTCATCATGGTGCCCCGCGTCCGCCGCCCGGGGCGCCCAGCGCAGCGCCGCGCGGTGCGGAGCGCTGCCCGCTGCACGGAGCCCGCTGCTGGCGGCCGTCCCGCTCCGCGCTCGCCGAGACGGGGCTGAAGCCGGAGTCGAAGCCGGGACCCGGACGGAGATCGGGAGGCGCCTCTCGCGGCGCCGCTGGTCCGTGCAGCGCGGCGGCAGCGTCGTCCCTGCCCCCGCGGGCTCCGCTCCCCTCTGCCGCGGCGGCCGGGCTCTTTTCTGATTTGTATGGGCCCGGCCGAGTTCCGCTTTCGTCAGGAGCCCGCTCCCCTATCGCCGCCGAGCCGCTGGGCACGGCCGAGTTCACCCTGCAGTCACGGCGCCGCGCTCAGCCCCGCGCACACGCGGCCCGACGTGGCCCCGCGGAGCGGCGCGGAACCGCCCCGGCTCAGCCGCGCCGCCGGGGGCGGGGGGAGGCGGGGGGCGGTGTCCGGGGGGCGCTGGGCGAGCCTCCGCCGCCCACCTCGGAGCCCGCCGGGGCCCGCGGCGCTGCGCTCCCCTCCCGCCCGGCGCGGGGTCGCGCTGGAGGCGGTGGGTGCGAAGGGGTGTGCCCGCGGCGCTCGCCCTGCCACGGCGGCTTGTCACACGTCCAGCCGCACACGCGGTCGCGTTTATATGTCTTGGCCGCGGGCCCCGCCAACCGATCGCGCCCGGGGAGCACAAGGAGGCTGTTGCCGCTCCCTGCAAGTCGAGTCTTGCAGCTCTTATTTGCAGGAGGCAGAAAGCAAAAGGTGTCGGGTCGCCCCTTCTCCCTCCCCGCAAAGTACACGCAGGCCCCCAGCGCGGCTGCGGGTCTGACAGGCGCCTCAAGGGCCGGGACAGGGTGGCGAGACGGGGGATGACACACTGGGCAGCTTTCCCACTCCTTCCCCTGGAGGGCTTCGGCTTATTTCACACGGTTCCTGGACTAGCGTATGGGGCACCGACATTCCCTTCTCCTGCCCCTTTCCTGCCTTCAGGTAGAGCCTCCCCGAGCAGCAGACAGGCAGTGTCAGCCGGCCCGAGCACAAGAGATGTCGTGTTGTAACAAACCAGTGCCACGGGGCTGCTCAGGCACGGGTACAGCGGCGGGCAGGCGACGCCTTGCCCTGGTTTCTAACGGACTCTTCAGCTCCATCCCCGGAGCGGGGCAGACCGGCCCCGTTTGGCCCCCGAGCCTTTCCAGCATACAAGGCGCCCGCCGGCAGTCTCAAGAGCCGGGCCGAACTCCGCAGGGCCGGGACCACCTGCGCTCCCCGGCCGCGGCCTCGCTGAGCCCCCGGGGCGCGGCGCTGCAGTGAGCCCGCTGTTGCCGGCACGGCTCCGCAGGACCTGGCCTCCCCGCCCATACTCAAGCACAACTCGGGCTGCCCAAAAGCGGCCCTGGGAGCAGCTGCACGCTCACCTCGGCAGCTCTGCCGGCCGGCGGCTCATGGCCCTCAGACTCGCTCCTGCCTTTCTTGCACGTGAACTCCTCGCACGATGTTCCCTGTCCCGATGATTTTAAGTGAGACATCGATTTTCGTAACCAAGCGTGAGCCCGGGGGGCTGACAGCTCCCGAACGTGCATGTCCGGGGCAGCTGGCATCTCCCGTCGGGGCTCCGAGGGCTTCCGTGGCCCATGCGCGGATTTCTAGTTCCTCTGCCCGGCCATGGGTCCCTGCTCCCCTACCCGGGACAGACTAATTGCAGGTAAAGGCTGTCGAAGATGCAGAAACGTATTTTAACCAAGAAATAAATTAGCTCTTCGAGGAACTATTAAATTTACATATATATAAAAAATATATAACATTATATATTCCTATATGTCTTTGTTAAAACACGCTTCTGCATCTTCGCCTAAAGCCATATAACGAATCCCTTATCTCCCGTCGGCGGACGAACGTATGCCCCAAAACCCGGGAGGCATGATTTCGGTCACAGAAAGGAGGCCCGTCTATTTCCGCACCCAGCCGCGGAGCAGCGCACGCCGCCCCCAGGCACCCCCCTAAAGCGCACAAACGAAACGGCGAAGGGATGAGGCCCACAGGAGAGACCCTCTCCAGGGTTCCCCTCCGCGGGCAGCCCCCGGCGGCTCCCCAGCGGCTCGGTCCGCGCAGGGCGACGCAGCAGCCGGAGCCAGCTGTGCCCCGCCGTCGGGGCCGGGGCTGCCGGGCTCCCCAGGGCCGGGGCGAGCTTCTTTCTGCCGGCCACCCATGCTGCTCCCGGCGCTCCCCCTCGCAGGCATTTCCGCGGCGAGGGCCGGTGCAGGTGTAACAGCACTGCTGCGTGTGTCATCACCTCCGCCAAATGGCACATTCCTCCCTTCTCACTCCTAAGCCGGGCGCGTAGCTCCTTAGCAGGGCTCGCTCGCTCGCAAAGGACATTTGACATCCGAGGGTCTTGTTTGAGCTTTTTTGACAGCCCCACCAAGGGGGATTTCGGATGAACACCAGGGCAGAAGCTCAGCCCAGCGCTGGGAGCGGCGATCGGGCCGAGCAGCAAAGGTGAGCGCGCAGCCCCGTGTGCGGCTACTTCAACATTTGACACAAGGGCAGGCAGGGGCTGTCTTGCTCTCCCCTCTCCTCTCTCCTAATTAAGCCCTTTTTGGGACATGAAAGAACTACCTGAAAACGTAGGAACACGCCCCTGGCAGGGGCACACTGTAGCTGCGGTTAAGCGGAGAGCTGGGGGCTTATCGGCACCCACAGAAATGTCGCAGCGAGGGGAATGCAAGTAACGGGGACGGGCAGCGAGTAGAGGAGCGCGGAGAGCCCTTTCCGGGAGAAGGAGCGGGGATCCCGGCACGGCCCCGGGGAGCGGCCCGATCTGCCGGTGCGCCCGGCTGAGCCCGCGCCCCGCCCGCCTCCGCTCCCGGGGCCGGGCAGCAGTCGGACAAACCCGGACAAGGCGAGAGCAGAAGGAGCCAGCGGAGCCGCCCCCGGCCCGGTCCTGCAACCCCTCGCGGGGGTAGGGGGAAGCAGGAGGGGAATTCGCAGTGGAGGGGGGCTCACAGCGCCGATGCCCGTATCCCGGCCTGCTGCGGCGGGACGCTGACAGACGACGGGGAAAGGGCTCTCCCTTTCTTCACACGAGGGCAGAACAGCTCCGGCCACAGCCTGGCTCCGGTGCAGGGAAGCCGGGAGGGAGGCGGGCAGAGCGGGACTCAATCCCGGCCGCGCAACCCCGCTAAGAGGCGACCCGAGAGACGCTGCAAATTGAGGCTTCGCCGCTACCGAGCCGGACCGGGTCACCTTTCCCGAACAGAGCACGAGAGCCCCCGCTGCGGCTACGATATTCCGGCTGCGCAGCGCTGAGCCCGTTCGCGCGGGTGGAAGCGCCGAGCGGAGCGGGGCACGGCGAGCAGCGGCGGTCTCCGCCGCGGGGACATGGGGCACGGCACCACCCCCACGTCTGGCCTCGGCAGCCCGGACGAGGATTCCCACGAAAGCCGTGCATTCAGCTGAAGCGCTGATAAAACTCGAGTAGCCCGAGTGGTTTGGGTTTTTTTTCTACTCACCCTCTTCAGGCAGCACAACCTGGAAGGTCTGGGGTCGGTTTGCTTGAAAATGCGGCAGCCTTCCTCTCCCAAAGGTTGTTTTTTTTCCTTTTCTCTTGGCGAGAAAACGTGTCCGGCGGGGAGCGCCGGTCCGCCCCTGGCGCGGAGAGTCCCGCTCCCGTTCGGCCAGCGCAGCCGCCGCCTTAAGGCACCGGGGCAGGGCTCTCGCCTCCCGCACCGAGGCCCAGACGGGGACAGGCGACACAGCCCCGTTGTCAGTCCTGCGGCTCCTACTCCGTTCTGCTGCCCCGCCGCGCCTCGGCCCCCGGGGACGGACACACGGCTGGTGCCCCGTAAGGACGCACCTTTCGGGATCGCTCGAGCCCGCAGCACACAGGGGCCCTACCTACATTAACCCGCACTAATTCGGTTCACGTAGCAACGACACGGACACGGATGTAAAAGCGGCCCCGGGCGCGCCTTGTTCCGAGTCCCGTTTCCCTAAGGAACGGGATCGGCAGCGGCGCGAGGCTCCGGGAGCTCGGGAGGGCCGGACGCTCTCGGTCCCCGCTCCGTCCCCCCAGCAAGTTCTCCTTCCCTCGGCACAGCCCGCAAAGCGGCCGGGACAGGGCAGTCACCAGGCTACCGTTTCAAGTATTCCTAGTTTATTCCTTTTTTTAAAAAAAATCTTGTTTTCCCAGGTCTTTAAGATCGTGGAGTATTTCCCCCATAACAAACCCAGGAAAAATAGGGTACACGTTAAACGCGGCGTGCGCGGGTCTGTCTCGCGCCACGGCGCTCATGAGAGTTAACGAAATGTACTGCAGGAAATAAAATATTCTGGCCTCAACGAAAATTAATCAGATTTAATCTATTAAAAGGCTGAGACGGAGGCGTTTTCCTGCGTTACCGACGGGCGGGAGCTCCGTGTCCCCGCGGGTGGAGGGAGCGGAGGTGCCCCGGGACGCGGCTGCTCCAGTCCCTCAGCCCGCAGGCAGCTCGGACCGGGCCGGGCCGTGTCCGCAGCCGCCCCGCTTCCTTTCCAGAGCCCGTTTCGCTCCCTTTCTAAATGACAACTAGAGGCAGGGCTCGAACCCGGAGGTGCTTTTATCGGCACAGCACCGACTACCAGGAATAAAACCTTTGCAACCTCAACGCAACCATTATGTGAGACGAAACTGCGTGCGTGTCACTGCCTTTAGACCTAAACTCTGGCTTGGAAAAGCTTGCATTTTCAAAACCTCACCTCTCACTTGGCCTGCAAATCACCTCACTCATCTAGGGACACCACAAACACACACAATTCCACTTTCCCCTCTGTTTAGGATTCCCAGCAGCACAGTCCCGAATATTTCATAAATGCTCTTTAATTACATTACCCAGCGTGTGGTGCTAGAACAAGGAAATATTCACCTGGAAAGTGTCTTCTTCTACATGAATGAGTCTCATTGTCAAAACCTTGAGCATATATAGGTGTGTATATGTTTTGCAGTGGAGAATTTAGTTTCTCATTTATGCTGTACAGCTAAAAATTTTGGTAGCTTCAGGCTTGTTTTTACAAGCTCCCAGCTGTACAAGGATTTCTGTTTTTACAGGAAAAACTAAGCAATCCATAGACCATGATGGCTGTACATCCATAATGTGAGCTTCATGAAGAACAGAGCAACTTTATTATGATCTGGACTGAAATCACATTGAATAAAAGCCCATCTAACAGAGCCTGAGGGGGAGAGTCACAAATGGGCTCAATTCTCTACCAGATCCAACGGGAGTGAAAGGTTTAGGATCAAGAGAGTAGATTTCCCCCTTCAGCTGATACTATGAAGATACTTTCATGATCCCATTTAATTTTGAGCCTGTTCCTGTTGCCTTGATATCAAAGAAATCTCTCTCACAAGAAAAGGCAGCCCCAGCCCTTTTCCCTCATATATTCCTGCTTCCCATCTCTCCTCTACTTAGCTTCTCTTCTGTAGCCTGAGCCTGAGTCTTCACTACAGTATATTTGTTTATGCTTAGAGAACAGGCCAACAGGAAAACAAACTCTGTATTTCACTCCACCATTTGGTAGTTCCTTTCTTTCATCTGAAAACACAGCCTGATCCAGGGAAGGTTCTTGAATTCACACAACCGGTTACATGATGAAATGCAAACAGTTTCTTGTGGTATTAAATGGCAGCCCGCAGCAGAGTTCAGGTTGGCTGTTATGGATTCACTAGTTACGGCTCTGCAGGATAATCCTGTGTTACTGCCATCCTGCAGTTAGTGGCCTACAGCAATGCTGCCGAACGCTGCAAATAAAAACAAACAAGGCAGTCTCTGCTTTTTAGACAGAGTAGAAATTATGTGTTTTTAGGAAGCTCGAAGCAAAGATCGTTTGTATCAGTCTGACAACCTCAAAAGCAAGCTGCTCTTTCTAGCACTTCAAAATTGATGCTTATTTTTCTACAAAGCATGGGGAGGGAGAAAGAAAAAGAGGGATAAAAACCCAAACCATACAAGTCCACTCATGTCCAGATCACCCCGAAGTTGCAAATTAATAGCATTGTACAACAAAATTAAAACCAAAGCAGGTGTCTCCCATTGTTGCTGCAGAGATACTTGGCTTAACAGATCATTTTCAGGTAATAAAAAATTCTGCATGCTTGTTTATATCATTTGAAAAATTGCTTAGTTAAATATTCGAGCAAGGAAAATTATAAAAGTTTCAGATTTTTTGAAAAAAAGAGACTTCAAGAAAAATTATTCTAACCAACAGACATCAAACAAAAATTTGTTTCCTGCTACTTCTCTGAGAATGTGGGTCCCAAACTGTAGCCATGATGCTCTCTGAATTCATATAACCTGCCCAAGTCTGTTTACATAAAGGGTCTGTTACTGCATTGAAGCAACAATATTTGAAAAGGTTATTCAGGTTAGAGGTTGAAATGCCTAAATTTAGGAGACAGAGATCCACCAATGTCGTATAACAGTGTAACTGGATTATTAGTGATGGGGAGAAGAGCTGTTCCTCACCTGACACACCTTTGCCAACAAAGGCCCTTTTAGAGAGACAGTCACGCTGGCAAAGCTGTTTTAGGCTGGAGAGCCTGTACCACAGGCTCAAGTGAGCTCTGGCATTTGACTATTACTTAGCTGTGTCCACACTGGAAGCACTTTGCTGTGGGAGTTTTTGGGGATACTCCTGCTCAGTCTCGTGTCAGGCTCCCAGTCCTAAAACAGACCTGGCTAGCTGGGGACATGCTTGCACATGTTTGCAGCTCTGCTGATTTTAGTTTGAGTGCGCAGCTCGTGCTGACTCACTCAGACCACTGAATTTGGGCAGCTTGTCTGTGTACTGAGAATTCAAGTTTTGTTAGCAGCTCCTTGAGAATTTGTATGAGGCATGGTCAGTGCTCTCTGTCCACTCTCTGCAGGCTCCTGCTGAGGAGGTGCTGCCCTGGGAGCAAAGCCAGGCAGACACAGCCCCATGCTGTAAAATCCATGCATATATTCAGACTTTGCCATGTACATTATGACCACATAACTTATGCTCCTCTTCCATTTCTGAGCAATGCAAAAGCAGTTGAACTTGGTTAAAGCTAAGTAGTCATGTCCCAAGGCCTTCCAGAACCTGCAGAAGGGGCTACATCAGCCAGGAACAGGGTGCCTTTGTTTTAAATAGTCTGTCCACATCTGGAATTTGTGTATATATTACCTACCTAAACAATTTGTGAATAACTCTCTATACACACAGGCTTCTCTCCACCTGCTTATGGAACAGAAGCCCTGGCTGCAACACCCAGAGAATGCCCTGCCAGATCCAGAGGGCAGAGTTATGGTGAAGGAGGACTACCATGCCCTACAAAAAGCACCTACCTCCTCCTAAAAACCTGAAGGGTTCAGCAGGAGTACGTGGCATTGCCTGCATGAACTGCACCTGTAAACCATTCTCTTTCCCAAGCTCCCCAGTGAGAGTGGTGCACTTGACAAACTATTCTCTCCTAACTCTACCTTGGTAGAGGCACTCTACTGTGCCTCTACCAAGTACATGCTGCACTTTAGAACAATTAGAAATACAAGTTTGTTTCCTCTTAAATGTAACTACCGTGCTTCTACAAAGATTATAAAATTGCAAGATAAATAACTAGGTTTGATCTGAGAACAAATCTGTTTTGTTGGTTCAAACCACATGTCATCTCTAGAGAATCAGGTTAAAAGTGATGTGATGGAAGCAATTTTCTTCCTTCTGGAGGAAAAGAGCTGAGCTTTGGCCAAAGTCAACCTCAGATTACATACAGTCTCCCCCCAAAACTTGAATGCATAACTTGAAAGCACACACTCACTGGAGATAGATCAGATTCACCTTCACTTGCCAGTGGAAGGTGGATCTGATCCTCAGACACCCGTTAGGTCCCTGCATTGTCCCAACCAACCGGTGGGCTTGGAAGCACAATGCAAACCCAAAAGACTAAATTTCCCTTCATGGCAAGAACAGACACTTTGAAGAAGCTGAATATTTCAGTTTAAGCTTGGCCACCTAAATTCTATCTGGTTTTTGTCTGTACAATCACCTAGAGGTCTTTTAGCTTATCTCAATCTTGTTCCAGCCTTCTGAGTATGTGAACCTGAACTGGGAATCTACCAAACATGGGGATTTGCATGACATTTCCAGATTGTCCTACTTTTGACCTGGCCAGAAGCAGCGTATCAGAGCTGCTCACAGTATTCCAACATTTCTCCTCTTGGTCACAATGAGAGCAAGGAAATGCAGAGCAGACCAAACAAAAAAAATCATTAACCAAACTTTCTTAGACTCTCAGAAGGGGCTTGGTTCAAATCCAGTTGAAATGCAGATGAAAGTTCAGCCTGCTCATTTTATTACAGTTTGTTTACTTAGGTACAATTTATTTTCAATTTGTTTTCCTTTTTTCACCCAGTTTGTAGCTATCCTTTGCAACAAATAAAAGAGAGACACTCATTATGAAAATAGCTGTCAGGAGAAGTTAAGCCCCACAGGCGAGTCCAACCTGGGCTGTGCACAAGTTATGCCATCCTGTGACGGAAGGGTTCAAGTCAGAAGTTGTGCCAGGCAGCACAGCCTGGCCACACAGAGCAGCTCTGCCTGGGGGTCGGGACACCCCAACACCTTCCCTCTGGGCTGGGCAGGGTGGCCAGCACTGCCTGCAGAGGGCAAAGGAGAAGGACATCCTCAAGTTGCAAAGATTCAGCCCCATCTCCCTGAGCCCTTTGCCAGAGCAGCTCCTGCACAGCTCTGGCTGCAGACAAGGGTGGGATAGGGGATAAATTCCCTCAGGACTTACAAGAATTGCCAGGGTGCCCCTAGCAGCGTTCAGAATATAAGCATCACTTATGTTATTTAACAACAAAATGCAATTTTTTTGCAAAACAATTCTCTCTCCTCCTCTCCCTTGTCCTGTTAAGTACTTAAGTAGCTCTGTATCAGTCTTCATCTGCCTGGTGCCATAGGTGTCTCATTCCAAGCATGAAAGAACATTATTTGCACAGAAAGGCTACTGCATGTGCCACATGGCTGAATATTGTATGGAGCCAGTTCTGTTCGATGGCTTCATGTGTGGTTGAACTCTCGCACTGGCCACTGAATATGGAAGCATGTATTGCACTGAATACATGTGAAAGTCTCCACCAGATATTTGGAATAACAGTTCAAAAATCAGAATTTATTATTCTCCCCTGGTTCATTTCTAATGGGCAGGGCACAACAGTCGGATGTTTTTGAACTTTGATTTTAGCTGACTTAAATCAATAGCAGAGGAAATGAAGGGGTTTGGCTGTTTCTTTTTCAGAAGGCTTTTGCCTTGAGTGATGTGTCAGCTTTTAGTGCTTTGTGTATCCTTGCACCCTTCCAGAGAGAGCCCTGAGGAAGTGCAGTGTGTATCAAGGGTCAAATGCATGGCTTGCACTCCAGTGAGGAGAAGTAGGCTCAGCTTCACCTGATAAGTTAATTAATCAACAGTTACAACTCTTTTTACAGCTGATATTATGACTGAAACATTATACAGCATTTAAGCAGCATGTCACCCATCTTTTGGACAATTCAAGTATTTTACAAACAGCATCATTGCTGGAAGGCATAAAGCAAAGCTTTACTTGCCATTGGATCCCCCATTAGCCACTTCATGTCACATTTTCGTACATGTGGTTTCTCAGAATTAGGTAATAGACAGGATCTTTAAATGCATCTGGGAACTCATGTATCTAAATACTGACTGTGATTGCTGATGTCAGACACCTCGCTTAGAAAACATGATAGATCTTGACAATAAGAAGCATTAAAAACAATGAATGAAGGGCACTTCAGCACAGATTTTCAAGTAAGATATTGTCCCATTGAAATTAAAAAAAACCCAAAAACCCAAAAAAGAAAGAGAGAGGCAGCAGCCATTTAATGCTGCAAGCCCTGAAGAAATGTTCCTGAGCACCACCCCAGGAGAAAGCCCTACACTGACCTGTAAACCCCATATAAGGCTGTAAAGAACTGTATCCCTTTTCCCTGCTTGTGGGACGATTGCAAAGGGATAGAAATGCTAGGGTTTTAAACAGGCTTTCAGAATAATGCAAAGCTACATTTTGGTTCTTTTGAAGCTGAAAAGGAATTTCCCTCTTGATCTCGAGGGGAGCAGGATTTCCCCTACTGTTTAAAACTCCTCATAATGAAAAGGTACTTTTCTGTTTCAGTTCTCACTGCTGGTGAGGTGTTAATCCAGCACTGTCATGGCCTTGCAGCTATTTTGCACATTTGCTGGGAATGAAGAAAAGAAGAAACTACAGTTTATGACATATTTAAAGCCTAGTTTTTCTAGTAAAACATACATTTACAAACCAAGATTTTATAGCTACTTTTGGGATAGAAAGAAAAAAAAAAAGCCATCTCTCCTTTCTTGCTCAAGTGTCTATGCATAGTCTTGCCTCAGAGACTTATTACCCTAAAAATACCTATATGGAGGGACTAATGTGGGGGATAACCCCATAATTCATTGATTCATGAAGCTGGTGTAAACATATATTTTGAAAAATCATTTGTTAGGAGGCTCCCCTCCTTTCAGAGAAACTGTTAGATTTTACTGAAACCAGCCAAGAACTTTGTTTTTGAAGAAAAAAAAAAGTGTGGTTTTATAAACTATTATTTTCTGCTGAATAATGTATCAAAAAATCCCAGCCTGTCTTCAGTTTGTCATTAGAAATACGGTCAATTTTTGACACACTTCGCCTAACTATTCCTTTGGGCACGGGTCAGTTTCTTGTTTAAAGCTGTTTTGATAAAAGATTTCTGATTAGTACTGCCCTGAGTCTCTGAAATGTCCAGCTGAAATGTACCAGGGGCGGGAGCTCGGGTTGGGAGCTGGGTTTGAGTGAGGCAGAGGTGGTTTTGTTGTCCCATGCTACCAGGGAGCACCTCCACTGCTTCACATCCCGTCCAGAAACCAACCACCACTGAAGATGTTTCAGGGAAGCTTTCAATCAGCAGTAAGTTTTGCTGCTATCTAACTGAAACAGTCTTTTCAGAATTTGGTTTAGTATTCTAAAAGTGAAGCTGTTGTGCAGCAGCTCCTGCTGTGGTACCTACAATTATTTTCTGGGGGGTGGAGGCTGCTCCCGTCTTGCAGAACAGTTGTAAATGATCCAGTGCTCATGGTGCAGCTAGTGGGGTTATTCAGCTGCTCTGCTTCCTCTCAGTCTCAGTGTTTCTGAAAACTGGCAGAAAAGCCATTTATCAGGGTCATACACCCACCACATGACGGCCACCACATCACCACAACCCTGATTAGATAAAAAATAAAGGAAAAATGGAGCTAATGTAGTTTTTTCTAAATGGTGATAACTATAGTCAATCGATAGAACTGCTGTTTGTATAACTGAAATCAGCTTACTTTGCACATCTCTTCCATAAAACAATTATAAGATTCTTAAGGGCAGGGTGGCTTGTTCCCTCTTACCTCCTTGAATCAATAATAAACCACCAGGTTCTCCCACTCTCCTTCCCTTTTCTCTTAAATTTGATTTCTCAAGCACGTTCTGCCTGGGCTGCAAGGCTTATTTCAGCTCTTTAGTGTCTGTATTAGTCAAACACACAGCAGATGTCAGTGCGTTACAAAACTTGGTTTGAGAATAGAAAAAGAAGTTACAAATGAGAAAGTTCAACAGGAAAGCAAAAATGCAGGGAACTGCAAAGCTCTGAAGCCATGGAGGCGGTCACCCCTCTGTGTTTGATACATCTTGTTAACCACTAACGAGAGCCTTGCTGCAGTTTTCCAGCTTCTCCTGTTGAACCCTTCTAAAGCTCTTAAATCTCTCACCCACCCAGGTTTTCTGGGAACTGCAGCACAAGCTTCCCAGCTGGTTTTGGAAAGGGATGCCTGGGTATTTTTCCCCCTTTTGCACAGTTCAGCCGGTAGAAGTGCAGCGGAGAGAGGAACAAACTGAAAGCATCTCTGCTGCTCACTCCTCCTGTAACCAGAGATTCTCTCCCTGCTTTAGGAAAGCCATCCCTAAGCAAAATATTTCCCTGGCCCGGGTGTCACGACTGAAACAGAGGTGGGTCATTGAGAGTCAAGCCACGCATACCCTAAAGCAGACCTCGGTCCTGCTCCCGCTCCTCCCAATTTCGTTGAAGTCGCAGCAATCCAGGAACAAAAGAGAGATCCAATTAAAGGCCTCCCCTGTTTCCCCCAGAACAGAGAGCGCCCTGGAAAAATAAACAGCTGCTCCCCTGGCCCGGGAGTGGTGCAGAGAAAGCTGCAGGAGTGTGGAGGGACCCTTGGGCGATAAGGCACATTCTCAGGAAGCCCAGGACACACACCTCAGTCCAGGGGGCTTCCTTACTTTGTACACCCAGCTTCCCTGCAGGACACGGAGCATTGTCTGGCCACGGAGAGCCTCAGCTCCAGCAGGCAGCTCACATCCAACTGCCTCGCAGGAAACTGCTGAGGGCTTTTTTTGTTCTTGGAGAAGTAAAGCAGAGTGTTTATCTTTCTTATCTCGGATAGGAAACCTATGGGAAATGCTATGCCATATTCTCCACTGTTCCCCTGTCATATAATTATAATGCATTACACAAAGCAAAATCTTTTGGAAAATCAGCAGGGCTAATGAGAAGACAATCCCTTATTAAAAGGCACTTTTCTTTCCAAACTCTACAAGGCTCATCTGAGTAGCCATTGGTGTAAAAACAAAAGATGAGCTAAATGTTTATGTGAGGAAAACGCAACGCACCCGGAGTGTCTCATGGTATTAGGAGAGTAATTGTTACACAAGGCAAATCTCTTTTCCCCAAATAACAAATCTAGGCCAGATTTTTTTCAGACTTCAAAGGAAGAACACAGTAGGGCCTTTCCACTGCCAAATGGCTAAGTGGAATAAAAAATTTGTGATTTTGCCATTAAATACTTGGTATAAATTCAAGATGATTTTTTTTTTTTAAACAGTGATGCTATTACATTCTATACTAGAGAAGGAAAATTAGAATTGCAAAGGCTCTAAGCAGTCACTGGAGAAGGAACCATGCACACAAGACTGCTGCACCACAATGCAGAGTTTACAGCATTTACAATCCCAAACCCTGCTAGGATATATTCTGCATATTAGTAAGGTCAGCACAGATTACACTGAACCAGCATCTAGTGCCTTACAATCTGCTCACAGAATTTTCACTTGAAGATTTACTACAAAGCTCACAGTACTCCTCTAAATTCCACTGCTTTAGATTAAAAAAAGGCTCCGAAATAGTTGGGAAGGCTGACATGAACAACATCTCTAAGGAACTTTAATTTTCTTAGTGAAATGCTTAATGAAACTTTGATGAAGAGGATACCGAGACACTGCAAGAGGTTGGTAACAAGCCCAGGTCTCCAACAACACAGTCACTCCAAAAACTTTAGATTTTGAGGAATAGTTACCAGACCTAGATAGGAACCAAAGCCCTTTGAAGGAGAGTACAATCCTCACTGGTCTCCCATTCTGCAGCACATATTCCTCAGAACTGCCTACAGACACACACTCAGGAAACTATACCGAATCAGTGTTTAAAGTGGATTAATTAATTTGCCTCAGCCCCCAACTTATCCACAACCAAGAGCTTTTGGGTTAACTAAGTTACAAGCTGTTTAGAGAACTCAAATTCTGAAAAGAATTTCTGCACAGGATTTTAGTCCTGTTAAAGTAATTTGTTTTAAATTCACATCTTCACTTAATTTGTTGAGGTTTTTTTAAGCCTTCCTATGTAAATGGGTGCTACGGCAACACAGAAAAAAGGAGTTTGGAGAAGTGAATTTGTCATTTTTAAAGTAAAAAAAGAAAATGTTTAATCCCAGCAAAAGTAGCAGGATCATTTCATGAGGGTTCTACAAGCAATCTCTGAGATTGTGCTGCTTTTTGAAGTAAATGTCAGTACAACAGCAACAAACTGTTCTCTGCAGGTATTTGGCTGCCAGTTTAACACACACAAGCACCTGAATCTGCAGGTATTTCGGGCTTCTCAGTAGTTTAAGTGAAACTGAATGATGTCACCCAAAGAATCAGATAAAAATAATGAGGATAAAGTAACATGAGCCCTGCCCAGGCAGCCCAGGAGAGCGGGAGTTGAGCTGAAGGGAGCCCCCAGCCCTCAGCAGCGGGTGGGGAGTGAAGGGAGCAGGGCAGCTCAGCCCTGGTGCTCTCTCCACAGGGGCCATGACATGGACATTTTCCTCCTGGCTGTCTGGAACCACTTTTACAGGAAAACAACCCTCTTGGTATGGATCCTTTGGCAGTTACTGAAGTGTACGAAATTCACTGTTATCAGCTGTTTTTGTTGTGGTTGAAATTTTTATTTTCTAGAAAACTACATCTCTCATGGCTTCTTTTCTCCATTGCTTAAAAGGAAATGATTTGTGTTGATTAAGGTCCACTACTCGTCAGCTGGCTTCAAGTTGAGGTGATTTGTAACACCTCACCCTAACAGGAGCACCTTCAAGATGTGATTTTTAACTTTACATTCCTTTCTGTGGAGCTGTTATCCATGTCTGAGTAAACACCTGACACCTAGAGAAAACCACAGTGTAGGTGTGTTGCTCCCTAACCGAGCTTATTTCCCATTTTCCACTTAGAGAATGAGGATGCAGTGCCCTTCGTTTGCTGTTACTGCTGGCGTAAGTGCTGTGGGACATCCTTCTTCTGGCACACCTGGCCATAACTTGACCAAAAATAGGATTTAGCACCCAACTCACATTGGAAAAAAAACTCCTAAGAAAGATGCACAATTTTTCTGTGGGTTTCTAACTTCATTGTTTACTACTTTTCAATGGCTGAAAGAAGAGGTAATTCAGACTTACATTCTCTGGGAACAGCCACAGAAAAGGCGGCCAGCCCATTACTGATACCTTGCTGCCATTGCATTCCCCTGCAGCTCAACTGCTCCCAGCCCATTCTGAGCACAATTTAGGGAGCTGAAAAAGAAGAACCTCCATGCTATTATTGGATTTCATCTACATATTAGGTTTCCTCTGCCTATTCCTCATTTGAGAACAGGGCTACATACAGACAGCCCAGGAATAAATAATGACAATAGAAAATGTTTGTCCCAGAGCTTGCACTGATCGGTTATAAAAATGGTAATTACTACACAGTTTAGTATGGGAAGGAGGAACTTGACACAGACAGGCACCTTTAACTGCCAGTGTTTTCCAGCTGGATAAGCTTTTTAAAATAGAACATAAGCAGAACTAGAAGCCAGAAGAAAAGGTGTGCCGTATTTCCTGGATATTCAGTACAGTATAGAAAGATTTCACTGGAGCCTTTAAAGCAGTATTAGGACAAACTAAAAGAAAACAAGAGTTTCTGTGGGTTAAGCATCAGTATAACATTTCTTTTATCTCAAATAAATTTAACCTGGTCAAAAAGCTCTTTAAAATGCAATGGAAATTATTATGGAAATTTTATTTGTTGCTTATTCTACACCAAAAATAGCATTTGCTGCCTTTCAGTGCTATGTGCACAACCTGGGATGAGGAATATGGAAAACAGAAGCACTGAATTTCTTTGCTGTCAGCTGTACTCCTACTCAAATCAAGGATTCATTACAAAGCTGTGTTCAGTGGGCGTTAAACTGTGTGAATGGAAGCAAGCAAATACTCCCGTTTGTGTGACACTCACAGTGCAGCACAGAAAAGCACAAGAGGGGAAAAGGCTGGACACACTCTGTAAGTCCAAAGCCCTCAGAGCAGTGTGAGTTCCATATGCTCTGCTGCTCTCTGCAAAGTGGATTCGGAGCTTTGTGAAAGCACACAGCTCTTGCCTAGGCATGCAGGGACCAGAATCGGGCACTGAGCACCCTGAAATGTCACTCATTGTGGGAACAGCAATTGCTTTTTAAGGATTGACATAACTCCTGACGTGGGTAGCTCCTGACGACAGGGATTTTCAGATGAGGATAGAAGTTAAAGAATGAGCTTCTTTTCATCACACACAGTTTCTCCAGTCCCTCACACGCTGGCGAGTAAAGGTGGGACCACAGCTCACCTGCACTTGTTTAAAACCCTGGCAGATCACTTTTGCTCCCTCTGGGTTTTTACCAAGCTGAAAGAGAAGCTTCCACCAAGAAAGAGAAACCTCAGCTTCACAAAAGCAAGGAGAAATTTGCTATTGACTTTACAGGGTCTGAGTTTACAAAGGTCTTAGCAGCAACTAATATTAAAAGAAATTACTATATCTACAAAAATCAAAGCTCAGAATGATGTCCTGAAGTGCAGTAGTTTCATGCATGCCCAATTAGATACTTACAAGGATGCATGACAACTGCTGTGAAAAGGCTTGATTTTTAGTTTTTATTTTGTTTTAATAAATATTAATGCAAAAAAAAATACTCTCTTCCTTCTGAAGAGAGTATTTTTTAAAAATCTAATTAAACTCGGAGTGTAATACTATTTGGAGTAATTAAATTTATGCATAATATGTCAGTAACACATTTAAAAGCCAAAATTATCAGGTATTTCCTATAGAAAAATATAATATATAACACTAAATGAAGATGTATCTGTAACAGAGGTATTCAGCATCAATTCTTCTTGAGTATGTTATTGTCAGAGAGAGAAACAAATCACTTCAGTCTCCACTTTTCAAGTGAAAAATTTACTCTCTTACACGTTTTAGAAAGCCACACAGAAGGGGCCGTCTGAGCAAACAGAGGAACTGCCTGTGGGTAATACAGTTTCATTGAAGTGAGACAGAGTATTGCTGTAGTTTCATAAAATCTTAAGTCTGTGCATGGTTTTGGGTTTCCTCACACGCTGTCTCCAGCTGCATTCTCCTACTCTGGTGTTTCCCAAAACGACCCAATCATCATCACCCAATTAGTGCTGGAGGGAAAAAAGGGGCTTCTGTCAAACAGCACTCCTTAAACAAATTAGTACAGGTTTTGAACTGGGCTTTACAACCTATTGCAAAGATTCATGCATCAAATACATTCAAATTTGTGAGACAACAGGAGTGGAAAATGAATTAAATTTATTTACCCCTGAATACAGAGAAGTTTGTGAAAATATTGGCAGTAGAAGTGTATAGTAGAGATCCTTATCACAGCAGTTCAATCACAGGTGTTTCCCCATATTACTAGATTATCCTTATCCAGAATAAATATTTAATGTTAGTATTAACAAAGAAAAGCTGTAGCTCCAACAACAAGCTCTGTGTATTTAAAGCTCAGCGATGATTATCCACTTTAAAATCAATTGAATCGTAAGTATTAAACAATTTTACACAACATGGGTTTTCAAACTGTAACGAAAAAGCTTCCAGTCCCCAGAGGCGCCACTTCACGAGCCAAGCTGCAGCCAGCTCTCCCTGCTGGGATCCAGCTCCTTCAGAACAATGCTCTTGACTGACTTTTCTTCCCCCCAAATGTCTCAGATGTCTCCCCACACACAAGTGATGTGTTACTGTAACACATCCACCCACTTCGAGAGAGGGCAGGATTCTGACAGCAGCTTTTTGCCCGTGCCTCTCAGGAGGCTGCACTTCAGCTGCCAGCCCTGTGTGCTACTCTGTAAAAGCCTCTGCTGAGCACACATGCACCTCTGGGTGAACGGCACTGCTGAACCAAGGGGGGGATGGTTTCACAGCAACCACCTGGCTGTTCTGGCAGTGATTAATACCCGAGGAGTCATGAGTGAAGGTTTGATCTTGGCAGAGCAGGAGCTGGGAAGGCTCAGGAGACCCCCAAGCCCAACACCCACAAAGCCTGTGGCACCCCTGCTGCCAGTGACAGTTTTAGGTTTTTGGATGGGCTGTCCAAGAATCCTTCTCATTATGTTATAAACTCCCCAAACTCCACCTAAACACAAATTCAGCTTCCCTACAAAGTTCCATATTTTTTCCTAATTCTCTGGAGAAAAGTAGCAAAAAATTAGGGTAGCAGACACACAGGCTTCTCCTGCAAAACGTCTCCACTTTTCTTGAAATTCTAGCTTTCAAAGCTCTTAATAGCCTTCTCATTTTCCTAATTTTGACGTCGTTCTCATGAGTTTCTCCTGACAAGTCTTTTATCACCAGTATATTCAGACTTGATGTTCCACCTGTGCTTGGCCCCTTCGCAAGTTCTCCTGACCTCTACCCTTTTACTCACTTTTCTTTTTGCATCATTCTTTTTCAAAATTTTATGAGTGGTTTGGAGAAGATGAAAATTACACCTCCCACTGGAACAATTTTGTTAGGGAACTTGAGGCAGTAGAAGACAACAGACCTCAACTCATGAGCCACATAAAGTACCCTTGGGTCTCCCAGTGTGCCTCTGTCCCACCCTTATTATGCCTCTCATACTCTTCCAAAGTCCCTTTTCCTGGTTTATTCTCTCACTGTTTCTTCTCTCCTAATAATTCCCATCCTTCTTTTTTTTCTAACCAAGCAACTATCCTCCCTCCAAATAGTCCGTTTCTGGAAAAACACATCACAAATTGCCTTCCCTTGTTCCAAGCTGAAGTATAACTGTCTGGATTTGGTTATTTCTTAGGGTGTATTATTATCTTTTTTTTTGTCTTTCGGGAGTAAAAAAGATAAAAATTTATCATGTCTTTCACACTATTTCGGCAAAAAGAAAACCCCAAAAATCAAGGCAAATGTTAAAGACTCTAAAGAAAATAAAGTATGTTTAACAGAACACCATTTTTGACCTGAACTTTATCGGTATTTTCTTTCAAGCAGCCCGAGTTCATCTGCTGGGGGAGAAAAGAGGGGCCAAGAGTCTGACGAGGTGGTGTGGGAAGGACGATGGGGATGGAGGTGGGGGGCACCCTTGTGAGCAAACCCTGTGCCCTTGTGTCCTCGCTGTGAGTGCAGCTCAAGGCACAGGGCCACTCCGGATGAGTAACGCATCAACACAGGGCATGAGACCAGAGCAGAATGCTGCATAAATCCTCCTTCTGAGGGCTCCTTCAGTAGCAACGATTTCTTTTGAATACAATCACTTTATCTTGTGGTTATAAATCCAGGCCTGCCTCCGAATAGCAGAAATCTTTATCAGAGATAACTCCTTTTGGCTAGAAACAATCAGTAAAGATGACTGATAATGGCTGCGCAATTACTATTCAAATGATAATTTCTACACAACACACACCATATACAATCCGTATCACTTCTTGCCTGTATATTTGCTCAGTTTCTAGGCATCACTTTTCCTATTGCTCTTGCGGGATGCAGAGGGTGGTGCAGCTCACCCATGGCTGCACCACCGAAGAGGCAAAGCCTGAGGGGCTCGGTGTGAGGGCACCGCGGTGCTGCTAGGCTCAGTGCCACCAGCTGCCTCCAGCTGCTGCCCCTGCGCTTTCCTTACCCATCTGCATTCCTCAACAGCCCCTCAGGTGCAGCGCAGGGGCTCGGGACCACCTTGGGTGACGAGCACATGGGACCCCTGCCGCAGCCACGAGGCTGCCGCATCATCCCGCAGCAAACAGGGCCGGAACCCGCCTGCGCACAGGCCTGTGCTCTGACGGGGCTGCAGCGCCACTCGGCGCTCCCAAGGCGGGGGAAGCAGGTTATTCGTGCTCTACATGATGGGCACCAGCAGGAGCCTCCCCAGGGAAGCCGGCTCCCCGCCCTCCTCACTGCCCTGCGGGGACCGAGGGGACCGGCCCGTGCTGGGCTGGGTCACACAGGAGTGGACGCAGCCAGGCCAATTGCTTCCATACGCAGCCCAGGCATCCCGGGCCGGCCAAAGCTGCTATTCTTAATTGGAATTATTTACAAATGCGTTGGATTTCTTGTTCTCTTGTTTTAGTTAGTTCCAGGAGCTATGGACTAGATTCAAAAAAATAAAAGGCTGGGGGCTTTTTGATTGGTTGGATCTTTTTTCTTTGGGTAAGACAAATAGGGAGATTAAAAGCATCTCCAAGCTTTCTATATACTCATGGGAAGGGTAATATCCGTTAACAGAATCAGGAAAATTGCCTGATGGAATCAAAACTGTTTATACAAGGCACAGTTAGAGGATGGATATAGGTGGAAATAAATGGTGCTAAATTCAGCCTTCTTTAGAGTGTGCACAGCACTGTATAATTTTCTTATGTTATTTAAGATCCAAAGTCCACTTTGTCTTCATGTAAGGCATAACCCTGTTGTATAAAAAAAAAATATGTAAGGGAAACAGTACTTTTCCCTATTGCCTCAGTATACCTATGCTGGAGGGTACAATAAGGGTCTCTTTTCAAGTCTTGCACAAGTTAAGGCTGTAAAGCTGTGCCTTATTTGTGCTAAGGAATGCAGCATTAAAACCAGGCTTCTCTGTGGGACATCTCTGGGGGACCCAGAGGAAGCCCTGTGCAAAGTGCTTCCTGCGTTTCGCTGCTTCTCCTGGGAGGGGATTAAGATTAGGGACCTAATTCCACTGAACATCCTCAGTTTTTTTAGCTGTCCACAGAACTGGCTTCCTGCAAAGAACCTCATCTAATTAACTTCCCCTCCTGAGTGACTGGCGCGTGCTGTGTTATGAAATATCGATATGCTGGCATGTTTTCATACTGCATAGCTGAGCTGGCCTTCCCCACAGTGCCATCAGGATGGCACTGGGAGCAATATGTTTAATACAGGCATGCTGCCAGCAAATATAGATGTTTCCTGTCCTTTCAGGGGTCCCTCATACTGTCTTCTCTAAAAGACAGAACATATTCCACAGTTCTAACAACAAACATTGTAACCTTGCAAATAGCGACACTTGGAGTTTTCTTTAGTATTTATATTTTTTGACCCCAGAAGGGGAAAGAATTTACCATACTTAGGCTGGAAAAACAGCGTGCTAATTTCGCTTATCAAAGGCGTTCAGACCAAAGAGCCTGCCACTAATAACACTATGTTAAAAAAATATTCTGGAGCGCATCATGTGTTACTGGATTTTAGTACATGCTGGTACCTAGCTCTAAATGTCAGTATTTTCACAGCGTAATTCATGTCAGCTCCCAGCTCTTATGACATCAGAGGATGAGTTCAAAGGGACACAGTTTTCTGCTTTATAAAAACAGCTTAAAGATAAAAGCCAGTTTCAACAAAAAAAAAAAAAAAAAAGAAAAAAAGAAAAAGAGAAAATGAAAGTATTAAGCAGTGCATTAGCCAAACAACCCTCTGAGAGGCAAATGCCAATCAAAAGAAGATGACAGTATCCTATAGTGCTGTTGCTTAATGCGTTGCACAATGCTCAGTGTCTTTCCTACTAAACCACGCAGCTGAAGAATGGGTAAAAATCATATCAGCTATTGAGCAGAGAAGATGAAAACAGAATATTCTCCCTTACATCACTGACAGTTTTTAACACATGTAATGAATCTACTATCCATAAACCAGCTTCTCTGTCAGTGTGAACAGGCAGAGAAGAGAAAGTGATGCAGTATTATTTTCTATATTCATAATTAAAACAAATAAATATCAATCACATGGCTTTAAGCATTTAGTTTTCTGTAGATCTTTCAAAACTTTTTTGACCCAGCACTCAGTGCTCTGGAGCTTATCAATGACACCAGGGGTCAAAAGTGTTAGTGCGACTAAAATTACTTGGACAAAGCCAGAACCAGGTCAGATCGCCATGGGATAGTCCCATAAGGCCTCCTGTAGGCTGCTGCCACCAAGGAGTTCTAAGGAAAAGAAAGGAAAGACCATGAATCAAACATCCCAGCAAATTCACAAGCAAATGTGTTATTAATCAAGGAAAATAAAAACAAAGTTTATTAAAATGCCTTGTAATAGTACATTTCAAAACAACACAAAGACATCTTATGTGATGACCATTTTATCACTGAGGCTCATTCCAATTGAGTTACATTCTTCAAACCCAAAGAGCCACAAGTGTGCCAGAAAAGAAAATAAACACTGGAATGATGTGTGCAGTCACACATCTAATTTGACGATTGATCTCACAATTTAAATAGACACTTTCCACCCCAAATAAATGCAGAAGTCTGTATCAATGGCACTTCTGCAAACTGAAACTAATGGTAGGACCAGTACAATTTACACATTTCTTTCCATATTTAGGTGAGAAGTTCAAACTAGGACCTGAATGAAGCCAGAGGATGAGAAAACAAAGCAGAAGGGGTCTACTATGTTCTGCATGATTTGGAACACCACATTAAAATATTTTTAAATTACTATAATTTTCTCATTTTTTGCATAAATATTTATGGAGGGGATGAATCCTCATATGGCGCAAAGAGCCCCAAATTCATTGGTTTCAGTGATTCCAACACAGCCAAGGAAGTTACAACAATTTATATCAACCATGAATTTGCCCCAGCGTGTTTACACAGGAATTTCAAATTGAATTCTCTGTTGCTCTGGCTCTGGGGAATTGATGGAACTGTTACAGCACAAGATTTAGTCTTTTACGCTCTCAACCGACATCAAAAGATGGATCCTGTTTCTCCCCTCCCACAAGCTCTTGTTTACCCGAATGTTGTCTGTGAAGTGACTCCTGGGAGCAGGGATTGAACTATTAGGCCTGCCTTTGTGCTAACGAGCCTAGTTACAGGGATATTTGAACTGGATCAAGTTTTTAAGCTAAAGATGGAGGTCAAAGTTACAATTTTATCAGTTACATTTTGGAGCCCTTCACTTGATCATGACAATGCCATGTTCATAATACAATTATTGTAATCATATTTCCAGTATTGCTTGCCTTCAGTGGAAACAGATTGCATTAGACTCCAAAGCCGCCTGAAATGGTATGCACATTTCAAAGTCAAACAGAGGTTATGGAACAGGACCTTTCAATTCATGTGCAGAGTATAATCAGGACTTGATCGCTGGAGATATTTTTGAGGCTTTTGTGAACTTAGCAATTCATGCAAAAAATAGGCATTATGTGAGGAGAGACAGAGTAGTTATTAGGTAATGAGCAGCTCAGTGATTGTACAGACCTTAGCAAGGCTGTGGGGAGAGCTGAGGGCTCTGCATGATACTGGTGCTGTTATGATTTATTCATGCACACAATTTATTTGCTTGAAATTTATACCAGACAGCAGCTCATGTCCCTGTTGCTGCAGCAGAGATCTCCCAAAATCTCCCTGGCTGGTCAGGTGGCGTAAGTCAGTGGACCCTGGCTGCAGTCAGTGCCCACTCCTGCCAAGATAGAGCTTATCTTGCAGTTCCTGTCTAAACATCTATTTTATTAAAATTTATTAACGAAAGCACTGGGGAAAAAAAAAATCTACTTTGTGTACTCCTTCTTTCCTTGCTTTCTGATGAACTCTACCTTTTAGGCTGTGCTATTGTTCATGATCTCCAGTCAGTAACAAATAATTATATTAGAATTAATTACCTCCAGTCTTATAAATCCTGAAACAGCATTATGTAAAAGTGGAGCTATCATATTACCAGGAAATGTAATACACAGAAAATATGTCTTAATTATTTGAACAGAAGCTGGACAAAGATTTATCACCTCACTAGCTCCAGAGATCAATGTCTAGAACAAAAGAAGTTTTGTTCATTGACTAAACCAGAATTTTAAGAATGGATTTTTCACTTTTTTTTTCAACTCTCAGAAATTAACTTCTATTTTTAGAGGTCTTTTGTTTAAATTTTTTTTTCCTGACTTAAATAAATCCTTTTGGCTGACCCAAAATTAAATTTTGATTAAATTTTGTTGGTTTTCCTAGTCTATAGAATTATCTAAAGTAACATTTTGGATTTCTAAATAAAAATGTCATTTGAAATAAGAAATGTAAACTTAATTAAATACTGCAATAATTGTTTTTTTTTGTTTGTTTTTTTAATCTATTCACTTATTCCTTAGAAGCTTTGAATTTGGTAAAGGATTTTAGAACTTACATTTCTGGTGAATAACAACAGCAAGCTGCAAAGCATCACCCAGCTCTAGTTATGGTGCTGCCCATAAACAGGGAGGAAATCCCAGACTGCAGAAAAAGCACTGAATATTGGGTTTGTATGGCACATAATTTGCTATATTAGGAGGCTGGGGTTTAGTTTTTTTTTTTTTTTCCTGTGGTTTTAATTTATTAGGTTTCATTCTTCTGAATGAAAAATTAGCCAGCTGCAAAGACAGCTCAGAAAGCAAAGGTTTGGAAATGAAAGCAAAGTCCTCCTGTCCCTAGCTGCGGCCAGCTCGGCCCCGCCAGCGCTGGCTCCTTTGCGGAGGTTGTCCCCACGCTGTCCCCGTGTCCCCTCCCTGCCCTGTGTCCCACATCCTCCAGAGCCAGTCGCTCCCGGCGCCTGCCAGCGCTTACACAAAATCTGGGCTTGACACTCGCAGGCAGTTCCAGGGCAGTGCCCCCAGACACGCAATAACGGGGACAACAGGAATACTGCAGAGACCTGAGCCTGTCACAGGCACGGCAAAAGGGGACACTCAGGTACCAGGCACGGTGACAGCTCTCTACAAGGGCTACACGCACTTTTACAGCCCCCACAGATGTATGAGCAGGAGTAAGCTCCACTAGCCCCATACTTTATTTTTTTATGGATTGTAAGGTGATCATGTAACGTGCAGCCTGACTTCCTAAATAACACAGGCCAAAATAGCCTCACCCGCTATTTTCCCTCTCCATTAGTACAGACTGTCTTCACCTTGGAAAATATCACGAATGTGAACACGCAGAAGAATGAGCAGAATGCTGTTTCCAGCACGGGGCCTTTGCCAGAGCGTGCTGGCTCCTGCTGAAGCCAATCCAGCCCTCGTGCGTGCACAGGGCAGATCCCAGCTCTCGCTGCTAAAAGGAAACTTTGCAGAGTGTCGTGTTACTCTGGAATCAAGGCTTTGGGGGTTATTTTCAGAAACTCACAGCTAGGGTCTAGAGCCATTGAGAGTCCCCAGCCCACGACAGGTCAGCACCAGTTCCCTTAAGAAGTCTGGCTGCAGCATCCTGCAGCCCCAGTGTCAGCACTGAGAGTGTGCTCCGAGGGCAGTACTAGCACAGAGCCCTCGGAGGGCTCGTGGCCGTTTCCATCAGCCTGATCACAGCACTGGAGTCTTGGACTGCAGCTGCTTCAGGGCAAGAATCATGGCTTTGTCATTCGCTTGTGAGATACACAGCCTCACAGCTCTCAGTCTCTGGCAGCGTGAAAACATCAGCAAGTTATTTGGAAGTGGGTCTAGCCAGTTTAAAAGGATTTCAGTATGCCTTTCATGTGCCTGACTTTGCAAGCTCACACCATCAAATCTTAGTCCAGCAGGCAGAGCTGATCTGAAAAATAAAATGCTGGGGACCTCCAGGAATCAAATCTCAACGTGCACCTTTCTGAAATCCTGGCTGCACAGCCTGCTCAGAACCTTTATCCCAGGAAAAGCCCTGTGAGGGAGTCGCTGTGAACAACAGCACTTCAGGTTCCCTCTCAGAAGAGGTGCCATGAACTGTGTGTTACACAGCACTGGATGGTTTTGCAGGCAGCTGCTGCATGTGCCAGCCATGACTGGGATCCAGGAATACACCGGGAATATTCCCAGCATATCCAAGCTAACAAAAAAAGTGATGAGTTCCTAATATTCTGCAAAGCTAATATTAACACAGATTTGGTTTATATCAGATGTAAGTAGGGCTTTTTTTTGAAAGTTTGTTGGTTTTGTTGCCAGTTTTAATTCAAGAGACTTAAAAAAAAGAGATTAAAAAGTGTCTAAACTTGGCAAATATTTCCTAGAAGTGCAGATTAAAGCAGAAATGAGTGGTGGTCTGTACTGCAACCTGAGCCCCACTCAATAAACCAAAATATTCACTTACTTGAACATCTAATGAAGGTTAAATATAACCCTTAAAGCATGAAAAAAATGATTTCAAAAGTTTCTAAGAGCCTCTTAGCTGCACCCCCCAACCCCACTCTCCTTAGATTTTGGAGCAGTGATGAGTGATATTTCTTAGCTGCTTCAGCTCTTCCTGGATCTCCTACTAGAGACGCAGGAGGGAATTTTTCTGCAGTTCTCTTGCTTCACTAATGACTCTCAAGCTGGCGTTTTTCTAGCATGAACTGAGATGAACATTCTCCCTGGAGCTTATACAGGTGTCACTTGTATGAGCCTTCAGTGGTTTTACACAAATGATTGCCCCAGGATTTTTAACAAAACAAGCCAAATGGTCTCCTTCCTTTAATATATTATTTAAGCAATAACCTCACTCTAGCTTCAGGCTTCCAATGCAATAATTAGAACCAAACTAGCATTTACCCACCGAGACGCAAATACGGTATTTAAATACAATAGCAGTATGTAAATAATTCTAATTCAGAGAAGAAGTAACTGAAGTAGCTGAAGAAGACATTAAAGAGACATTAAGGACTTTTATCCCCATTAAGGTTAGTCAGAAAGTTAGACTGGCATATTATCAGTGTTAATAACATAAATGGTATAATGGTGTAGGAACAACTGTTCCCATCAGCAGTTGCAGTGCTCACAGTACTGAAAGAGAAAAGGAAGAGAACCAGATTTGAATGACACTTACTGAAATGTAATCAACTACCTGGACAAAGCTGCCCAGTCTGTAGAAGAAAAAATTTCATTACTATGGGCAAACCTAATTTTATCAGTCAGATTGATAGTGACTTTCTTCTATCCCCTCACAGTTGCACAATTTTTCCTCCTCATGTAAAATTTTGGTACAACCCAGTTTCCACTTAAAAATGAGATGTCATTCCTGCTTATGTGATGAATTTGGTAACAAAATAATACATGCTATCAAACAACAAACATCAGAAATGAAACCAATTTTGCAATGTAGACCTGAGTCTTGAGACTTGAATAGAAGCATAGAAAGTTTTGGGTTGGAAGGGAACTTTAAAGGTCATGTAGTCCAATTTCAGGTCTCCTCCCCAAACCACGGAGTACGTTTGTGAAGGGCCACACCCAGGCTTGGTACAGGAGCCCTTTCCCAGGAGGAAGTGCCTGTGGGACTATGGCAGCAAGGGCTGCCCAGCTTGCAGGGCTGTGTGTCCCCAGCAGCTCTGCCAAGTGGCCTAAAGGGAAAGCTGGGGCTACATCAACCCTCGTGAAGGAATTTCCTATCTATCATGCACTCATACAGGGTAAAGAGCAACAAAGAGTTAGATGTGGAGAAATGAGGAACCTGCTGAAAGGTACAAGTCCTATTTCACCAATTTGTTGTGTCTTGTACACCAAGGTACACTGCCAGCTGATGCAGGCACCCTTGGGCGCTCACACAAAGCAGTTGTGCATGGATGGAAAGGAAATCCTAACTGGCCCCAGTACAAGAAACAAGAGCTTAGCTGACTTGCCTATAGAGTCTGTCTGGCAGTTTCTGGCTGAGCTACATCATGGGTATTTCCCGATTTTAGCCATTGCTACAGCCTTACCAAAGACAGCAGCTGTTTTAATCTATTTTAGCTATTCAAAGTTAACAATCCCCTTTCAAAAATAGCAACTGATTTGTATTAAGCTCAAGTCTTTTGAATCCCTTTAGCGAGACATCTAAACCACCTTTTTTCCTAATGAAGACAAGACCTGTATATCTGGCTCCAAGCACTGCAGTCTCCTGAGCTTGACTAGGGACAGTAGGCACCAAATACAAATAACAGAGCACCAGAGGTGTTTCTCATTAGAAAGAGGCTTCTGCAGCCAACTTCCTTGCCTTGCTAATTGGAAGCAGGGTGCTGCCTTCCCCAAGCACAAGGAAGAAGGTGCTTGAGGCTGGCCAGGATGAGCATTCCTAAGCAAAGCCGCAAGCAGCAGTGGGAAAAATATATGAAATTTCAGGGCCCTCAAGAACTTTAGAAAGAGAGCAAAACAGTGAGCAGTCAGTAAAAATAATGCTGGAAGCAAACACGGAGGATGACTCTGTGATCTCCCTCCCCTCTCTGCTTCCCAGAGCATTAGCAAGGACTTTGGTAGAAAGTGGTTCCCAAATGCTTTTTGCCTGCCACATTCATTTTAGTCAAACTTCCTTTTACTCTGTTGAAGCCTGGAAGACTGACTGGTGCTGCCTTGTCCCTGGCCCTGCTACAGAGAGCACTGGATGGAAAATACTTCCTGTAATAACTAAACTGCCAAGTGCATCCATGACCCGTGGGGATGCACTGGAGAGAGTTTCACCAGCAAGGGGCAGTGGCTTTAAAGCAGGGATAGTCTCAGCAGTACAGAAGTGTGAACTCGCTTCAAGTCAGTTCTTCCAATCATCCTGTTCTTGATGGGTATTTAACCTTATTTCTACTTGAACAGTACACTCTGTCCTTACTACTACTTAACACACACTGTTCTGAAATGATTCTTGAGAACCAGGAGTTGATGGGAATATTAGAGAAAAACACACAAAAAATTTCAGTGTACCAATCTGTTTTATTTGCATGGATACTCTCTGTATTTTTTGTACTTTCCAGGCAACAGAGGTAATTGTTAAGGTTTTATTTTATTCCTGTTACCTCTTGGCTAAAAAGCCCGCCAATATGGATAATGTGTGTGGGGTCTTCCTCCTATTTGTTTTTGGTGGGCAACCTTTTTACTTTAGGAGGGTTAGAGAAATAATTATTGAACCCTCTTTGGGTAACAGCCAGAGGTTGTTTTCCTTAAGCTGCTCCAGATTGTTACAAGGCAAGGTTGAAACGATAGGCTTTCACATGGCATTTGAAAAGTGGGTGGTGAGTCAGAAAGGCAGCAAGACACAGGAAGGCTGCTCCAGGTGGCAGAAGCAACAGGGTCAGAGAGAAGGCCACTTGTAGCTGAACAGAGGAGAGCAAAGAGGGGAGGTTATTTAGCAAGGCTGGAGTTCTCCCACGAAATCCTGGGGAGAGGCCTAAAAACAAGAAGGGCAGTTTTGAATTGTGTCAGGGAATAATGGAGCTATTTGAAGTTGGGGGCTCTAATGCTGTGCATCTTTATCTAGGAGGGAAAATCCCACTTGCACTGGGACTGCAGAGGAAGCAGCAGCAGCATCACAGAACTGAAATGTGTGACAGCCATGAGAAAACTGCAGATCTGGGCCATGTGAGGGACCAGCCTCTGATGCTCAATGCCAACTGCCTTGGCTTTCAGCACACGTAGCAAAAACCCCCAAAAAACCCAAGGAAAAACTCAGCACAGATTTGGATGTAGGGTCAAAATCTGCGCTGACATCAAGGAGAACAACAATGAGGGGAAACAGTGGAGAAGGGAAAATGAGAGGAAGATGCCTATCCAAGGGAAGGCAGCACTGCTGTGGCCAGACCAAAGCCCAACTGTATGGACAATGTACATATTTATGGTTTATATGCTTATATTTCTTCGGCATTTCTATGAATGGCCACACCTACAGACAATGCTGTAAATGATGCATTTTACATGTTGAGGTACTTCTGTGGTCTCCAAAGATCTGACAAACGTTCACTAAAAGCAATGAGAAGAGACCTAATGGCTTTGGGATTTTTTTTTAAATATATGACGTTAAAAGCCATGGAATAATATAAAAGAACTTAAATGTTTATGAGTATGGGAAAACCAAAAGCATTTTTCAGTTTGAAGGAACATTCTGAGAGTGTTTTATTGGAGATCACCAGAAATATCATATGAAACAGAAGCAGATACCCCAGGAATTTCAGACATTCCACTAGACTACATAACTGATACTAGTGGAAGTAATTTACATTTTAGAGATAGATAAAAAAATTCAATTTTCTAATTTTCTTTCCTTGAGTGACATTCAAGGTGCACTTTACTCACCAGCATCTGCCTGAATCTACAACCAGGGAGGGAAATTCAGTGTTTTTGTTATTCAACAGGATTAGCAGCCTAGATTCAGGTTAAAGTGATACAGAAGGGCCTTAACTACTTCTAAATGACTTAATTCCCTGAAAACAGTATTTTTTAATGTGCTGCTAATTAAAATATTTAAGAGCTCACTGTAACAACATTTTGAAAACAAACCAGAAGAACCAATGTAAACAAAATATCATTTTACAAACCAAACGGAATCACTTAAAATCCAATGTAATTCTATGTTCCAATAAAAATAAATATATATATACAGGTGTCAAGTTAAGATTGTCAAGCACGCTCCCAAGATACCATCTAAGAATGAACTAATAAGTCAAAATTAACCCCTCCTGTACTCGTTCTTACTTTTTGGGAGAGGCAGTATAATTTCCTGTGTAGCACCTACCTCTGAAGTCCATGGCAGTGCCCAGAATGCACCAAATGGAAGAGCAGGAGTTACCAAGGAAAGTTTTGGTGGAAGTTCAAATCTCTTTGCAGGACTGCAGTGCACTACTACCCATATACTGTGTTTTCAGGCTTTTACTCAACATTCTTAAAAGCTAGAGATTTTCTTTGTAGTGGTTTGTCTTATATTTTGATAGAAATCTGAGCATGGCAGATACAGATTTAAGGAATATGAGACATGACAGTGCTCAGCAGCTTGGTTCTCTTAACAATTAGCTTTTTTGGCAAAAGATTATTCTTGCTCTTCCCCACTACATTGTACTGACACAAAATTACATGAAGATGAAGTGTTTTACAGGTTACAAATTTTTGTCCCACAAATTCAAACTTATTTTTCCACATTCATTAGTTTCCTTGTCCTGAGAATGCTTTAAGTACTGCTTGACTGTGGTGTGGGCAGCATAACAGCAAATCATTGAGAAATAATCATTCAAGGCCAGCTGCAAGAAACAAACCTTGTGCCTCTGAACAGACTGATCCCTCCACCTGGAAACTGTTTCTTTACAGAATCTGGGATTTCAGATCTGTGTCTCTTCTTGCATTCAGCTCCTTCAACAGCGCTAAGTAACTAACTTCAGGAGAAAGCGAGGTGATAACAGCTTTTTTCCTTTTAATTTACTGGTATTTCCAGATAATTTCCCAGTCTTCAGTTTCTAGGTTAGAAGATATGGCCTTGGCCATTATTTCAAGGAGCACAGCTCCATGCATCCATTAGAATATCACTCCTTGTGCTCATTTCAGATGAACCTTTCCCTGGTATTCTCTGTACTGTATGTGTTTTTGTTCTGGAAATACTTTCATCCATAAAAAAGTGATTACTAGCCTGCACAGCATTATCTCCTAGGACAACATCTTATACTTATCCAGTGCAAAAAAACGCTCCACATTTAGATGACAAACAAGCAGGAACATTGAATTGTAGATGTAATGCTCCACTGTAGCCGCTCTGTGTACAAGCCAACATCAAGCTACTCACAGTGTAGCTAAGTAAGTTCCTCTACCAGGATTTATTTTGGTTCCAAATTTAAAAAATTTACATGGGATAGGTGCTATTTCACAGCTGAAAAGATAACATTACATCAGAAGTCTATTTTGGCCATTAATAGAATACAGCTGGTAGCTTCAGGACAGGAAAAAAAAGTTGTCTTTTCCAAATAATCAGGTCAGCAGGTTCCCCACCCTTCAGCATGTTGGCAGGAACCAGTGCTAGTACAGAAGACAGGAATATTTCCTAGGTGATCTAATAAGACCAGAAAAACCTCATATCAATAAGCCATATGGGGATATTGCTGATAAGCCGTTGCCGTAAGCTGTGAACTCTTTCAAATGTCTCATCTTCCAGAGGCCCAGTCCTCATCTGTCAGTTCTCAAAAGCCAAAATATCTTGGGCATGTTGTCCTTAATATGGTTAAATTCAGTACTACATTATGAAGTTCATTAAATGTGAAAAAGTTAAGGTGACAAAGGAGATCTGCAGTTTCAGTTACTTGCCTCTTCTCCAGTTCTTATTATCTTTGTTGATGAAAGGGCCCAGACAGCCACTCCCTCTTTTCCTAACAACTGAAGCAAGTGTCTCCCAGAGCACTGGGAAGGAGGATTCACCATGAACCACTCCTTCTCTGGGGTGTCAGAGAGACACCGAGGTGAAAGAACAAGAGAGAAGGCACAGCCTGAATTCCTCCTTGCATTTTTCTCCCCTCTACTGGAAAGTGTCTACAGAAAGCAGAGATATCAGGGATGCTGTCAGGGCAAGGCTGTACAGTCATCTTGTCTTGCTGAACAGAAAGACAAAAGCACCAACTCCACCCCCTTCCCCAACCAAACCAACTCCTCATGGTTTTTGCAGCAGGAAATTGGCCCCAAGTTTCTCTGCAGACCTTACAGGCACTGACAGTTCTCACACGGGTACAAGATCCTCCACAGATCAAAGGGTCGGCATGAAAAAATAATAGATTACCTTCATGAAAGGATCTTGAAGAGCTTCTCAAAAGAAAATGAAACCCAAATATTATTTCATGTTCCTACTGCAGAAATAAGCGCTGCAGTCAACTGAATGCCAGCTCTTAACCAGCTGGGCAGAAAGCCAGAGGGCCAAGAGAGTGTCAGATGGAATTTAGGCCAGGCAGGCAGGAAGCACCAAGAGGAAACACCAGCAGCAGCTGTAGAAGCAAAAGAATGGGCAGAGGCTCTAAGACAAATAATAACAGGCAGAGCAGCAGCAGTAGCAGATGTCAGACTATTGCCTTCTGGAGGGGGATGGGATGGCACTTGTGAAGAAAGAGGATTTTTTTTTTTTAACTACTTTGCATCAATTATCTGAAAAGGGATTCTTCCCCAAAATCTTTTGAAACATTGTTATTTTGGATTAGTTTGTGAGGAGAGACTCAACTCAGCTCCCATTCAACATGTGCAGTGCTCAGGACAGGCAATGCTGCTGATCCTAGTTCCATTCATGGGCTTGAATTCTCCCATTCTCCTGTGATTAAAAATAATTCTGGAAATCATTTTGATAAAGGAACCCCTTATTTCTAGAGTGGTTTTACTGTAGGGTTTTCTGGGCGTTTTTTCATTTTTATATAAAATGGAACTATCAGGCAGAAGGAGGAATTTCTGCTCTTCCAGAGGATGCTACAATGCTGTTTTTGTCAGGACTGTGATTTATAGGCAAGCTGATACATTTAAAATATTTTGATCACATCCATCACTTGACTGATTTACTAGGCGGGGAGAAGCAGCTCTTGCATCACAACAGACTCTGTGTCATGGTGATGTTTGTCCCAGTGTTCTGTCATTCCTGAGGAACTTGTCCTCTTCCACACAGTGTGAGGCACTTTGCAGAGAGAATATTACACTGACTCAACCACATTTCTCTCAGGCTACGTTCAAAAGGTTGTAGATGAGAGAAGAACTAATGAAGCCTTCTCCTCAAACACCATCAAAAGGAGAGGAGCCACCTGCCCAACTTCAAACCAGCACAGCACCAATTCCGTCAGGAACTGGATGTGACTGGAGAGCCTTAAGAAATAAATGTGAAGAGAAAAATCTAAACCCAAGTGATGTACATTAATTGTATTGTCTTTGTTTCACTCAGGAAAAGTATCTTTGTACAAATAAAGGTAGCACAGGTTATAGCTCAAACAGAGTAACGAATTTAATGAAGGGGAACCAGCTTTGGAAAGCAAATCACCCCAAATGGGACATACCCAAGGCACACATCAACCCAGTGGCTGCTCAGTAACATTGGTATGATGGAGTCAGATAAAGCCACCAGCCTGCAGCCGTCAGTGGGGTGGCTCAGCTGATCCTCTCTCCAGCCATGGCAGCCGTGCCCAGCACAGCCCTGAGCAGGCTCCGGGACCAGGCACGGCTGGGCACGGCTGCCCCGCGGCACAGGGGCCAGCAGCCCCCTCTCCCTGCTCACAGCCACGGCAGTCTGCCCCCACCAGCCTCAGGAGACACCTGGGATCTGCATGCGCTGGAGTTTATAGTGACATTCAGATTTCTTAATCCCTGCCAGAAAGGCATGAAGTAATTTCAATTAGATATGGATAAAGTTGGGATGAGGAAACAAGGAAGAAAAAGGGCAGAATTATAAACTCAGTGGTAACAAAAAGAATACTTGTGAACTTGTCAGGATTCCACTTAATGGTTCATGCCAAAAAAGCAAATAAATTCTTAACAAAGTATTACATCTTGTGATTTTTTAATAAAAGGTTTGTGTTCAAATTGTCTTTTCAAGCCTAGATCACCTTCAATTTTATCTTCAAGAAGCAACTTCTTGACATGAAAGTTAATAATTTTGTTTCACGTAAGATCATTGTGTTGGGCTCTGGAGAAATCCATTTCAAGATTTTATTTTCCTAAATAAAAATCAAATTTTAAAAAATCAAGGTCTAACCAAGGTTATTTTCTCACTCAGTTTTTCAGGACCCATGTTGAACATCACCTTAAAAGTCTAGTTACATTTCCAAGTTTTCCTGTGAATAGTATTATTATAAAAAACCCCAAACCCCCATAGGATTGGATATGACACTGCATCCGCACGCCCAGTCAGTCTGTGCAGTGTAACCAGCCCTCCCCCAGGAATATACGGAAACTCTGAGAGGTGAGGACACTCTGGAATCCGGTGACATGCACTTGTGCCTGGCAGATGCCATCACAACCACCTGCAGTGACAGCTCTGCATGCCTTGGCTGGTGGAGGAGACATTCCTGCTGTCCCTTCTGCAGCGCTGTGCTCTCCCCGCCTGGCAGGCAACTCCGTCACTGCTCTTGCCCTGCCTGCAACACCCTCTGTCTTGTGAACCATCTGTCAGCAAGAGCATCCTGCATGGATGGGAGGGACAAGGGGATATCCAAGGGCCATGATCTCAGGGTCATGGTCTACACTGGCTGTAATCTTCCGCTGGCTCAGGAGGAAGAAAAGGACAACTACTCCTCACACAGCTTGGGCCTTTTCCAGATGCAGCTCTCAGGACAAACCATAAGCTCCCATTAGCTTTTCTGAAAGGATGAGCAGCCTCAGATGGGAAAGATAGCGAGCAGCCCACTATAGGCAACGTTTTCACTGATGTCAACCATTTCCTCTCCTCCACACATGCCAAACTGATACATTCAGCCGAGACAGACAGGGCCAGCAAACATCTGGTTGACACGAGAATCAGCAGGCCCCAGCCCACAGTTGTGTCTTTACTTTTGTTACGTGATTTTAAATACATGAAACACATCAGTGCAACAAATTATTTTAATGCATTCACCTCATTTCTCTCCACCAGATGTGACTGATTATATGGAGGCAGGACTTGTCAGATATGTGACAGTGCCTTTCCTTGTAGCATTCTGTGAGTTCTTTTCAACTTAATTGAAGTTGAATTGAACTTAATTGAATGCTCTTAGCCTTTGCTAGCACTCCAAGAGGACACAAGAGTCAGGGAATTTGGTTGTTGGCTGCATGTCAGAGAAGCATAAAAACTCCCAAGTACTTAAATGAGCCAGTTGATACTTACTGACAGAAAGCCTTCACTGAAGCAGTGATATAAATTTAATGCCCTTCTATTGTTTGAATATTTACATCTGAAATAGCAGCAAGAAAAGAATAAGTTCTGAGAAACTATGTAAAACCACAGGTGACATTTTTGTATCTAATAATTACCTATAATTTAAAATTAAATTTATTAGAAGTAAAGACGGAAATACAGTGCACACTGTAGGATTTTTATTTCTTATGCATCTTGCTTCAAATGTGACAACAGAAGTGCTTAAGTTATTTTCTTGAAGCATAAAAATAATGACAAATCTGAGCATTTGTTATATCACCTTTTATACAACTTGATCTCTTGAGATCCCACTATATGAACCAAGTGAATCTGGTGCCTTTCAAACACCTTCCTTTTCACTTTTATTCTGCATAGATTTGCATTTATTAGCACAGAGCCACTTTATTTCTGTATTGCCCACTTATCTAGCTTGGATAGCTACGTGTGCTAGAGGTTGTATTTCCTGATTTGACATGGTTTATCATACAGCCAAACTCCAAGTGCCATCTTTTATTGAAATTTAACTTAATGAATACAAATTTGCTGACTACTTGTGTTACCTCATATATAGAATCAAACTCCCCTCTAGATTAACTAAATGACAGTGCTGTTAACTGCATAGACATTTTCAGAAAGGAAGAAGTAAAATAAGTGTTGGTAATAATTCTCATAATTATCAATGCATATTAATATTACTGACAGAGTGCTAAGACAGAGATTCACATCACTTTAAGGACATTTGAGGATGTTAATCTGAAATTTACCTAAATCTTTTATAAATTAAGTTAAGTTTTCCCGGACATCCTACTTGTCTCCAACCTTGAAAGAGCTAATATAGCTGTGCTTTTTATAATAATATAAACCCACCAGTACTCTAAATTGCCTAATGTACGTATTATGCATTGTTCAGTTTTCCTAAGAGCCTCTACCTTGCACCAGTTTTGGCTGAAACATAACAAAGACAGAATTAAACAAAATATTTTGCATAGCATGGTGGTTTCAGTGTAACTAATTTACTATTCTGATGGAGCCTCAAAGGAAGTGCAGTGAGGTTCATGTCACAACTTGGAGGGTTTTTTTTCCTCCCCAACAAGATTTTTGCACTTGTGATGGTTTAAGCTCAAATACGGCCATTTTAACGGAACATATTCAATCTTGTGTTTATTCTGGAAAATAAACCAAATAAAATACACAAACATCCACCACCCCCTTTTTCACGGACAGATTGTGAAGTTCCTGACACACATAAAGAAATCCAGGTAACTCTGCCGAATAAAGAGTTCAGTTTCCTGCAGAGGCTGGAAGCAACTCCAGTACAATCCATCAGGTACACCCCATATATCAGACCTCGAAGAGCCTTGGCTCTCTGAATTTGGACAGGCTAAGTGAAGCCTATATTTAAAGCATCTTATCTATAAATTGCAAGCAAATATTTCCTTCCATTTAAGGGGTATACAATGCCTCTTTTAAGGCACATGAAGCTAATGGCCAGTTTGAAGTAGATTATAGGCAGTTAGAAGAAATGAGAACATGGTACAGAACCTTCTGGTCCTTGACCATACACCTGTTAATGACTCAGTCACTGGAGAAAACAAAAAATTAAGTGTTCTGCTTCCCAGATAATCCTCTCTCTCTCTCCACTTGAGAGAGGAAACTGATCATTCTGGCACTGGTAGGGATGAAACACTCCCAGTACTCTAAGTTTTTTAGAGAATTACCTCACAAAGCATAATCTGAGTATAAAGCTTCCCTTTTATAGTGACTGTCATGACTTGCAACTGCCAAAACAACCTTATTCTCAAGAGCTAACAGCACAGACTTAGATTTTTTTTTTTTTAAATAGTATTCATTAGGAAAGGAGAGGAAGGAGGAGGAAAAACATGGCTTTCCCTTTAAGATGCAGTTTGAGTCCAGGTGGCTGGACTGAAGTGTGGAGCACAGCTGTGCTCCCAGAGCGAGAGGGATGTGCTGTGTGCAAGAACAACCTGGAGCTCCAGTTTCAGGCGAGTGCTGAGTTTTTATCTTGCATCACTCTGGTGAGATGAAAGCTGCACACTGATAATGCTCTTGTCTGCTTGCGTGTAGGATTAACAACATCAAATACTTTCAGTTCCACTTTGCAGGACTAGCAAATATCACTGTTTTTAGGAGATGGTGCCTATAGGGGAAAGCAGTTGTGGTAAGAGAAGAAAGCAACACATCCGTGCAGGTACTTTGAGCAGGCAGAGGCGTGGAGAGCTCAGTTTGAAATACAAATGTCAGTGCAGTGTCTGCACACGGCTGGGACGCTGCATTGCAGCTCAGGACCTTTTTTCCCGACAAATACCAAGAACTACCAAAAGGCTTTCCTGACCCTTTCTTCCAGAGGATTTCTGAGATGAGAACTTATTTCAAGGCATTGACGCTATTAGAGATACCCTGACTGACTTTTGCAATTTTTTTTAACCTCCATTTCCTGTACAGTATGCAATTACTAGAAGGGTGGAAACTTCTGAACTCCCTGGGAGAGTTTGCTATGTCTCTCATTTCAGCTTAATAAAATATAATCTGAATTGCAGCATCTGCAAGACAGAGTTGTTCCTTATCCAGCTGTTCTAACTCAGGTTATTCACGGGATGATGAAGAAAGGAGATTTGCTGGAGGGATGCTGGGTTTATTTGATATGAATAGCACAGCTAAGTCTTCTATTTTAGTATTTTAGAAAGTTTCTCCTTGTCAAAGTAGTTAAATTAGAAGGATTTGCCACTATTGTGCTGATCCAATTTATCTTTTTTAGACTGACTGCATTTTTACATGAATTATGACTTTTCATTGATACAGTCTCTGTGTTCATTGTCTTTCCAGGCTACCTCAGGACTCTCATGTTCCTGGAAAGAGGGTGGCTTTCTGGAGCAGAACAACCACCAGTCAGGGCATTATAAGAATTTATTACCAGGAAGCAAAGTGCGACAATATATTCTTCCCCTTGCCTGTACTGAACCCATTTACCTCTTAAAATGAGAGCAGCTTCATACAGACTGAACAAAAAAATCATGAGAACTATCCAGGCAATCAACAGGTTCACTTAATTAGACCCTTTAATGTGAAAGAAAGGGCAAAACCAGGGGCACAAAAGTTGGGAAATCAGAGAAAGTTTGAACAAAGTGATTGTTCCTCTCAGAGTTTTCCTTTTGCCAGTTAACTCCCCCAAATTATTCGCTGTTGATTGCTGACAAGGAAGCTGATCTAGCCCTGCATAGAGACACTCCAAGATTAGTCCATTGTGAAGAGCTGAAGCGTGAATTTTTTAATGATTAATTCCAACTCTCTATAAGATAGCTTAAACCAGGGCTGAACAGACACTTCATTTTTTTTTCTTAGAGTGAAACACTACAGGTATCTTCCTTTTTGGCTAATGGCTCCACAAAAGGGAAGTGAAACCTTATTGATTCCCTCTGAACTTATACAGTGAAACTTCTCTTAATTCTCATTCTTAAAAGAAAAATCCAGTTTAGATCCTAAAAAAATATGGGGGGAAAAAAAAAAAAGAACTAAGGAACTAAATCCGTCATGACAGATTTCCACAGGGATATATTTGACCAAAGAGATTTTCCTGGGAGTTATTCTAATAAGTGCAGAAACAAACTCTGAAACTCTGAATAATTAGAGTGCAAATGACTAATCAAACCTTGCCTCTGGTCAACATTTGCTTTTTTAAAGTACTTTGGTAAGCTGCATATATTTACTTTGCCTACAATAAATAGAAATAAATTAATTAATATTCATATGGCACACAATATATTTTCAGGGAAAAATACGTGATGGGATAGGAGAGAGTTATGTGCTTTACATGTCTGACATGACATTAAAATCAGCTCCTACGAAGCAGCTTCTTAATTGCTGATCATTCCACTTTTGTCTAAGCCAGATTTAATACTCGAATAATACATTTATGAAATGTACATAATTTATGAGGTTTCTTTATATTTACTTACATCTTTAGCCTTCTCCACCCCCCAAATTTCACAGCTGCACATTAAATATGCTCCTACAACGTGCCACAGTGAGCTCTATTTTCCTGCTGCTTCAGTCTGATACAAGTGCATTAGTCCCTAAGCAGCCTTTGCACTCAGGAAATGTCTCTCAACTGCACAGGGTAAAAGAAAGGTCTTCAGGCAACAGAGAAATGGCTGTGGATTTGGAGACAGGGACTCCTTTCTTTATTTCCTGCTGTACACTTCCTAAAGGCATTTGCTGACAAGGAATTTGCAAATCTTGTCTTGTTAACGACTGTAATGCTCCTTGGTATTACTCAGATATAATCGTCTGTGTACCTGTCCAAATACAGCTTAGCAACTGCCAGGCCGTGGAGCTGAGCGCTCCCCTCTCATCTTTTCACCAGTGATCAAATATCACAGTTTGCCTGCAGTGACCTTCTCCCCAGAATCCTTGCAGATGTTGCCCGCCCCCTCCTCCCGAAGGTTGTCCTGGAGAGAACATGAAGTTCCAGGCTGACTCATACCCACACACTATCCCTTACTCATTCAAATAGTTTCATTAAAGGCACTGGACCACAGCAGATAACATCCCATTTCACTGTGAGCCTGTTTGAGTGTTCTCTCCTCTAGGATGGTCAGACAGACTGGGACAGGGGACCTCCATGGGTGAAGGACAGAGCCCAGCAGGGATACTTCTGGGAAGAAAAAGCAGGATTCATTGCAGCACCCCCTTATCAGGCATTCACAAGTGTTCATTAATTTCTACACCACAGAACCAGTGCAAAGTTCTACAACCCCTGCTCCCCAGCATGGCTGACGTTTGCTATTTCGCTTATTTAACATTAAAATTCTTCAAAAAACCCCAAAACTTCACATACCTCCCCCAGTTCACTCTCTTTGAAACACGGGTGAGTGCAGAGAACACTGGAGCTCCCCAGCTGAGGAGATTTACCACCAAAATCATAACCTAGATTTTAACACAGCTTTAAATTATTTGGAAATCAGAGGCTTTACTTCACATGCTTCAGTTCACTGAGAAGTGCAATATGGTCCTACTTCTCAGAGAATAAAATGCAAACCCACAGAATGTAAAGGCCACTTAAGGATGTAAAAACAGTTGAGGAAACAGCCAGTGAGTGCTGAAACTCCTGTGCTCCTAAAGCTGGTTAGGAAATACCACAGAAGAGGGAAATTCCAAGAACAAAGGAGAAAAGGGAATTAGATAGTATGGTGGCAAGGCTGGTGAAAGAGAATTCAAGGTGTCTACCCAAGAACTGTTCTGGGCAGAGACCACCACCATCATTCTGGGAAGAGAGGTACCAGTGTCTCCAGTGCAGGGGATCAAATCAACAAAGCCAAGGGTGATTCTCAGTGCTGGGACTGTGAAACAGTCAATGTAAAGCCAACATATCAAGCAGATTCATACTTTTTGGGGGGCTTAATTCTCTGCAAAAATGAGTTAGAAAATGCAAGAGCACATTTGAATCAACTGCTGAAAAACACATCTGAAATTTCCAGGAGGACCTTTGCATCAAGGATCCTGTAAGAGTCACACTGGTGTGCTCAGGAGATGGAAGTACAGGACATCCAGCCTTGCAAGCAGGCAGTTCTTAAAGGACGATTTAATAGAAGTCACAAAAGAACAGCTAACATTGGTGGAAGTTATCAGATAACTCTAAAATAAAGCAGAAAATATCATAGAAAAGGTGATCTGCTGAGAATTTTGCTCTTGCCAACATCCAGAGTGCTGCAAGATCCACAGTCACTCACAAGAAGTGAGGCCTAAAAATATTCCTTTCTCGAAGTAAACCTGCCATACCAGTGCTGACAAGGCAGGGTCCTGGCCCCCCACCTTTGCATTTACAGCCAGAGGTGCAAGAGCTTATTTTTGTGCCTGGTTGTTATTCAGACAGCTGGATACAGTGTTTGAAGGCATTTGAAAAATAAAATAGCAATTCTTTTCTAAGCCTAGAAGTGTTAATTTCCCAATAAGCTTGTTTGATTAACTAAGCAAACCCAGAGGACACGCTGACTTTGTCTTGTTTCCCTTCCCCCAAGCGCATTTTTACAAAACTGCAGTGGAGTCTTAACCAAAACAATGTGCTGATAGGAGAAGCTGTCTGCATTCCTCTTTTGCAATTCACCTTACACTCTACATGTTACTCGAAGATAAGCTCTTCTAGATGCCAAAAAACTCCAGCAAGAGGTGAAGGCTTCTTTGCAGCGGGTAGAGAGCTGCACGGTTTTGTCAAGTTATTCATTGCATTCTTGCCTGTGGATCCCCACCCTGCGTGTAATCCCTGCAGTCGCTCCTCTTCCAGCAGTACTTAGGGGTGGGAAGAGCCTGTTTCAAACTTGACTATTAGCTAATCACCATTAGGTACTGTTTTAACTTCTTTATATTCACACTCATCACTCAGGATGGAAAGCAGCAGCCCATTTAACTTGGCACCTGCGAGGGGCCTACTCCTTTTCTCCTACAGGAAGGAATATCCATGGGGCTGGCCTCATTTCCAGGGAAGGACTTTCACATTCTGGGATTTTTTGAGTGGGCAAGGGAGGGGGAGGAATAATATTTGTATTTGTATGATTTCAGCTTCGCTCTAGATAGGTGCTTCCCATAAACAGCAAATAAAAATATTTTAAGAAGAGTAGAAGAGAAATGGCCTCTCCTGCACACATCTATATGCACACACACAGCCCCTCCCTCAAAGAAACAGAGATGCACTGAAATTTGCACTTCCAAACAGGTGCAAAAATGCAACAAATCCTGTGAACACCTAAAGCAGCTACAGATGAGATGAAAATAGAGAAAACTGGTGTTTTCTGACACAATTCAACCTTCCCTTTTGGCATGTGCATTTTATTACTTTTTTACATAGAAGGCAGGTTCCCATCACCTCCCTATTTTCAGAGCTGCTGATGTAACAAACCAGAATTCAGCTCCCAGAAATGGTGTCAGATAAAATCCTCAAACTCAGGACTACCAGAAGAGAAGAAACGATGAATCTCAGAAGAAAATCTGAAAAACCATTAGAAGGACAACTTATATTTGATCCTAAAGCATCTCTTGGATATCCCTACAAAAAGGTTCCCTGGAACCTGTGTGAAGATGAAAAATGCAGTTACTTAGGCCCTTCTAAAATTCCCACCTCAGGCAATATTGTAAGTTTTTAAGGGAAGGATGACAACATGTAAATGTAGCAACATGCACATACAGACAGAAGGATCCTGAGTCTTTTCTGGAGCATATTGCAATGTTATTAATAAATATCTCTAGTGGAATTAACTGTTCTCCTCTCAAGTGTTCATCTGACCTGAGAAACTGGTCTTGCGCTCTGTATTCAGAAAGAGCAATCAGCAAAAGGAACAGATTTGAGGAAGAGGGTAAAGATGAGGTAAAAGGACATCAGTGGATGAATGCAGAGTAAAGAACTGGATGGACAAGACTGTCCTGTGAAATGCAAGTCCTTTGAATGCTAATATGGAAATGGAATAATATTTCATTGTTTCTGCCTTTTTTCAGTGAACACACATAACTGACATGCAGATCACATCACTTCCCAAGGAGCCATCTAATTCTGAATTATAACCTGCATCAATGATTTACCTGAGAAAGATCAGAATTATTACCTGATAATTAACTTGTGTAAATTTTCAGGCATGTGAAAATAGAAAAGCTATATGGAAACTAAATTCAATTAAGTGTTAAAACTCTTTAAATCTATTGCAATTTCTTCTACCCACTTCAAATCAACATTAATTTATAAAAAGAGCCCTGTCACCAAAAACCAGCCTCTTCTGCAGTGGAATCTAAAAGGTGCTAAGAAAACAAAGCAACTCCACAAATCAATTTTTTTTCTAATAGCGCTAATTTTTTATCTACTTATTCAGTTGTTTTCTCTAGGAAAAGACTAAAATTTCACCAAACCACTTTAATATTGGAAAACAACTGTAAATCAAATAATTTCTTCTGGGTCAATTCAAGGGCTGCTCCAGGAGAGCTGGGCAGCAGGGTCTGAAACTGAATGTGCTCATTTCCTCTTTTATTAACTCATGAAGTCAGCTTAAAAATATTACAAGTTCTGCATTAGCAGAGTTTAATATCCCCTCCTTTTCACATGTGTATGTGTTCCAAGAGCGTACAAAGCTTTTCATTAATAAATATTTAAAAATTTATACTACATAAGAGAAATATATCTGTATGTCTGAAAGCTATGCTGGACAAGTTAACATTTTCCCTATATTACTTGGGAACACAGAGCTGTTGAAAGCAGTATAACTGAAGTCCCAAGGATAAAAAATGCAAATATTTACTAGATAAAGAGACTGAATGTCACACTTTTTTAATGCAAGAAGCAATGTGACATTGCTCATTTAATCTGGGCTCTGCTAATTGGTCTATTACACAAGGAAAAAAGTCTTTGGGAGTCCTTCTGGGAATCTCACATCATTCCCTATCAGCTGTTGACATACAAATACTCTGGTAATGAAAATATTTTCATTCCTTCATAACAGCATTCCCTGTCCTGTTTAATCTTATTTTCCCTCTTTCTAAAAACAAGCTTCTGTGTGGGGTTTCTGAACTAACAGACCTGATGCCATATATCAAAAATATCCCGTGCTCCTGTCAAACTTGCTAGGAGTCCACCCAAAAGAGAGCAAAAGGGAAAAAACCCAAGGATTTATGGCAATAACAGAGGATTTTAAGCACTATTTGAAATTCCTCTCTGTTCTGCATCATTTCAAAAGACTGTGAGTGCAACTGGACTATAACCCAGCAGCTGAAGTTGCCATCACTGGCAGTGCAATACCCAGCACAGGATCCAGTGATGCGCTGGAAAGAAGCAAGTTCACAAATTTCCAGAAACATTGCAAAGCAGAATACTTTAGCCATTTGTCCCAGTTTGATCACTGTAATGAAAAAGGCCACTGAGGAACAAAGAGCTGGAAAATGAGGGTGCTTTCCTGGCCTCCAAGCAGGCTCTTCTAAAGCCTGGGTTCAGGCCCACTCACCATGGGGACTTTGGGGAGCTGTTACTGGAGGAAGATAAAGTGGTGCTGAAAAAGCTTCCAGCAACCCCTTCCATGCACTCTCCCCTCTCCCCAAGGGGGTATCAGCACCTCCATGGCAGACCCCTCTGCAGGGGCTGCACTTTTCTCCAATCTCACAGCAAATCCTGTTTGGGACAGTTGTTACTTTCAATATCCTACTTCTAACCATTTAGATCCCCACTCTGTGCCCAGGCAATTAGCTTGGGAGATAAGATCACATTCTGCTGTGCATGAAACCCGTGCAGCAGAGTCAGTGCTATGGTCTCAGAGCAAGTGCTTTCCGAAATCAAGTTATTTCAAAAGTTGCAGCATTCACACAGTTCAGGTCAATACCTCTCCTCCCCAGTAAACACCATACCTAAAAACTGCTCTGAAATTATTTGTCTTCAATATACCAAATTCTTCCAAATTCAAGGTCTGAAATATGATGCAAACTCCTGCTTCTTCCTCCCCCATCCCGCTCCCGCTTTGGGACTTGAGCCTCCACCCACATCCTGCTGCCCAGGTTGTAACATTCCTTTCTGCACCCTATCACTGTCACACTCCCTCCTGGAAACAGGTGCAAGAAGATTAAAAACCCACTCATTCAGCTGGGATTTTCATCTGTTTGCACCTTCCTCTCTGCCACTCCTATGTGTCAACATCTCGTGAGCACAAGGTGGTGGGAAGGCACTGGCTCTGCCAGTTCACACTGCTGTTTACAGGGAGAAGCAGGAGTTTCCATCTCAGGGACAGCTATATCAGGACACAGGAGAAAACTTAAGATACAAAGGCTTTACTTAAATTAGGTTGGCATTTTTTTCCTTAAAAAACACAGGTGTTTTGTTAAAACCTAAGGTCAATTTAAATGTCAGTGTTAACTGGACTTAAGAGGGTTGTTTTAATGAATTTTTCAAAAATACATTAACTCTGTGTTATTCTTTTTCATTCCTAAATTGTTCATGATATGAGGATTGAAATATTGTACCATTTTTCATTTTAGTCATGAAATCATTTTATGTCAAGCTGTCATTGCAACACAAACGAAGGAGTTTGACCTAGAAGAGAGATCATTCCATCCAATTGGTAACTGCACTTATGTTGTAAAAACGAAGATAGTGCAGTGACTGAAACCTTCTTCCTCAGTGGTTCTGTATCACTGCAACTGATGTCGGGAAACAGCGATACAATCTTTGTACTGCATTTGAAAAAATCCAGAAGCATTTCTACAGACATCTTTTTTCCCTAAAAGTCACTAAAACTGAGGAATGTTTTCTGTCCTGCCTCTATATCATTATTCCCTGCCCTCCTTTAATTCATGCTGAATTAAAGCAGCCTATATCCTCTCATCCATATTTTGAATTGACAAGATCTGCCACAGAGTTTCTGGTTTGTTTTTTTTTTATTCCCCAAGCACCCACACTCTTTTCACTTGTGGTCTGTGTTACAGAAGTATTCACCTTTTTGGGAACTCTGTTTTCTGTGAGCAGGACCTCTCTGGAGTACCATGGCGAGGAGAGGCCTCACAGGACAAGGACCAGGCTGTGTGCAGATATTCCCCAGAATGGCCATTCCAGAAGAGTCCCTGGTATGCTACCTGCAATTAGCACCCATACAAGGGCTTCCAGCAGAAGAGCCATTCCTGCACAGGTTTGTAGGGGCAGGGAGACCTTCAGATGTGAAGTTGTTCAGTGCCAAGGTCACATCCTCAAACCAACTAAACTTGTGACAACTGCTGGTTTCCCTCTCTTTCCTAGCAAAGTGCGGGCTGCAGAAACGCAACCAACTGGAACTGAGCCCCCAGGGGCAGCAGCAGCGAAAAGCAAGGATCTGGGTCATGTTCTCAGCTCTGTAACTGGATCTCTCTGGCAAGAACAGACAAGTGCATCCCAGAGCTGGGACACTTCCTTTGCTGTCTGCCACAGGAGAAGCGTGGCACACAGGCTGCTCAGCCAGCCCAAGCTCCCAGGATGAAAAGGGGGTATGCACTCCTGTATCCCATTAAAGGGTTTGTTGGAGAAGAAAGCGAGCAAGAACAGCCACAAAGACCAGACCAAATTTTTCAAAGATATTCTGTTAATTTGTTTTGTAAGGAGGAACTAATTTCTGATGTGATGCTTTGTCTAAAAATGCACGGGTGATCACACAACTGAAAACTGAAAGTCAAATGTGCTTTTTAGAGCTTTTTGGTGTCACACAGACACAAAGATTTCTAATGGATGAACTAATTCCCACCTCCTTCCTTCAGTGTATTCCTCATGCATTCACAGGGCTCCTACTTGCAGAAAAGGCAAATGGCTAATGATGAACTAGCCAACACAACAGCAATTGGGCACGTTCTCCCGAACACGCCCGGCAGTACTCAAACCCAACTCACTGTCCTGTGCCTCAGGAAGATTTTCCCCTGATATGAGGCGAGGAGGGCAGAAGGGGGCATCAGTGAAACGGCGAGCGATGGAGACAGCGAGGAGAGGAGGGATCGCTGAGCCGAGCATCGGGGCAAGGTGAGAGTGAGGCGGTTGTGCAGGAGCCGGAGCATTCCCGGGGCTTCCCAAGGAACTTCAGTCCATAAAAAAAAGGGAAAGCGCCAAGATAATGCTTAACAGAAGTATAACAGTTTCTCTCCTGAGCAGGACAAGGATCTAGAGAAATCCATTAGCATGCAACAGAAGGAAAGAGTACACTCGTAATGTTTAGAAAGATTTGGCATGGCTGTATATACACATATATGAATGTAGCCAGTGCTTTGGGAAAAAGTGTGTGTTATTTTCCCTGTCCAATCTTATATGCCAGGAAAAAAGTAATTTAAATTTCTAGTTTAAAAAGAAATTATTATTTCAAGACTTTAGTCTTTCAAAGGTAAGCCAAGAAATTTGGGAAGTGTAAAATATTCATCCTAGCAGATATCAATTCACAAGAAGTCCTGGCTTTGTTAGATAGGAGAGAATGAGAAAACACAACGGATGGGTGTCCACTTGCATGTGCACACATTAAAAATAACATCATTATAAACAAGCCAGAGGTGCTTTCAAATTAGTTACTTCAAAGTCTCCAAAGCCACTCACAACATTTCTTACACATAGTGGGGAAAACACTAAGTCAAGGAAAATCTGCAATACTGTTACATTTCCAGCTCTTGGTGTGGAGCACTGTAGTAAGGCAATGTTTTCAAAGATGAGTGTTTGCAAACATTTGTTGTCCTCCTTGGCCCAGGTACTGCTGGGCACCACGACCTGGCCAGGAAGTGCTGACCATGCACTCCTCGCCCTTGCTCTTTGAAGTCCCTTCCTCGGTGCCTGTTTTGAAATTTTGCAGTATATCAGATCTGGGCATATAGGAAATAACTCTCCTCTGCCGCATGCCCTCTCCTCAAGCACTTCAGGTGCTTCCTTCAAATAAGAAAATTCAGTGGGAAAATTGTGCAAGGTAACCCCGAGCAGGACAGCACCACGTGACCCCCAGGCTCCCGCTGCTCGTGGCTGAGCGGCCATGGCGCCTCCGCAGGCTGCGGGTACTGGAATGGGAGCAAAGCACAGAGCTCCCTCTGTCAAATCAGTTCCTGCCTACATCCCCACCTCCTCCTCCTCCTCAACTTTTGTCTTAGCCTAGTTTGGCTCCTCCTTTATGCGCTCCACATTGAAAAGCCATATGAGAGCCACAGCAGTCACTGGGTCTGCCCTGCAGCCACATATTCCCTGCTCTAAAGAAGTTTTCCACCTGCAGCCTCAGGTTGCATCTTCTCACATCCTCCAGCTTTAACATGAGCAAAGTACAACCCTCACCCCAACTCAGGAATCAGCTCAGGGGTACCTGTGTGTCACTAACTCAGGCACAGCTAAACAGCAGAGATTTCCCTTTTTCTCTTTAGCCCTACTCATGCACAGGGCCCATAGTCTGTTTATTAACTTGATATTACAGCAGACCTACATGTATCCTCAGAGGTGAAGCTTTTAAGAGGTTGGGTAGTACTTTAGGATATAAAATGATAATAGTTTCAGTAAAAGATGTGTGTCGCTCAGGCTTCCACAGTCTGAAAGTCTCCTCCTGCTTAAAATGTCACTTTTTCCCTTTAAAGGAAAGAGGAAAAAAATGTTTGCCCTTCACAATCCTTAGATATTTTTACTGATCTTTTGTTGACCATTTTGTGAACTCAGAAGTCTGATGTCACTTACTCTATAGAAAGGATACAGGCTGTTCTGCCATATCTGGAATTATTTTTAAACACTTCCCCCTCACAAACTAAATCCTTGGAGGCTAAGGGGGAAGGCAGCCCAATGGGTTTATGTTGAGAAGAGAATATCTTACAAGAATTTAGTTCAGGAAAAAATAAGGAAAGTGTGGTGGAAAAACACAGGTTATACAAACTCACGGTGGAGGTATTTTGACACTGTCAGGGGATAAAATCAACAACTTATTCCTGGATACAAAAGCTCAGGTCAGACATTTCAATCAATGGGCACGTGTGTATATTTGGGTCCCAGGCAAACCACTGGCAGACTGATACATCCTCATGATTATGAATAATTATGTCTCTGATGAAGTTTCCACAGCTATTTGAAATAACCACTCCAACCCTTGCCAGCAGAAGTTTCACCCCTTTACACATATACAAAATTTTCCTTTGCTTTGAAATTCCAGACAGAGCATTTCAGGAAGAAAACAAAATAAAAACAAGCAAACAAATCTTCCCCTGCTTGAGTAGCTCAGCCATAACAAATAACAGGGGAGAAAATTTACTGGAATGACTGGGGAAAAATCATAGAGGATACACAATCTGTAACTTCTGAACAGAATATACATGGAAGCATATAAAACTAACAAAAATAGGCTTGGTAAGATTTAATTTGAATTGAAAAACATTGATATTTTAGCTGCTTTCCCTCTCAGCTTGCAGATTTTAATTTCAAATATTTTTCAGCCTCTTGCATTGAGATAAGAGGTGACCACAGGCCTGTCTATGGGAGCTACTGGGAGAAACTGAAGCTGAGCAGAATTTATGATCACTGATGACAATATCAGAAACAACAAAATAATAATGCTGTCCTTTAACTCACTTTCAAAACAGCCATAAGAAAACATAATAACAAACCAAACTGCCCAGTATTTGTAACCAGCTGGATTCTCGATGGCAGGTTGCAGATATTTATTTGTAAAGAGGTGTTAGATATTCTCTCCCTTGTCTCCTCTGCAGCTCTCCTGACCGGCACAGTCGGAGCAGCGAACTGGAATTGGTTGTTACAGCGCTGATGGCCAAGCAGAGTTCCTGCAGCACCCACAGGCACCCTAAGCCCTCTTTTCCAACCGAAAACTCCTACTGCCAGCTTCCTGCAGCTGCCACTGCCTCAGAGTCCCAAGTCTTACTAAAGGTTACCAGTCTGATCGCTAATTTTTTCTTTGTTTTTGCAGTTTCTGGTACTTTTGAGAAAGTCTCTGTTCTTGGAGCCTCAGAAGACTGCAATTTCTATGTTGCAAACAATCAATTATTTCACTTAAAGGTGAGGTTCTTGGCTCTTGTTAGAAGCAGAAAATGGAAAAAAATGCAGTAAAGTGTATTGCACTGAGATGCATTTTAGGTGATTGTCATGATTTTGAGGACTTCTAAAAAACTGGTGGGTAATCACAGAACAGGAGTGCAAATGTGCAAGACTACAACAATAAACACACCTATCCTGGAAAGCAGAAAAAGAGCAAAATGTAACAATATATGCTACACATCTGGCCCACCAAACTTCTCTTTCAGATTTTAAAGAACATAAATTTGTAATCCTTCAGTGCTGTCAAGTAACCAGTCAGCAAAATTAAAATAGAGCCTAAGTGTTCTGTGCTGCCCACTGCAGCACAAAGAAGTTAACTCCCAGTAGAGACAAAGTTGCACACTCATGATTTTAATCAAGTCATCTGAAATTTGTTAAAGACCGCAATAAAACCGAACTCATCACTGTACCTGACAGGGGCCCTGGGTCACTGGAATCAGGCCATCTACCAGATGTCACATCTTGCAGAACTTTGTCATATCCTTCCTCAGGACCCTTCTGAAATGTTGTGCTTTCCGAGAGGTTTCTCGGCAGTGCAGAGGATGTCTGCTCCAGAAACAAACACACACTTCTTTCAGAAAACAAATACCAGGTCTTTAGCAAATGATTTGTCTTCAGTTATTGAATAATACTATTTATGTACCTGGAAGCACAGCAGAGTTTACATTTCTTTCCCTTAACAGCAGAGATTTAGTCATTACCACTTTTTATATGAAATCCTGTCTAGTGAGTATTTTTTAAAAATACACTACACTTTTTGTGCAACTCTTCAGTAGGACTGTTAAAGTATTAAAAGCTTTAAATTTACTATGGGCTTTTGACAAAATTTATGTTTCCCATTCATCCACTCAAATCAATAAAATGATATTTTTACACAATTTTAAACAAGTGTACAGATTCTTTAGTGAATTCATAAGTGTATTTCAAATTTACTGGTATTGAGAATAAGACCTGAAAAACAGCTCTGGAGATAAACACGCCAGAAGCATGTATGTGACTGCCTTACGCATTTTAGCTGTGTCCAGAGCAGAATTGGGACTGTCTGGCCCCCACTCTCCAGGGTGTGTGGATGCAGACACTTTGCTCCTGTCAGTGCCAGAGTGAAGCACAGAGCAGGTAGGTGGAGGGGCTGCCCAGCTGCTGGCAGTGAGCACAAGGAAGTTATGCAGATTTTCACTGCCTGAAACTTAACTCGGGCATGTACTGCTCAGTCCCTGGCACTCACACACGGAGTGAATTTCTTGGCATTCATCTTGGTGTCTTGAGGATTAAAAGGAATAAAGGCCTTGTATTCACAGAACAAAGTAATAAAGTTAAGTATTGATACTAAATGGTGTAAGACAAGACAAAGGTACATCAGTCTCCATTATATTTTTTGTATACATTGCAAAATAGGCTTTGCTTGAGCTTAGTTTGTCATTAAGTGACTGTGAGGTTCCAAATGGCCCCGAGGTTCTGATGCAGCCCCTCTACACAGAGCTAATTCCACAGTCACAGCTTTGAAAGCACGTCCATTACGTTAACATGCAACTGCAAGAAAACACTCAACTTGTTTATCCTTTAAAAGAATTGATAGCTTTTAGGGGTCCAGCTGAGATGAAGGTGAAATCCATGGGGATGTGATCAGTTTGGTTAGATGTCCACCGCCAGAGGAAAATGCGTAAGGACACTGGGGCTGGTGGTCTGGCCCACTGAACTGTCCTCTCTTTTTAGATTAGGAATTATATAGGGACTAACTAGAACAGGAAACTTGTCCCTCCCCCCAGATTATTAAATGATTTCCTGTCAGTCCTTAGAAAAAGCAACTCATTACTCAAAGCCTTAAGAAGTTGTGAGTGGCTCACACCCAGACTGGGAACAACAGGAAGGGAAGGATAAGCAGAGCTAATTGGCCTTTTTACACTTTACCAGGGTAGTCAGCATGTTGTAGATAAGCTTTCTTCACCAGTGATACTCCATCGGTCCCTTCCCTTCTTTCAGTTTTGCCTTTAAACATGACCCTGTCAGATGTGATCCTGGCCAACACCCACAGGTGACTTCATGACCTTCTCTGCATACCAGCACTCAGGGAAGCCACATTTCAATCTGCTCACTCCACCATTTCCCATGCACAGTAGAAATAAGCCATTTTTCCAGTGGCCTCCTTCGCATAATTTAAAAAACCGGACCAGCACGAGTAAGATAATCTAACGTGGATTTCTCAGAAGACACGCTTCTCAAAGTGATCTTTCTAAAACTATGTCAAGTGTTTATATATTTGTGCTGAAACAAGTACCACCAGCAGTTTGGTAAGACAATCCCACAGACCAACAGTTTGGCATCTAGACCACAGAGAAGCTGGTGCTATACATTAGGTCCTGGTCAGGGTATGTCCTTACAGTCTCAATGCTCAGGCACATTTTTTTCTGGAGTTGGCCCTAAATGATCCTTCAAAGAATTAAGGACAGTCCTTTGACCACAATGGTACAGCAAGTATTCCTTCCTGTTTCCAAGTTCTGCTACCAACATGCAAGCATAAAAAAATGCATAAATTATATTAACACACATCTGATTTACTAATTAATCTTCATGTTTAATATGCTAGACAAAACCCACTTTAAAAAACCCCTCGCTTTTATCAGATTCTAGGAATTACTTGCAACAAGTCAATGAGCATCATGGCATTGACTTAGGCCTCGAGTGACATTTCCAGACCTCCAAACATCCTCAGTGCTCAACACTGAATCACCCTCACTGTGAAATGCCAAGTCCAGGACAGGACACACCATGCCTGATGCTTTCCAACACAGCTGGGATAATGTGGCTGTTCCCCAGGGCTCACCAATAACCCCCTGATGTTCCAGTGGGGCTCAGGCCTTTCCTTCCAGCAGCGGGATCGAGTCAAGGCGCGCTCACTGGGACGTGGGAGCTGCAGTACCTGATTCTCAGTCACCGACCACTGCTTGTCTACACAACAGGTTACTTCTGGTCAGGGTGCTACCTCACACTCATCCTTCTCGACCAGAATCCTGTCATCTGCAGATTTGAACCACACTCTTTCATCTTCCAGCTGTGTTTTTGATGGATGAGCCGTAGCCAGAATCTCTGAAATCCCACCCAGTATATCCATCCATCCATCCATTTGAAGGTGAACTGCTGATAACTGCTTGAACAGGTTTCCACTATGCTTCTCACACATGTGCTTTGGCAGTTCCATAAAGATCTGAATTTTCTACACTTTCTAGCCTAGAAAAACACCCTGAGTATATTCTAAAAAACGAAAAAAAAAACCAACAAGCTTTTTTCTCTATTGAATTGGCCTCCTTCTTTTTCTTGTCGAAGAAACAAGGCCAACCTGGGCAGCAAAACTGAAGATGTGGTTGCAACCCATACTCTTTCCACCACTTTTACTTGGATTGACCATTTATGCTTCCTGTTCTGCACTGCATTTAGAGCAAAAGTTGATGGTACATCCTGGAAACACATACTCTTGGAGGTGATGCAAACATTGCCATCATTTATGGCAGATTAAAAGATCTCAGAATTTTAAAAACCCCACCATTATTTTTACATGCAGAGTATAAAAATAAACACACTGATTTTTTTTTACCTTTGACACATCCCACTTCTATCTCTAGTTATTTTAAAAACATATTTGTTGTCCACCCTGAGGAAACACTCTGTGCAATGTGTACAACTGCAAGAAAGAGAGGGAAACAAAAATCCACACTTTTCTATTGATAATCAGACTTTTCAAGTAAAATGGTCCAATGGTTATACTTCATCTAACAGTTAAAGATGTTTCATTCTGCATAAAAGACAGGCACTTTTTTTTGTCTCCTAAAATATGTTTCCAATTTGAGTTTGAAAAAATATTTCCATTGTGCCATATATGCGGTAACTCAAAACCAAAATGAAAGGATTAAAATCAGGGCTGCACAGAATGGTTTAAATTAAATTCAGGTAGTGGGGAAGACTGCCGTATCTGGCAAGCTCCCACTCACTGAGCTTTCTGGCCAAGAGGCAAGATGAAGCATAACAACCCTTACCTGCCAAGTCTACAGCAATTTTGAGGGTTTTATTCATCTCTTAAAATAAAATGTTAATGCTCTTGGAAGCTTGCCTAGCCATACAGTAGATCTCACCTGTCTTTTCCTTATCCTCACACAAATGTACCGTAGTACGCTTCAGTAATGACTGAAAATGTTTTCAATCTTTTTTTCCTTTTTCTGAATACATAGTGTTTAAACTTATAGCCCATTACACCTCAATGGAAGACGTGACTAAATCCTACAGCTATTTTGAAAATCTCAGCTAATACGTTGCAAACAGTTTATGAAGAGCTGAAATCTGGGCTATGGAATGTCCTCTTCTGTCACTCTTTCACACCTATAAAACCTTTGCAGTCCCCTCATAGTCTTCCTGATTAAATCTGCCCCCTGCCAAGTGGTTCTGCTTATGATAAATCTGTTTGCACTATTTATGATCCATATTATTACTGCAGCCACAATGAAATGAGCCCCAAGGCTTCCCCAAATACAGCTATGTCCCCCAAATAGATTACTCTTGGCTAAGCAAAGAAAGGATAAGCAGAGCTCTGCCTTTCAGAAAAGGCAGCAAAGTTGAAGAATTAAAGTTTTCACAGGCTTCTTAGGAGATTACTCAAAATAGTAATATTAAATTATTTTTACGATCATTTGAGAAGAAATGAAAGTACATAAATAATACATAGATCTCTCTGGGAGCTTTCTCCCAGTCTTGTATGAGGTTTAAAGACTTTCAGATGGCACCAGTAACAAAACAATTTTGTAACAGCCTGGCCTACTAAGGCCACAGTTAATCTGTACAGACCATCTGCCTTCAGGGAATTCTTTATTCCAAGCCAGGGAGTTCCCAAACTTTTTTCTGCCGCATGTACAACCATCAGTAACTGCAAACACCTTCACTGGCAGCATCAGTCCTGTTTGTTGGCCGGGCTCTGTGCCATTTTGAAGTGGTTTATGCCCCTCCCAGCAGTACGTTCATCACATTACCTAAGCTGTTGCCTTCTTCAGCAATATCTATAAATCATTATTTGCTGGAAAACCCAAAAATTTGCAGCAACGACACACCAAGGCAGAGACATGTCTGATTTGAAAAACTGCTACGAAACCCAGTGTTTTAACAGTATTTTTCGCCTCCTTTGAGAGGATTTTTTAGGATACCTTGACTCGGAAATTTTGACAATTTTGTCAAAAACCAAGTTTCTCATCTTTCTTTTTGGGATCAGGGGCATTGTAACACATCAAAACCAAAAGAATTCTTTTATTACATATTAAAATCATGTCTTATGAAGAGCTGCGAGTTCTGAGCACCTTGGGGTTGACTGACAGCAAGTAATGGAATTACTCCTCGCACTATGCATTCTGCAAAACAGAAATTAAAGGAAGAAAACCAGTCATAGAATCATTTGAGCTGGAAAAGACATTAAAGATCATTGAGTCCGTTTTGTTCTTCATAATTTGTCAGGAAAAAAAGAAAGGCATGACTAAGCAAGATTGTAATAAAGGCTGTTTTTGTTAATAATTTCTTCTTTCTTGAACCACATTTCATGAAATGGGTTAGTAATTCTTGGAAATGAACACACACCACTTGCCACTGAAAGGAAAGGAGGCAAGGATGCCCCCAGGGAAAGAGGTGGTACCCAACACACCCTTCTGCAGGCTGCTCTCAGGTTGATGAGATCCAAAGTGTGCAGAGCTCCCTGTTGAGGTCCTGCAAAGCCATATCTGTCTGATTCATGCTCTGCAGAACTGAGGAGTTAATACAAAACTTGGCAGCTCTGACCAGGGCTGAGAGACCAGGGAAAGAAAACTGCACTGTCAAACAGGAGGTAACTTTTCAGTTCTGCTTAAACTCATGTCCCAAGTGACTTATTTCATGATGATTTCAACTGCCACATCAGTGACCTCTGTGTTCAGAATGTGTTTCCAGTACTGGCACACGCAGAAAGCTTTCTTCTTAAATTACAGAGAGTTCAAATAAGTATAATCCTAAACGGGATCTCAACTTCAGAACAGAACCAGAGTCACTCATGCCATTATCAGATCATCTTCTCAGACAACCCGAGGTCAGGCCAACCTAGGCAATTATTTATAGTCATTTGTGTGGAACTCATGGCATTCAAAAGCCTCGTGAAAGCTCATCAGGCTGCACAAACTCCAGAGATCATTTCTGTTCCTTCTCATTACACCAGCTCTTAGCAGTGAGGGGATTAGAAAAACTCCTATTCTAGATGGCAATATTTGGCTTATTAAGGACTCTTGTGGCAAGGATGATCCATAACATGGGACATTTCAGGGAGAACAGCATCTCCACAGGGTCACAGTGCAGTCAGGGAACCCCTCTGCAGAGGCACAGGCTATGACAGAAAACACAGCACCGATGTGGCAAGGGTACAAAACCCAGAGGCTTTCAGCTTGCCCACGTTCATTTATTTGGAAGGCCTTGACAGTGACATTGACTTTCAGTGTCATTCAGAGCACAGGCAGGGCACTGCTGGAACACCACCACACAGAACTGGGTTCCTGCACGTGCCAGAACCTGACACTCAGGGTGCACAGCCCCAGCTGCATGTGCTAAAAAGCTAGGACTTTGTTCTGCTGTTCTCTCTCTTAGCAATTTTATTTTCCCAGACCTTGCTCTGGTTTGTAAGGAAACCCACAGAAATCAGATAAGGACAATCACAGTGCTTTTAGGAAGCCTATAGACCCCACTTCCCATTTACCAAAATACCACTAATTATTCTGAAACAAAGATACCAAAAGGAATCTACAGAAGCAAAAGATATCCTTCACATTAAACAGAGAGAAAGTACTGCCGAACTCATTATAAAAACAAAATTTAGGGAATTTAAGCAATCTCCTCTTTTAGTAAGTACCATGAGCTGGATGCAGTGGTTTTTTCCCTGCTGGCAAGCAAAAAAAAAAAATTAAAAACTGACCTGTAATATTGCCCGACAGCTGGCATCCCATGCCTCAGCAAGGAGACACAGCCCTTTGACTCTAACCCTATTTTGACCATTTCAGCATGAAAGCTACAACTGGACAGAGCCCCATGGCCAGGCAGTGGCCACGCACCTGCTAAAGGACAACAGCAGGGGAGCACTGGCAGTACACAATGGAAACTGCAGGAGCACAAGGAGCTGATCCTGCCCCATGTCCAACATCCATATTTGTTTGGAGTTGTCACAGGAAATATAAGTTCCATACTTTCCACCTCGACTCACATTTATATATATATATATATTTTTTTTTTTTCCACATCGAAACAATGTAAAGAAGAGTTCCATTCTATTTGGCAGCCACTTTTCTGCTCCCCTTATCCAGCTGCTGGGAGCCATCCTCCACTGCTGAATAGACTTCATTTTTCATTTTTATTCTGCCTTCTATCACTCACTTCCCTGAAAACCATTCCCTTTATTCATGTGCGTGTGTTCATTCTGACTGGCTACTGCTCCTAATTATTACACTGGTGCTGTGTAAAAGAAAAAATAATCAGCATGATCTCTCCATTCTCCCTCGCCCTGAATTTAGATATATCTAATATTAACTTTTGTTTATACAGCTAAGCCTCTGACAGTGGAGTTGCTGCTTTATCATTTTCATTTTGGGGTATCTCTGAGAAACCAATTGTTGCACTCCCTGCTCTATTATTGTTTTGCTTGAGCATTTACCAATATGCTAAAAGAAAATACAGCAGGACAGTGTGCATAGCTAAAACAACATGTGCAACATGGCAGGTTTACACTAGAATTCATTATAGAGGGAAAGAAGAAGTAGCAAAAAATTCTGCCTGAGCTGATTTATTATTGTTCTACCTTGCACATGCACTGCCTTGACAAGTACAATGTATAAAACTGTGATGGCTGTTCTTGTCAAAGAGCATAAGAGCCTGGAGATAGCACAGGCTGAAAGCCATCTCCTAGTGCGGGTGGTGTAGGAAGGGAATGTACAAAGTACAGAGTTCAATATACTCACCTACTACTTAGAAATTAAAAAAAAAAAGATTATCAGATATTCCCACCTATATATCTATCTCTCAAATATTTTATTGGACCCAGAGAAAGCTATTCATGCTGAGGGAGCATTTTCTATCTAACATTACCACTGATTTCAGCAGCATAATTTTCCCCATGGCAAAGCATGCAATCTGCAGCCCCCACCTGGATCTTCACCATCCACCGGACACGTTCCCTTTATACCCTGTATTTATTAGTGTTTAAACAGAAATCTCATTTGGCCTGCCATGTCAAAAGGGGTTTGCTTCTCCAGGGGCTGTCAGTTCTGTTTCTGGAGCAGGAAATAGCGGGGTTTTTCCCTGCTCAGGAGCAACGTCTGTGTTGGATTGCCACCACCTCCACAAGCGGTTCTCTGAATCTGCACTTGGATGTCCTTGTACAACTCTCAGTGCAAAATTCCCCCCAGGATGCACAGTACCTCAGGGCATTGCTCCCCTCTGCATCCTTATTCACCTGTCACTCCAGCACAGAAGGCATTGCCACAGCAGTCTCAGAGGACATATGGACCTCCCTCTGCTAGTGACAACATGCCGTGAGATCACTTTCCACTGAGCTTCACCCTGCAGGGACAGCTGTCACTTTTCTTGGGTGGACAGCTCACATCAGTGTTTTGGAAAACAAGGTTTTAGTCTCCTCCAAGGTGTGATCAACACATCAATAGGTGAGGATTGGCAACAGAAAACTGACATGGGGCTTCCAAATAAATCCGTACAGGGCTGTAGATACTAATAAAACTTGTCACCCTCTGAGTTGATAGGTAAACAGGTAGTGGGAAATCAAATTCCACACGTAGGAAAGGAATTGATCTATGAACTGATGCTCATACCTCTGAATACATCTGCCTGCAGAGTTTACTCCTCCACCACATGAATGCACCAGCAGGTGGACTGCTATATTACAACTGGTTTTTTTTAGAATCCCAAAAGAATGGTCACAGCTTCCCTTCTCTCTCTCCGGGACTTTGAGCTGTGAAGCTGAACAAACTGACTAATAGGAAACTGACCTCACAAATTTCACTATGATCCACAAGTCAGTCTCAGGAAAGAAGATACTTGCTGGGGTATGTCCCTCACCCTAAGAGACAAAGAGAGTGGATATGTCTGCAGTGAGGTAGAAAACTGACTCCTCCACACACAGCTTAGGTTTTGAAGCCAACTGGAGAGGTCAAAGCCACATGGAAATGACCCATTTATAAACAAACACGCATCAGAGAATGGTCTTCCCAGGGTTGGAGCCTGGGAACATAGAAGGTAAGGGGTAATTAGAAATTTGTGATGCAGTTTGACTTAACATAGAGGCAGGCATTTGGCTAAGGCTCAGCCAGGCAGTTGAGGGAAACAGAGAGAGATGGATCCAGTGCCCCTTTCCTGCCACACACAGAACATGCAGAGACTGCAGAGCTGCTGGCGCATCTCTTCCCTCAGTGGGTCAGACAGGAGTTCAGAGCCCTTGCAGGAGTAACTTCTTTGAGAAATGCTAAAGCCATTGGGTATGTGCCTTTAAACCCAGCTGTCTGCTATTAGGATTTCATTACTGCACACTGCTCATGATTTTGGCAAGACTCTGTGACAATTAACATGAATTCTTCTGGGAGGGATGCAGCGCATGACATCATGTAGTAAATTTTCTGATATTAGAACCTTTCATTTGTGCCCTACTGTACTTGTTAGGGTAACAAATTAAAAATGAGAAATGTAATTACCCAACAGAGCTTTCAAATGTATCATATATTAACTTCTAATATTCTAAGTATTCATTTTCAAATCCAAATCTGGCACAAAACATTTTGGAAGATGAAACGTGACAGATCTAATCAGGCACTAATCCGATTCTTTGACAGACACTGATTTAAGAGCCTTTCATAATGGGAAATCTCAAGTAAGATAACAGCAACAGTTGAAGAACAATTACCCTTGTCTGCCTTAGTGCTAGACTCTGAAAACTCACATGCTAACAAATGCTAACCAAAATGCACAACCAAATAAAACTCTTGGAACAAGCAGCATTTTGCAGATAAATGTGTCTGGGAACAGCTTTCTGAAAATATTAATAATACTGGGAACCAGTGGTTTTCAAATCTTAATTTGTGCTCAAAAGCCCCCTTGGATAAAATTATTCTATTTACAGGTAAGTAGTTTAGATGAAGATCAATAACTTGCTTTTCAAGAATAATCACCAGATAATGTAAAAGGGCAGGATAGGATAGAGTCTGTAACTTGATCAATGACGCAGAAGTGAACACATCTAGTATCTACAGATCTTTATGACAAACTCCACCTTAATCCTCTCTCTGCTCTACTAGCGCAGTGAATAACTTGATAAGGAAAAATAAACTATTTTTCTGTACTTTTGGGCTAAGTTACCAGGTTTTAGGACTTCATGTGCTTTTACCAGAAGACTCATCATGGCAGAAGATCTGAACAACCACAGGCCAGGCCTCCCCACCAGTCTGAATCACACTGGTATTAACTACTCCTTTTTTTGTGATCTCTGACTTCTGGTTAACTGAGTAAACAAGACTGCTCATGTCCAGGTTTTATTTCCTCAGTCTTAATACTAATTACTGTAGCTAGAACAGGTCACAGAGGCAGACTCTCGTGCATTCAAGTTCACTAGCACAAGGAAAGTACGGTGTTCATTCTGAAAGCTCTCATGCTATCCCATTACAAATACTGGCTTCTCTTTTGAGATGCACTTTCCTCAGACACCATGCAAGAACATAACCTCATAGCATTCCAAAGATTTACTTTTCTGGGTAATTACAGGGAAATATTCAAAACTTCAAAAGAAAAGCTAGGCACTGCTAGTATAAACTGTTCAAGCTTCAATAATTTCAATAGCATGAAGATTCAGTACATCCTCAGACAGCCTAGCACAAATCCCTTACCAGAATCCTGATGCAATACTATTTTTTTTCCTAGGCAAACATACAAACTTTCAAAGCAAATTTGAGACCTGTAGTCTTCTAATGTTAAGACACTTTCCTATCTTTTCACTGAAATTTTATTCTACTTATTAATATACAATACAACGTTGTCCTAGAATTAGCAGCAATGAGAAAAATTGAAAGCATACTTACTTTTTCTTTGTTAATGAATTCAACAGAAGAAGCTGTTTTAAAGATGTTCAGCCCTGTGTGTTGGTTTCTGAACAATTTCACCACTAGTTTGCAACAAAAGCAGAAAATAACTGGAATTTCCATGAAGATTGAGAGTGCATCTTGTTTCAACTTTTCTGTATTCTGCCAACGTTATCCCTACCATCTACAGAAGGATAAAAGCCAAAAAGACCCAAACAACCTACATAAAATGTTGAAAGTAAAGCTGTAAAATAGATCAAGGTGACTCCAAGGTATCTCAACCACAGAAGTGAAAATTCAGCATGTGGTATAGAATTATAAAGAAGGAGGCCTTGGAATGCTCAGAGCATTGTATTTGTGGTATTATGCTAAACCCACAAGATTTGACTAAATGATCTTCCATATCTCTTTAATTTTCCCTCATAACCTCATGTTTTACTTTCCAGTCTTTTCTTCTGCTCTCGTTTGTTCGGTTTCCTCAGAGCACACGCATCTTCCAGCTCCAAGGCAAGTTTAAATGAGATCTATGTCAGTGCTTGTCTCTGGAGTTATCTTTTGATACTCGCCTTAAAACACCCTCATCCTAAAGCTAAGGAGATGGCTGATTGCCTGTGATAACTTCTCACAAATGAAAACAGTAAATAGCAATTCCAGTCCATAACTGGATCTACCTCTTCTGCATGTCTTGCAATAAAAGCCTTTTGTCAATAGCAGATTACACCTTTAAAAAGCGCCTTTATTTACATTTGCTCTTCTTGTAAAAAACAGTAACTTGAGCTGCCTATAAATATCTAACATTTAAAACCCTGTGTTCTGATTATTAAAACCTTTTCCAAAAAATTTGCTTCCCGGCATTTTACATTATCATCACTGTCAACATTAGCTAGAGGCCTTCACTCTGTAAGATTCAAGTGCTCTTTAATTATTTTCATCAACATAGCCCAAACTGTACCATAAACCCAACATTCTTCAGGTGCAGAGGTTCCCAGCCTGATCTACAGCATGAAGCAGGTCCTCAGGTGTATGGAGGGGCACATACAATTCCCAGTAATGGACTGCATTGGGCATCTGCTTCTGCAGTGGAAATAAATTCAAGTCTCCACATACTAAATGCAGAAAGCACCTTGACAGTGACTACCCAAACTGGTGAGACTTAGCCAGTGTAATTCAATAGAAAAGGGAATAACGCTAATTTTAAATGAAGGGCAGAAACTGTGCTCACTCTGGAGCAGAGGTTGTGCTCTGCATGTCTGGCTTAGGGACCAATCACACGTGGCACAAAGAACCTTGGCCCAGGACATTACAACAAAAGTCCTTCATACACTGCAGCGAGGAAAACATTTTGCTTTGCAACACAACTCTCCTGAAGTTGCCTAAAAGCAGCACTGGTTGTAGCAGTCACCCTTTAAGTTTCCAATTCTGGACGTTTTATCCCTTATTTTCTCTCTCCAGGGAGAAACTGAGATCAAGTCTCTGAAATTATCTCCCTGTCCACACTACTTTAACAACTAGGATAATTTTCCTACCAAGGGTTGTTCACAAGCAGGAAGCCCATAAAAGTTAAGTTTAAATAAAAATAAAGTTTTCATTAAAATATTGTAGGATTAGCAGCTGCATCCATTAATTTCCTCCCTCTAGCTACACAAAGGTACCAGAGAATTTCCAGAACAGGCTACTGCAAGCTTATGCTTCTTTCATGCACTGGAAGAGCTGCTTCCGTAGCAAACCAGGAGATTAAACTCTTAATTTTAATTTCTGAGACAGCTGTTGATAAAGATGCAAGGTATGAAAAACCCCCACTTTTCTGGGGTAAACTCTCTACCCGGTGGCCCACTATTCAGGAAAATCAGGTAACTACTGCAGTGCTGTTGTATGATGTGACCTGAGCTCATTCCAGTGAGCTGGCATTCTCTACCTACCAACATCAGTTCTCTCAGCCTTCCAAACTTTATTCAAGAATCAGATCCTTCCCTATTCAGTACCATCTGCCCTACTAGCTTACAGTTTAAACCAAAAGGGTTAAAATATCTATTACAAGACTCAAGCTCTGGAGTTTCAAGTGTACCTATGACCGGTTAAGCACTCTCCAACCTGTGTACAGGTGATCATTCAGTGCTTCTGTCCATCTGAACAAGCTTTTAATGCTGTCTGTCAGTTGCAGGGTTATAAGCACGTAGTGGGTCACACCAGAGGGTGAGTTATCAGATGAAATACAGCACCACGCAGAGATCTTAGCTCAGATGGGAACCAGAAAATTCCATGCTTTTCTTTTTTGGGGGTTTAGCAATCAAATACAGTTGGATTACTCCTGCAGCCTCTCATCCCTGCCCTTCCCAACACTGGGAAGCTCAGTGGAAGTTTGCTCTGAGCTCTCCTATTCACAGCCTCAGCACTGCTCAGTTCAGATGTGAGAATCCACAAAGAAATTCCCAACCCCATTCTCCTCTGGATCCAAGGTGGCCTGGGCACTTTGTCACAGGTTTATGTTGGTAATACCAGAATGTTCCTCACCGTTAGTAAAGCAAAATGTTATAGAAAAACATATTCTACAGCAACAAACATATGCGAATTTTACAAAAGTCCTGAAGTAGAAAGTCATTATTTCACTATCAGTCTCCTTCCCCAGTAAAAGCCAATGGAATGCACTGACTGAAGCAGGAAATTTTGCAGACCAACTCAACGGGCGATTGTGACATTGAAGACTTCCATGATATGCAAACATAGGGACTAGTATTCAGGTTACATGAGTTATTTGGAATGTGAACACTTTGCTGTAATGCCTTTGCATTTCCTGTTACCCTTGAGCTCTATGTGCCTTTGCAAGTTTTGCTGAACAATAGGAACGGGTCTGCAGGGTGAAGAAGCTGATGCAGAGGCACTCTCAACACTATACTCAGTCTGAGGGTGTTACTTCAGAGTGGCTCTAATCTGTTCCCCGCAACTGAACACCCAATTATGGCTGGAGCATTTTAATTGCATTTCTGAAGCACATTTTCCTATGTTTGTGAGCTCCAAGACTGGCCTGTGAATTGAATCAATGCAGAGTGAGCAGGGGTAATGGGAGACTGACTTCAGAAATGCATTTCTGATCCCACAAAAATGTGTGTGGACACCTTTTGTGCCCAGGAGGCCAGCTCTGTGCAGGGGTATCTCCCAGCCATGTGCAAAAGACATCTGGAGGGAGATGCTACTCAATTTTTGAAGATGCCAGAATGTGGCTTCCTATTAGGATTGCTCCCTCAAAAATACACTCCTGGGGAAGATACTAAACTTCAGTACTTAACTGAGTCAGTCCATGGAATTGCTACAGGATGAGTTTTAAGACATGCAAGAAGCAGGTATATATCTATTATGGGTGATTTTTTATGTAAAGAATGTAATAAACAAGTTAAATTAGGTAACTTTATTTAAAATGAAGTATATGTAGCTCTACAGCTTCTGAAATGTCTATTTTAGAAGTAATGTACCTAATATGAGGTTTAGTTTATGCACCTTGTCATAATGGTTGCTATCTGGAATTATTGTACTATGAACCAATTGTTATTTATGTTACCACTGGATACAAGGATTTTGTTAGTGGAATTTAGCTTCCAGATTCATTTCATAATCCCTATGCCTATTACTTAGAGAGAAGAAAAAAGCACAAATCAAGATGACATTTAAAAAAAAAAAGGAGCCTAGGCTGGTCTTGTAGGAACATCTAAATCCTTTCCCATATTAAATACCTTATCTCAGCAGCAGTGCATCAGCCATTTAGGAAAATTAAAGAGGGAGATAGCAAAAAAGAGACAGCAGATGCTGAACCGGAGTAGTTTCTACTCATGTAGATAATGAAGGGACTCAGCACATGGCCTTTCAGTTTATCCCTGCTTCAGCTTATCCTTCATCTGCTTAAATTCAAATGGATCAGTCATTATTAAAATTATTTTGAAATTAACTGCTCCAGTTTCATGTGACTTTTTGGTGTATTCTCTAAAACTTAGTAACTCTTTGGGAAGACAGGTGCTGTACACTTTTGCCATTTTAATTCAGTTTGGAACATAATTTCTAAGCAGCAACTGGTAGCTAGTGCTTAAAAAAATTGAATTTTACTCACTAACACACACTGTGAGCCTTTTATCCCTTCCAGTAAGTTGCCACATTAAAAAATATAGACTTCTCTGCTGAAAAATACCAAATACTTTGTGCAAGGTGCTGTGGGCTTACAATTCTAAGAGATACTGGACCCTGAAAGTATATTTTTGACTAATTTTCTCTTCTTTATTATTGGACTGATTGACTTATTATTGGATAAATATTCTTCTGCCACCCTTGGAACCTTCTACTTGCTAATTCTGAGAAACACTATAAGTAAGTGTATGCATGAAACAATGATCAGCCACCCTGTTAAACATTTCAAATCTACTTCAAACCACTGCTGGATTTCATGGAGTTCTTAGACACCGATCAGCCCCACGTTGGCATCTACTGGCCCTGCCCCAAGCAACGTGCATGGCATGGCTCCCCACGCTCAGCATGTTTGCCTCCCCAGGGACAGAAGCACAAGTTATTGAGAATTCTGCATTCCCATTGATTTCTATAGAAACAAACAAGCATTTTATGAGCAAACACTGCATGGTAGATAGCATAGACAGAGTGACTCTTCATGCTATTTACCCGAGTGGTTCATAATTTTTATGCCATCCTAAAACATTCCACTGGCCTAATTCCCCATGGTCATACATCTTCCCCCCCTTCCTCCCACCCAATTTAAAATCTTGCAACAGGGACCATTTAGGAGATTTCTGCCAATCTCAGGCACTTGAAGAAAACAGCAATGGTTCTTACCTTGACATTTTGCAACACAGCACTACTGTAATTCTCCTTTTATGCTTCCTGGAATATTAATAATAGTCACATCCAGCATGAACACACCATATTGAAGCAGTTGACTTCTACCAGCTCCTATCAGAAGGTGGCTTATGACTTCACTGCCTTTTGGCTGTCAGTAGTTCCTTAATGAGCAACAGCTCCTAAATGAACTGTTCTGCAGTGACCTTCACTGCCACGTGGTTTCCCTGGCACCACCTTGCTGTGCTCTGGTAACACAATCCACAAGAATCAAGGTTCTTGAACTATATTATGTCTTGGAACTCCTGCCATTGAAGTCAATGACAGAGTTCTGCGTCATTAATTTTTTAAACAAAATTGTATTTCTTCAGTTTAAAAAAGTTTAGAGATTACAGAACGTATAGAAAGACAGTAGGAGTCTTAAAATCCTTGACTTGGGTTTTGATTTGGGAAATGAATTAACACATCTCCACCATGCAGATTGTAAAAATATTTGCAAAAATTAGCTTTGTAGCTGAGTTAACTCAAGTGCAGCTTTGCTTTTCATCAGCCAGAGCGCCTCTTTGTTATTCTTTGCACCAAGATGAAATGGATAGCTTAAACATCAAAACAACACAGCGTTACATTCTGCTTACACGCCTCTAACTACTTCTTCCCACCTGTAGGTCGCCAGTTCAGAGGTGAACAGGTCATTTCTGTCAGTTCTTCAAATCTAAGACTAGAAATCCTCAGTGCTTAAAGGTTTTTTAGATCAGCTTCTTTGAGTCAAAGTTGCCCACCACAGGTGCGTGCCTCTATTGTCACCAATTGCTGTAAAGACAGTGGATTTTTTCTTCAAGTGACAGTCTTTTGAAGTTGGCTTGGGCACTTTCCTGCTACCTTCCTGCAAGTATATACTGAGGATTAAATAGTGACAACAGTGCTCCAGTGAATTCTCTGTATCAATTGATCTGGCAGATGCAAAGCGAAGAACAGCAGAAGTCCCTGTGAATAATCACTGCCTAAAGCACTCCATAATAAAAGGGAAATTTCAGGAATTGTCTGAGTTTTGAAGGAAAAAGCTATAAAGGACATTATTCCTTTGTTAATTAGAAATGTGTGCACTTCAGAAAGCTTTTTTAATTTTTACATAGTCCTAGGCTGAACAAAAATTTTTCTAAGGCACTTGATTAGAGTAGGAGGTGTTACCTTACTGAAGATTATAAAAGGTTCAAAGCTCTTCTGCTGTAGGCTGACACTGAGCATTTTTGCTCAGCCTTGTGTAAGGGGGGGTACCCAGCTGCTCTGGCCCAGAAGGAGCCTTGGGAAAGAGCTGTGACTCTGCTAATGCCTTCCTTATTTCCAGGGAAAGCAAGAGGAAGCCACTGTTTACAAGTCAGCATGCTCTAATGTAAAAGGACAATGGTGAGACCAACCTTTGTCACAAGGACCTTAAACTGGGACTGCCCAAGAGTGGCTGCTACAAATGATTACTTTAAATAGGAGAGTATTCTCCTATTTTTCCTTACTGTTTTCTCTCCAGTGAAATTGTCAGTGAGGACAGTAAATACACTTCAGCTCCACGAAGAGTTAAGAGCCAGTGTTTGCACTTCTGTCCCTCAGCTGATCTAGCCCTAATCACCAGCTATAAGCCATTGTCTCCAGACTTCCCAGTGACAGGTCTGGACCTGACAGACCCTGAGACATTTTTAGTAACACCAACATCTCCATCCACCCTGTGCTCCTTTCTGTCTTCTCTTTCACCCACTGCACTAGGAGGCTTAGTGCCCTCAGCGCAGTGCAAATGACTTCATAGGCATCACTTCAGATGAATGGAACTGTATTATATTACAGTCCAAACAATGTGCTTTACAGATAGAGTGATAGAAAAATGGAATATTACCTTTGGAACTGCATTTCAGAATTAGTAAGTATAGGTCAGATTCTGCCACCTTTCAGTAGTCTGTTTCTCTAGGATGTTCCAACTCTTTCAAGAGGAATTATCACAGGAGTACAGTATTTATTACAAAGAAGTTATTGTTTATGTAACAGCTGTACCTTCAATACTGAATCAGAGGGAGCTTTAACACATGTCCAGACATACATTAGCAGGCTCCAGCTATGACAGGCTCTGAACAGCTCTTCCCAGTAGCTTCTGACATTGCCTTGCACAGCAAGTTGAACTCTGGCAACACCAGCAATGTTGGCTTTTATCAGTAGAGGATGTGTTCCCATCTCTTTAAATCAAACAGTCATATTACTGTTATTCTTCCTCTGACACTTTCAAGACTGTAGTTTGAGATGCTATCAGCTCTCTTAAGCGCTGCAATTAACTCCTTAAGTTGTATGCTAATAAGAGCATGATCCTTATCTACCCTCTGGACATAGGCTACACTTTACATTGGCAGAGAAGCAGCTTGTGCAGTTGGTATCCACTTTCCCCACTACAAATGACAAGCTTTATGTGCTTAGCCTTTAAGATTCATACACAGAATACCAGATGGAATTTTTTTACTCTCAAAAGACACAGGTTTAAAGCAGCTACAGTAATTAAGTATGGTACATTATTAAATATCCAGAAAATCTCCTCATAGTATTGTAGGTGGCCATAATATTTTTCATACAGAAATTACTCAATATTTGAACAAAATAGTGTTTGTAGAATTCCCAAAGGGATATTTCAAACTGAGGCACTGAGGTATAGATTGAGCCTTCAGTGACTCACATCACAATGCTCCTGACCTGCCTGCTGGGTCAAGCAAGCTCTTACCCTTATGGATGAAGGGAAATAGATTAAAAATTGGCTTGCTTTTCAACAGCAATGCCACCAGAATTCATACTTCAGTTCAGCTGGGATGTTATCTCCTCTCTTATTTTCACTTCACTGCAAGCAAGGAATTTGTGTACCATTTGTGCAGTCTTTTCCAAAACCAGTTAGACTAAGAATCAGTAGGAAATTTTATTCAATACAAAAACTCATTCATCAAATCCAGTGTGAAACACTAAGGGACATTTCTCATGGGAAGATGGAAGGACTGGATGGAGAGAGAACAGCAAGGAGCACTCATCTTTGTAGGTGACAGAGACCTGCTACAGACCACAGCTTCTAACTGGTCCTTTGGGAGACTGACCTTCAATTCCAGTCACCATCTGCGATTTAAAATCCCAACTGGGACTGGAGCAACACAAAAAGAGAGAACAAAAAAGACTCCCAAAGCAACTTACTGTCTTTGTTCCTAATCACTCACTTCAGAAGGGAGGAACCAAGGCTGCAGTTCCACCGCAGTCAAAGTGGCTGCGATGGCACCTTGGCTGCACACAGTCAATCTCACCAAACCTCCAGACAAAAATCACATTAGGACCACCTCCTGCCTTACTTCATCTCTTAATTAAAAATGACTTTTTCCATAAATGCTATTGCAAGACTCAAGCTCTCCACCAAAACTGTCATTCCGTAGCTATTCTGTTCAACTGATGCTTTGAAATAAAGACCCAGTTCTTTTAATAAACACTGCCTCAAAGATTCAGTGCTTCAACCTGCCTGTGTTTAAAGGACAATTCTCAGTAAAATTCTCAGTACCAATATTAAGAACTCTGAATGTACAAGTTATGCTATGTTACTATCTTCACCGTTTTTGAACTTTTATACCATACAAGGTAAGTGAAATTTTTGATTCTAATCAGCTGAAAAAATTTGAATTTCAAATTTATAAATAAATTCCTAAGAAATTTGGAATGAATTCTGAAAACCTTTTTCCTCATTTGTAATCTAGTTATGGAATAGCTTGATTCCACAATGTTCAAATCATAATCAATATTTCTGACACCTACATAATGAAAAAAGTGAAACACCTTTTCTTTGAGAAAGCACACTGATTAGCGCACGTAAGAGAAGTGAGAACAAAAAACAGCTCCTGCTATACTAAACCTGAGTGAATGAAATACGTATTTGCCATACTGCAAACGCTCAACTGAGTATTCAAAGTCAATAAATATGATTGAAAAGCCAAAGTATATATTGCAGAAACAAACACACTTGGATGTAAATCTGTCCTGCATTCAAACTGTATCACAAAACAATTCCTCATCCTACATCTTGTAGTGACTCAGCCCAACACTGCCACTTTTTAGGAAATGCAAAACCATTAATTGCCTTATCTGATGAACTAGAGTCCTGCTAATGACTTATCAATTATCACAAGGCTTATCTTTCAGCTTCTTATTAACCAAAGATGTTCTGGAACAGACTATCCTTGGAATTGCTTAACATACGGAGACCAGACTACTGTTGGGGAAACAAAACATTTTGTGTTCAAAACACCCAAACACCACAGCATTAACATTCCAGGGGAAAAAAAAAAGCCAAAGTGGATATCTTTTACCCACATCAGAACCACTTTTGTACCTAATTCTGCATACCACCTTCACTTTTGGGATAACTGCTGATAAGTGTGATTTGATACAGGAAAACAGGCCAGATTTGTAGGAGTAGATGGTCCCTTATTAGCTTAGTCAATGTCTCTGGAAAAAACTGAGGGGCTCTGTAAAATGCAGACCCCTCTCCAGCAAAAGCTTCAAATGAAAATTTGTACTCACTTGTGGAGCAGGGCAACGGTAGATGCTTTGAAACACCTCAAATTTGACATTGGTGGTTACTACCTCACACCAAGGAAGGCAAGAGTGTTGGAATATTGGTTTTGCTTACAAGCAAGTGCAGAAAGACACTGTCAGGTGAATGGACAGGCAATTCGTGAAGCTGTTAGGTACATACCTAAAACTGCTTTGAGGGAGAATAAGATAACATATGGAGATAAAAAAATAACTCTAAAAGAAAGTTTTGATGTTAAATCTTGGATGTATCATGCCAAGCACTGGTAAATTAGACACCAAAAAAGGTACATGCCCTGTCAGGAAAATTATCTGGCTGCTAGAGCACAGGCCTGGCAATTAATACATCTGAAATCCCTGGCTTTGCCCACTGCCAAGGCAGGCACCAGGAAAACTGTGTTGCCACCAAGAGAGACTTTAGCTCTTCCTGCCGCTGTTTTCACCAAGAGGACTGCATAGATGAGTAGGTGCACAGGCAAGAGTAACAATAATATAAGGCCTTATTAGACTCTTGAAATTTAAGGTATTAATAAATTAACCCCTAATTCAATAAACAACTGAGCACATAGCTATGCTTATTTAGACTTTATGGTTATCAAGAAGTATTTGAAGACACTTAGAAGACCTTTATCTATTCTGGGTCGTCCATATCAATTCCTTTTCCTCACAAGTCCTTTCTCTTTCCTGAAAAAAACCCCTAACAAAAACCTCACCCCCTAAAATTCCAGACCACCGTTGATGGGGACTACAGTTGTGATCTTTCAGATCACAATTGATAGCTACATAAAAAATCAGAAATGCTTTGTCAAAGGTCTTCTTGCACCCTTGCAGGCTGCTAATCCTGTGACATTTAATCTAAACCAAAGGCAAACTGTTAGCTAGGGATATTTTCCTTCACCAGTGCTCTAAATGTAATAATGGTTTTCAGAATGTGTGGGTCTGGCTCACTTCAAGCGGTTTTGCTCCTTCCTCGACTCCAGCTGCAAACTACTAAACACATACTTTTTTAGGTCATTATGGCCTAATGTCTGTGGCATTACATTATTTCAGTGACATATCTTCGAACATACCGTAATTCCAAAAACTGCAGGTCATCTTTTGGGCTAACTGCAGAGCAGGATTTTATATTAACTCCATCCTTTGTCTCTGTCTCCCTTTTTAAAAAAGGCAAACAAAAAAATCCCCCTGAAACTTCCTTTCCCATTATTCCCTTCATGGTAATGAGCCTTATAAACTTGCCCTATTAGGAAAAACCACTGCTAGTGGCAAAAAGCACACCACCACTGAGAACATCCTCCATCCTGATAAATCCTGGCCCAGAACCAGGCACCAGGATAACTAAAGCACAACATTCACAATCAGAGATTCTTAGACAAAGGAACCTTGCCAAAGAAGACTTCTACTCCTCCCCTTAAAAAACAAACAAAAAACTCCACACATGCACCCAGGCCAATAAAAGATGACAGCTGTCTTCAGAATGATGCTTTTTACAGTCCTTTTCAAAAGGAATCAAGGAACCAATTTTTCATTTAATACCCTTAGGTTAATCCACTGTCCTTAGGTACATATTTATCTAGTTAAACTCTAATTAGCTATCAAATAAAATTTATCTGGGTGGTTTCTGTTTGAGAAAGGAATTCTCAGAAGAGCAAAACTTCTAAGTCAGCTGCAGATTCTGTCATGGCTGTGACAGAACCCAATGAGTTGTCAGACTCACCATCCCAGCTCTAAGTGACAAATTTAGTAAGAGTGCACACATTCAGACATAACTCCAGGCACAATCTCTGAGTTAAGGTATGTCAGCTGTTCCATTGGGCCAGTTTCACTTCAATGGAAAATGGGAATTCAGATACTTTGTCAACATAAGCTCTGTGAGGGACCATTTCCTATGAGCCGAGCTCTCTCACGAGCAGAAAATCACTGGTATTTTGCACTGGCAGCAGAATAAAGCATCATTTGATGCTTTATTTGAACTATGCAAGCGCAATACATTGAAGGATTCATTCTCCTTATTTCATATTCCTCCCGCAGTAAGGATTTTTTCCAGCAGAAAGCAAGCAAGCAAGCATAACATGGGGAGTTTTGTCTCCATATCAGTTTTTCATACCTCCTAGTTTTCACCATGCCCAACCATAGTAAGATTCTCCCGGACACAAAACTGAAGCTTCCTAATTTTAGTAAGGGGAAGGACATCAGTGCTTCTCACATTCTCAGTCACCCAGCAAGGAGAGAAAAGAGAGCCATTGAACCAGATTAGGGAAGACCCCAATCCTGGGCAGGATTGGAAGGTAAAGAGAACTCCAGATTTCATTCCCCACCATCCCTCTTCCATGCCCCCATGCAGATACATCTGGAAGGAAACTGAGGGAAAACACCTGAAAAATTTTCATGTTACTCCAAAACAGAAATTTCCATGTTGCCACCAAAGCCCAAAGTCCCTCAGAAGCCTCAGGGCACAGGAGAGCCACATCTGCAGCAGGAGAGGAGGACATTTCAGAGGTGGACAGTGGCCTCAGAGAGCCTCCTGTATGGAAGCAGAATTGGTGTCAAACTGTTCTCTTTACACCAGCATTTTGGGAAGCTGAGCTCTTTCCAAAAGACTCATGCTTGTTCCAAGAAGCCTCTGCTGCTGTGCCCCAGTTCCTCATTCCTTTTCCAGCATCCTGGCTGCTCTGGCACTTTTGGCTCCCCAGCACCGGACGGGCCTGGCAAGGCTGCTCCTTTCTCAGCAAGCCCTTGGTGCAGACTGAGGAGCTTTAGCAAAGCACGCAGACTTTGGATGCGTATCCAAACCAAACCCAAACATCTTGAGATTCTTCCTTCACTAACTCCAAACACATTTGATATGCTTAAACATGTATTGTATTCTGTCAGGAACCAAATGACTATTTTGCTGTTCCAAATAATCAGATCTGTTTTGCTGGATGATTAACAGGAATATTGCTCACCCAAAGCAATCAAACTTTCATTTACATGTTTAAGAGCCTGATCTATGGTCCCCAGAGTCTCTGGGACTATTTCCAGTCACTTTGACAGACTCTGGATCTGGCTTTAAGCAATTTTTTCCCCTAGATATATACATCCATTGAAGACTGAGCTCAGTACCGATTTTTTCACACTGTAGCTAAAGAATGAATATACTTAAAGCTCCTTGTAAGGCCGGATATCACTAGGTAAATTGAACACAGAGGCTTGTTTTCCTTACATTTGGTTTTGATGTTCTGTTCACTGAGCCTATGACTGCAAAGGTTATAGATGATGCAATTTATTTTCCTTCTGCTTTTTACCAGTAGAATACTGCTCCTCTTCCTAGATTAAACACAGGCTTTACTGCACATTCATCTCAAAATACATGTCTTTGAAAGGTCCAGAATATAACGGCATGTTTCACATTTGCTAGTAGTCTCATTTTTATGCTGGTTTTCTAAGGAGTCTGCTTCCAAATCAGTTTTGCCTTTCTAATGTCAATGGTGTGTTAATCCAGACTTTCACAGAACAAAATGCCGATCTTAAAACCTTTGGAAGGATCCTGTTCCTACAATAAGCACTGCAGACATCACCATTCCAGCACAAATATGAAATTAAAGACATGGCAACTATGTAAGACAATAAACTCTCTCAGTTTACAGTTGATTTTACTTTGTTTCTATTCAAATTGAAGTAATGTACACTGGCCCTTTCCAGTGTTTATTTTATAACTACCTATGGGCATAAACCTGCTCGTTTTCTACTGAGGATTGCAGAGTGTTGAATTAGCTGCAGAATGCTGATCATGATGTTACGTGCTATGCTTGATTACATGGGCATTATCTTAAAAACACAATCACACTGCTCCCTAAGTATATTGGCCAACACATAGCCATACAAACTGCACATCTTCATTTCACAGTCCTTTTTGTGCCTTTCCTTTCTATAAATACAAAACTGAAATCCAGCTCATGCTGAGAATAACTGGGTAACCAGCAGTTTGCCCATGGGTTTTGTAAACCAGACATTTTTGGTTTTATATTCACCAAATAGTTTCCTTTAAAAAAGAGGCTATTATACCTCATTTATTTTTTTCAGGGAAACTGAGACCTAGACTGTAACAGGTAAGTTTATATGATTTTGACAATAGCATGCAGTAGGATCTGCATTAGGAAATCTAATTGACACTGTTTTTACCTCAGAAGCTTTCCAGTTACATGATTTGACCTCAGTTAGTGTCTAAAACTGAAGGTAGATCTCCTCATTCATGGGTGTCACATTGCAAGTCTGTTTTACAGTATTGCTCTGACACCAGCCAATTACATGGACTAATTGAGAGCAAAACATTCCTCCAGTGCTTTGTGTTGGCCAGCTCTTCAGTACTTTCCAGAGGTCCATTCTGAATACATGCCTGTGTGCTTCCCTGAGCCCATGGGCTTTTAGCAAATCATCTTCCTCTTAACTGGCCACAGTTATATGTTGAGCACCTATGATAAGTAAAATTTTAACTTGTATACTCAGCATATATTTATTAAATTTTTCACTTTTCTTATCAAGGGAATAAAGTTAATTGTAAGCAATACAACAACATAAAATAAGTTGTAAACTTTCAAATAATGGAAGTAACTGTGACAGTTTTGTTCCAAGTACTGTTCATCCAGTGTACAGGACACCATAGTTAGAACAGGCTTTTTTCCGGAAAAAAAAAAAAGGAAAATAATGGCAGGAAGTGTTCTTAATTTTTAATTACTCTTCCTGTTTTGAAAAAGCAGCAAATGAAAACAGTTACTGATGTGCTCCCTCTCTTGCTCAATATACTGCTCAAAAAGCCTATTACTCAGTTATCACTTCCAAGACTTCATACTTTGATTATTTTCACAGCTACTGCAACGCAAAGCCTGTTAATAAATTCACTGTTTCCATGTGAGAAAGAAATGAATACTCAGATGTTCAAAGAGGCCAGGACTGAGAGCAAGCTTTTCACAGCCTTTCTACCTTGACAACAATTGGGCATTTCCAGTGATTGTGATGAGACACCCAACCAGGATTTTCTCAGTTCAGTCTCCTACATGATCAAGATTTGAAAATCCTTTAGGTTCAGAGGAAGTGAAAACATGGGCTATGGGCTTGATTCGGTTCCTAAAGAAAGCGATGGAACAGCTCTCCTGAACCTAACAGCGCCTAATAAGCTCCTGAACTTTTGTCAAGCACTGTACAGAAACATTTCAATCTCTAGAAATGGGTGAAATATTCAAGAGTTAACAAAACACTAAAATAACACATTTTTAAATGACATTCAAATTGAATTAATAAATATGTCTGAAATCTATTATTTCCGTTTATCAAGGAAGGAAAAGAATGGAAACCTTAAACTACAGAAACACTTCTTAAACTAGGCAGTTAAGAACAATGGGCAGTATCAGATACCATGCAAGATTAAATACATCAGTTGCTTCTTCCACTTAACACAAGTGAGACTTTGTTTCAGAATTATTTCCGCAAGCAGAGAGAGACACAAATTCCGCTGAATCACTTAATAACCTTTAAAAATCCATAGAGGAATACCTAAAGCTTAGGAAAATTTGGATCCTTAAGATGTTTTCCATAGAACATTGATAAGTACACACATTTTACTCCCAATACTTTTGAAATACCTGCAAATTTTTATAGAAAGGACAGTTACTAGCAATAACCTTTTAAGGAATCACTGTAATATGTAAACACTATGTAATGAAGCTCAATTTAGCCCTCAGTGAAGTCTCAGTGAGACTTTATTGAGTAGACATGGTCATCTGCTTTCCACTACAGCTGATTAGCAAAGGATCTACTCATCACAATCAGAGTAAAAGATACCACTTGTTGTCTGGGAGGAGCTGAAGAAGGAAAGTGGGTAAGGGAAAGAAAACAAGCTGCAGCCTCACTGCTATCTCTGAGACCACTGCCCTCCCATGCTGACAAGGGACAAATTCCAGAGTAACCAAAACATTTGGTTGCTTTCTCTCTCCATTGCTGTCTTAGTAAATATTATCCTAAGTACCTCTTTAGTAAACACTGCTGTAAATAGCCACCTGTTCACTGCAGTGACACTGAATACACCAAGTATCAGCTAACCTCCTTCGGTGGCGTTTACACAATCTTCAAACCAGTAAAACAGGCTTGAACTTACCTGCTTCGGCAAAGCTTCCTTTGCTAAAACATGGATTCACTAAGTGCTAGACCTAAATAAAATTTACATCCTAATCACCACTGAAGCTGCATTTCGTTAAGTGCCTTTCTACATCTTACTGCAGTATTTAAGAATGTCTGGTTTTTGTTTTTTGGGTGTTTTTGTCCAAGAGGACAGAGACATCACTAATGCCAATCCTGACAAGAAGAGCAGCCAAAAGTTACTACAAGCCTGGGGGTCTGTGCTCTGTAAGGAAACATTCCAGGTTTAAGTTTTAGATGCAGATTTGACAAAGAGCACAAGGTGCCTTCTGTCCTACACAATTCATCTCAATTAAGTAGAAACACCAAGACAGGGACTCACACAGTACAAAAATGAGCTAATGCATTTAGCAAGCTGTGAGAAAAGTGACTTACACCAGACCAACACCACCATACAGCCAGTAACTATACACAACATATGAACATCCTTTCCTGAAAAGGAGAATGCATCATTTTAGAGGAAGGCTCTGAGACAAAGCCCAGCAAACAGCCCTTTCTAGGCACCACAGCTCAATTACCACAAGCATCTCCCAGAGCAGTGGAAATGCTGCAGCACATTCACCAAGCACTCTCGAGATATTACTTGATGAAAGAGGCTACTGCTCCTCACAGCAGCTTCCAGGGAATCCCCAGAGCAGCCATTACTGAGGGAACATCCAGGTGTTGCTGAGCTTGAACAGGAGAAGGGGCTGGGAATGAGAGGAATTCTGCTCCCCTGCCCACCCCTTTTGTTTCTCTACTTTTCTCTCAACTACAACCACATCCCATTTCTGAAGAAGTGACAGACAGCTCCCAAAACTTGACCACCTGGCCTTTATCAATAGGCATAACCATAAAGCCCCCAGGACCTGATCCAGATGGAAAGAAATACTCAGCAACATTCGCAAACAAAAGCACTTACACACTAAAACTTTGTTGTTTCTTGGTGAAGTTTAGCATTGTTTATTGACACGTCAGCACTAAGAGTAAATCTTCTCCTCTAGGAATTGGTGTCAACACTTCTCTGAGCACTGCTAATTGTTACTCTATATTTATGTCACTTACAGATATCACCAGAGGAAAACACAGCCAGTAAATTACTTCACCTTCTTGCAGCAAACCAGCACCTGAAGTCAAACACAGTTTGCTCACTCAGCATTTCAGCACTGCACAAAATGTGCTGCTCACGAGCAAGACTGAAAGCATTCAAATGAAAACTGTATTTACTTCATGATTAAGTAAGAACGAAGTTTGGGAGCTTTTCTGCTTGTTTTTACATCTCAACCCTGCCAGTTGCTAACTCTGATAGGAAACAGATTCAGAAACACTAAAATGTTTCCACTGAATTTTGTCACTTTTCGTTTGCCAGTCTCCCGAGTTGCAAAGATTTCATTTTTACTGAATGCTACTTACAGCTTTTTGATTATATGACAAAAAACTTTTAAATGCTGCTTGCAAACACAACACAATAACAAATACTTTGTTTTGTTGAAAGGGGACTTGCAAATCAATTTTCAAAGCTAAGAGGAACAGTGCCTTGCAGGGGACCCGGGAGTAGGATGGCAGGAGATGGCAGCAAGGACAGAAGTCCATGGAGAGCCCTTCATATTAGTGCTTGTTCATTAAATACAACAAAACTACACAAATGTTAAAGATTTGCAGGTTCCATCATCTGTGAGAGGGATGGCCTCATTCCACAGAAATAGGAAATGCTGTTCTTTACTTCAAAAGCTTTAAAATATCAGTGGGAGATATTTTATTTTAATCAAGCCCAGGAAATTCAGGTTCCAAGCCAGAACACATTCCTGTCCCTATTTTTTTTTTTTAATTAAAAAAAGCATGGCCTCAGGAAGAATATTTTGCACTTAAAATTAAGCTAATGTGTAACTGTTTAACTTTTTCCCCAAAATATTAATATAGGAACAAGTATGAAACAGCAATCATATGAATCTTACAAATATTTGCAGAATATATAATAAATTAACTGTTATAATATTTGTGATTTAGAAACCAAAATAAAATTAGAACACATTCTTAAAAAGTGTTGGTGCTCACTAATCAGACAGGTAATCTTTATGCTGCACATAATTTCAGACCCCAAAAATATTTCTCAATAACAAAGGACCAATCTAGACGTTATTCATGTGGTTTCAACAGGAATTTCATAAGGCCAGACCATACCTCCATAAAGAGATAAAAGTGGATCATGTGGTTCCAGAAACACAAGTTTCTGAAAGGCACTCATACACTGTTAATCCCCAGCACTGAAGACACCAATCTAGCCTTGATAACTTTTATTTTCAAAAATCTCATGATACCTAAAAAGAACCCAAACCAACTTTGTGTGAAGCTGGCTTTTCTTATTTCTGATGATGCAGTTGTCCATTGCTGGAAGCTTTTGTTTTTCACCATGAAAGCTATGAAGTTACTAGTCCTAAGATTCTCTTACTAATTTTAAATTGGTGTAGGACCAGTAAACTTCACTTTGAAGAGGAGAAAAAATTACAATAAATCACAGGCTTAGCAGGAATTCAGTAGTTGATGGTACCTTATTAGAACCCCTTGTTAAGCTGTTACAGAGAGGGGGCCAAACAAATCCTGAACCTTGCTGGCAGGGTACCCAGACTAAACAGCTTTTCTGCTTCATTCTAGTTGCCCCTCCTTTAGAAAATAAAGGCACACACCCAGAACCTTGAGACTGCTTGGTGAAGTTGTATCTGCAACTATGAGAGATCACAAACTGTTCACCAACTCTCTGACCACGTTTTTATCTGTGTCTGTCTTTCCCTTTATACAGCACCTTCAGAGTCAGGAATTTAGCATTATGAAAGCAGCAACGGCTTTGCACTGCGTGGAGGGACTGTTTGGGAACAGATTTAGTCTCGTGGGCAGAGATGATTCCTAGATATGGAAGATAAAACCCTGTGTCAGTAGTATGACAGTCTCAGAGATTCACTGAAGTACCTTCTTTCCTCAAAAATAGGTAAAAAGCATGTATAAGAACAGATCCTTATTTTGTTAAGCTATTGCTCTTAACACCTTGTAAGCTGAATTTATGCATTTTTTGGCTTGTTAGTTTAGAAGTCATTCACTGCAACAATCAAACCCAATTCTTAGGTACTTGGGCCTTTCCTCCCTTGACTGGGCCTATGATCACAAGTTCCCTTCCTGGTTCCATGGCATAACAGAGAAAGAGCCGGAAGGAAGAGGAGTTTTTCACATTGCACTGCTACAATTTAAATCTATTTCACTCTCATCATTAGTTTGAAAAGTTCTATTAAAGTTTCATTTTAACTTTGTGTAGTAGCAGGAGCATTATCACAAAACTGGAGTATAGACCTTTTCACTAGAAACACTATGATTCTTTTAAGTTGTTGTAAAATAATTTCCACATTTCTTTAGCACTCAGCCCATCTGAAATTTGCTTTTTGAGATCATCATAGGCAACAATGGCCTGCTTTAGACAGATATAATGATGTGACAGCCTCTTTTGTTTCAATTGTTTCAAAATATAGCACTTCAACTTACGTTATAATGAAACAAGCAAATCTCCCCTATTACCTGAAAAACAAGTGTTATGAATGCATAGAATTTTGCTAGTATACTAAAGATATAACCATAATAATAAAATAATTCTACATACCTGGAAAGGTATCTTGAATGATTATTAATGTTGCTTCCACACTATAAGGTGGGAAAACTCCCCAAACTATTTTTGCATTTTAGAATTTTTTCAGTTTGCCAAGGGATAAATGTCCTACTACATAAACAGGACTAACTCTAAAAATTAAAATGTCACCCTTAGTTCACTCATTGTAAGTCAAACAGTAACTATTAACTAAGAACCTCTGAGCTCCCAGCTAGCCAGACTAGGAACTGAAGCCATCTCCCAGGCAAGACACACTTACATTAGCTTTGGTCGGGGGTGTAATTACACTAATTGGCCTTAATTGCCCTCACTCGCCTCACCTGGTACCCCTCCCACTCCTGCAGAGACTCTCAGGCTGAAATCTGGGAGACTGCTATGGTGCCACTGTAGAGCTGCCCCTGGGGAACTGGAGTACACTGTGGGTCTCGGGAGAAAACAGGATTTTAGCAAGTAAGAGACTTGCTCTCTCCTGCCAGCCAAGTAAATTCGTTATTGGGTGTGCTGTGTGCAGGATCTGCCTGTGAACTCTGGTTCCTCCGAAAATCCAGCCTTCGCCTCAGCGTATTTAACAAAAGTACTTTTTCCTCCGTGATCTGGGATACTGAAGGTGCCACTGCCTCTCCTCTGTCCCAGAGAGATATCACAGAGCTCAATACATTTTTACTTCAGTTCACAAGTCCTATTTCTACTTTTCTTTTTACTCCTGTGTCAAGTTAAATATGTTCCACATTGAAAGACACTGATAACACTGACAGAATGTGCTCTGCTATTCTACCCAACAAAAGCTTTGTCTCGAAACGAACCTTTCCCTCAGCAGACAAAAGTGAAGGGCACTAATAGCAAATGAAAACATGTAGCTCTGTTTATTAGGGCTGTTGGTTTGAATGCCAAGTTCTCTGTACAGGATTAAGTGCATTTTGTATGCAGCTGGAATATGTCATAGATACATTTAGGTCTTTGAATTTTAACATTCCCAGGTGATTTTTTTTTCATTCTGTCTCAGTCTTTAGTGCAGAATGAACTCTGGATACATTTTAAGTTCTCCCATTGTGAAAAAAATATTGTTATTAAAATTAATGCAGTATTATTGAAAATAACATTTATTTTCAAATTGAATTATTATGAAGCAATGTCAGCAAAAGAAATGCTGAAAATTTCAGATTTTATACACATTTTTTGAACAAAAGCATATTGTCTTTAGTATCTCTTCAAATATCTATTCCCAATACAACTTTTGGTGTTGTGACTGTTTAAAGCAGTGCTGAAGTTTTGAATGATTTTACTCATATATGCCCAGTTCCTCGCAAGTAAAATGAGTAGAAAACTTCACCACTTCTTTTAAAGATTTGCAAATTTTCTGAACAAAGAGGCAACCATCTTCTTCCATGTGCTTTTGACACAACACAATGAAAGCAGGGGTTCTGCCTGCTGTAAATAACTGATATGTTTTATAAAATATGTTGCTCACTTGTGGCCTGAGTAAATCTTAGTGAATCATAAAAATATTCCCATTGATTTCAGGGGATTTTGGATATAGTCCTTAGGCAAAATAATTTGTTAGAGTTTTGTTAAAGTAGCCTTTTGGGAATCATGATGTTCTGCATGTTAACATCAAGGGTTCTTTTATATGTATTCTGATTAGGTTGGTTTCAGCTTTGTTTATTAAATAATATGAATAATGGTCATATAGGAATTTATTTTGAGTGGTGAAATTAAGAGATATATAGAAAACTTTTATAGGAATACAAACAAAAAGGAACTGAATAAATAAATTGGATGTTTCATATACATAAACAATTCCTGTGATCATCCTCTGGCCTGCCACCACTCAAGTCCAGCATGCTTTTATCAGCTATATTTTTGTAGGAGATTAATATATTTGGGAAGTAGATGAAGATACTTATTAGCATTTGATCATCATTATTATGTTTGGGAACTCATTTATTCAAAGAAATGCCCCGCATGCTCTTTTTCTTTATATGCACCCTCGCCTTTGGATTTTTAGGCAGGAACGGTGGCTTATTGTGCTCCTTCCCAGTGTGTAGCTGGTCAAAAAATGGAGGCCTGTCTGCTGATAAAGGACCTTACCAGAGTTACTTATGTCTTTGACACTTCCATGCTGTTTTACTGCACTGGCCGGTATTTGAAGTCAGCCTTGAAGACCACCCAGAAGTACCAGCTGGTGCAGAACTCTGCTGCTCACATTCTTAGTAGAAAGGAGCTGCTATCACCATAAAACAAACTGTGCTCAGTGTTTTGCTCTGCCTATCTTTTGCTTGGTGCTACAGCAGTGTACAAGTTGTCCTGGGGAAGGCCGGATCGTCTGGCAACCGATGACTTGAAGCTGCCTCTCCTACTGCTCCATCATGGCTTGCTTCTCTCAAGCTCTTTGATAAAACCTTTAGGACCAGAGGCAAGCCACATTGAGTAAAAGATCAAACTCTTCCCCTCTGGCAGTTTGTCAGCACAAGAGCTTGGTAGGGCATAGTGCACATTTGTTATGGCAGGTTTTTAATTACATCTTTGATACAGCAGTGATAGGATTCCATATGTGAGACTAACTCAGCTTATGAACTGGTACATCAGAGTTGAAACAAATTTAGGTCAGATCCTCACCTGATGTAAATTAACTGTTTCACTGACTCGAAGGGAATCCTGTGTTATTTCTCACAGCTGAGAGTCTGATTCCTGGTGAGATTTCACTAAAATGTTTAAGCCATAAAAATTACAAAACCAATAGTTATTTTACATAAACGTACTTTTCTCTCTCTCCCAATCCTGGAGTGCACGATGTTACTAAACTGTTGGTGAACTTTTAGAAGAAGCAAACCATGTGTTGACCTGTGTAAAACACATGAAACCTTGAAAATATTAGAAGGTTGTGGACTTTGGAATTGTGAACCTCAGCTGGAACTTCCTGCTGACTGCTCTCCTGGTTGGGAGGCATCAGGTCGAGTTTTGTGCTGTGTAGCGAGCAGCATGTCTGATCACAACTGACAGACTGCTTCCACAGCACACATCAAGGATGAATGCTTCATCTGCTCCAGAGCAGGACTGGAAAAAGGTTTGTGACTAAGGGAAGCTAAGAAAAAAAAGCTCATGGGGTAAGATTATTTATTTATAATATAATGTTCATAATTTATTAGCCATAAATGACAACAAATTTCTGTGTATGTGCATGTCTTTAAATTTTGGGAAACTGATCAGTTCAATTTCAGTAAGAGCATGATTGAAAGTAATCTAAGTTTCTAAGTAGTGTCCTGTACTGATCTTTAATTATATAAATTGTGTGCTCTTTGTATTATGCACTTGTTTATATTCAGTAAGTACCAATTAAATTTGATCTAGGTAAAATGTCCATAAGGCCATCCCACTGCAGCCTGCTCCCTGCAAAGCTTGGAGTCACCCCACAGCTCCACACTCAGCTCGTGGGACTCAGCCCAGCTGTGCACAGCTTCCATTGCTTCTAAAGACCCATGGCCAGTGCTCACCAGTTTAGGCTCTCACTGCTAATTTTAGACTACAGAATGACTTCAGAGAAGGAGATCTTTACTTTGAATACCCCTTGTAGTTCTCCTCCCCTCTTTCTCTCTCCACCCCACTTCTTCCCATTATCTGAAGGTCAAATATTGAGGCTCTTTTCCAGTCATGCTGACCAAGATGTTATTTTACTAATTGCCCCCAGAAGACAATAGGACTGTTGTCAGTGTAAAACCAGAGGTGTAACTGGTGCAGATGGAAGTAGTAGAAACCAAAGTAAGAGCTCCAAGTATTATTCCCACTGACTTTAGTAGGTCCCAGCCTGGTGAAAATGATGTGTACATTGAAGTATCCTTAAAGCAGTGGGCTCTATGAAAAAGGGATTGTGAATTAGGATCTCATGAAAAGAATAAAATAATAGGAATGAGTTTCAGCTACTACATTAAATCCTGCTCTGAAATAAGATCCAACAGGTATGGGCCTTTTTCAGTTCCTGCTCCCACAAGGGCTGGGGCATCAACCCTATCACAGAAGGGAGCAGGAGCCCACATTACATAGAGTGGAGAACAGGGAACAGAACACTGCCTCGCTCTGACCTGCCCTTTGATTTGAAACCTGGCTCCTTTCACAGTTCTGCAGCCAAAGCTCCGCAGGGGATAAAATGCCCTTAGTAAATGACATCGTTTCGCATCTCTCTTCTCTGGATGTCCAAATTTTTTTCCGGACATTGCCAGAAGTTTTGAACAGATGGAGGGAGGGATGATGGCAAAGCACGTTCGACTGTTTTTGCTTCTATGACATTATCAAATATGAGAATTAGGTTGGCATCTGAACCTCAGCAGTTTTTGAGGAGCTAACCTCAGTCTTCTGTAGCAGACTGCAAGGGAACAAAATACCTGATGCGTGCTGGTCTTTTGCAGGGAGAACCAGCACACAAAAGCAGCGGACACACGTGTGTGATGAGACAGGTAGACAGAGGAGACAGAATGCCTGACTATCAGATTCACCCTCTCATTCTTCATCTGTGAGCTCAGGCCATGACTTGGATGCCTGAGAACATGCTGAGATTTAAGCCCAGGGGAAGAAAATGACAAGGCATTGACCCAAAAAGGGAATGTTCAAGTCTTATGAATACTTTCGTCCTGTTTATCAAACAGAATCTTCAGCTTTTCCAAACAGAGTATTTTCATTTCATGCTTCCATTTTCTGTATCACATGCACAGAGAAAACAACTGAAAATGTCCTAGAAGCATCAACAGTATATTGCAGTAGAGAAACAATTCACTTTTTATGCTCTGATTTCCACCAGCATCCCTCAGGTTTGCATGGATAGCCAGTACATGAGGCCTCATGACGCTGTTACTGTGAGCACGAGGAATTAGCGACAGAAGTAGCTTCATATCTATACTGCATTATTTTCCCACTGGGGTTTCTCAGGTAATTTTGCTCTGCCTGATTAAAGCCTTTCCCCTTCGGATTTGTCGCAGTTAAGCTCCAGAAGGCAGAAGAAAATAGCTGGAAGAAGGTAACTGTGACACATACAACAGGGCATGAGCTGTAGATTTTCAGAAAGCAATAGAACCCTTGGAATTTCATCTTCTAATGAGCAGGTGAATCTGAACAGAAGCTGCTGCTCAAACCACAACAACATATTTACTCAATTTCCTCTGTAAATTGGGACTGAGGAGGAAGTGATGAGAATTTCACAGACCAACAAGCAAAGAGAAACAATATTGCTTCTTTTAGCTCTTATGAAAGTGGCAGCTACATGGACCTGAACTCCATGACCAAATCTCCTAAACAGGGACACAAAGAAACAGCTGTTTCCATAAATGAAGACAGAGTAATCTACAGCGACTTGTCAGGAAAACCCCTTGGGAATATGCAGAACCAGTCCCAGCCCTGGGCCTGTCTAATGCATATACCTGTCATGATGCACATGTAAACTGTACTTGTTTGTCTTTACTGAGATGTTAAGAACTGGCCACTCCTCATCTTCCACTCATCCTTTCTGTGCTTTTCACCTGTTCAAAACATCTCTTTATAACGCATTTGTCATCCTTTCCCTCCAAATGAAGAACCTGATCCAAGTGCTACTGTATCACTGGCAAATGTCTCACTGCATGGAGTTGGATTAAGTCTTTAATGTGTGTGAGCAGTTCCATAAGACGGCAGAAGAGACAGTAAAATACACTTATCCAAAACATCTGTGAATTTTGCTAAGATCACAGGTGACGGAGCACAAATTTTTAAAAGTATAAATAATATACCAAGTAACTTCAAAGTTATAACTTGCCGTGTATAATTCACAATGTTACTAAATCATATAAATAAATTTCCAGCTTTCACAACTTCAACAAAGAAAGACATCACCAGAAAAGAAACATTACAGAAACATTACAAGCCACAGGGGAGGGAAAAAAGTGTCTTCAAACTGATGGCCCAATGAGCACCATGTTAGTCAGGATGCAGGAGGGGAAGGGATATCCACCTCCATTAAATTAGTGGGGCTTTTCTCTGTCTTTATTTAATTAGAGGCTATCAACTTAATATTTGGCCAATAAACATGATGATAATGATTATTCATCAGACTATAAGGGATCTCATGTGGATTTCATACTGTTAGAGAAGGTGTCTTATTTCACAGCTTGTCAGTACATAAATATGACCAAAAAAGGCTTATCCCAGCATCCTCTGAAGCCTTAAGTATTCTTTCCCACTCTTTGCAATAACCATCACATTGGCATCCCAGTGGAAAAATCGTCAAGTGACTTACAGTTTGAAATCCACATGGAATGAATAATGCCATTACTACTATTATCAATACTAGTAGCATTAGAAATAATATAATAATAAAGTAATAAATAAATAAACGCATATTTGTGCAAAATTTGATCCTGTATATCTAAAAACTGGTAATTAAACACTTTATCATTTAAAATTGAATGTGCTGTAAGATTGCCACGCTGAATAAAACAAGGCATTGCTGAAGGAATGCTGATTTATTGGCTTAAATGTGTGTTTACTTATCCCCAGTGCCATGATGATACACAAGCAGCAGCTCAGCATAAAAGCATAATTCCTCTGTGGCATAATAGATGTGAAGTAAGGAGGTAGAAAGGATTAAATGAGATAGAAAACTGTAACCTGCAAGCAGCAACACTTGTCATTGTAGAAGAGATGAAGGCTACAAATGGGGCCTGCATTTGCCTCCAGATTAAAGGCTGCATACTTTGAAAGGGTCTCCTTTTGGTCTATAGGAAGGAAACATGAGAAGGAGTCAGTCTTCATCTTAAATATTATCTCAGACAGGAAATGCAGGCTCTACAGAAAAGTTAAGGAACCTCTCATCAAAGCTTAGCTGAAGACATAAAATAAATAAATAAAAAGTCATTCCTTTGCTAGCATCCCTGTGAAAGGGCACTGAGCTCTTGCAGCAAGGTCTCTACTTTCTTTGTTCTTAAAAGGGCTAAAACTGTCCTGGTCAGTCCCCAGGGACAGGGCTATACTGGATGCAGTCTCATGTATTTTAAATGGTTAAAATGGCATTTTGTTCCTACAAGCAGATCCCAGATTGCCAAATGTGTTCCTGCTGTGCTTCCATCTCCTCATGACGAGCTGTGCAGCCTGGGAGGGGGTCATGCTCATCCTCCTCCGATTTAGACTTACAGGTCCTTGCCCTCAAGGTCAGAGGAAATAGAAGAGGTTCCAGCCAGCTCCTTTCCTTGCCTTCCGTGATGTTGGGCCACACGGAACAGCTGGAGCTCAAACCCAAAGTACATTTGCACCCCTAAGGGAGATGCAACTCACACCATTATAAAGGCCCTTTGCTGATACAACTTTTCCAGTGCTGTGAATTAAATAACCTATACCAACAAACTGGTTTTACTCTCCTTGTCAGCAGTGCTTTGTTAAGGAGTGGAGAGAAGGATCAATATCTTGAACTAGGGGTAACTCCCAAGAATTGCCTCTGAATTAACCCCAACTTCAGCAAATAACTGGTATTTGTATTCTGAAGATCAACAACCACCATTGTGATAGAAATTTAGCTGCTTATATTCTGTGCATAATGAATAAATTACTCAAATGACAAATTTTAGATGATATTCCTCCAACACAGATTTCTCAGATTACTGAACTAGACATGTCCCCAAATTTTCACCAGTGTCAGTTACTCATCCAAGCCTTCAGTCCTCAGTAGTGTCTTTGTATTAAATATTCCCAGTATGTAAAACACACCCAAAGAGCTCAAAGAATTTTTAATCCAGTTCATATTTTCTCCCTAGTATATACTGATCAGGTGAAAGCATATTAGGGAAGATAATGCTCTGGATTAAATATTTTTAAATAAGTCACCAAAATGTTTTCAAGAATCATTGGTAAGAGAAGAAACAAAACTGAGAGAGGCAAAGCAAATGTCTGTAGTAACTTCAGCAGTAAAGTTAAATATAGAAATCCTGAGCAAAACAGCTTGAAATCAAAGTTCCCAGGAGATCACGACCTTTGCCTCCCGTGATTTATCAAAATAATAAGTCTTTAATGGAATTATCACAGAAGACATTAATTTGCCCCCCTGGCTCACAGCATTAAACACAGCAATTACACTGGCAAGCCCTCAGCTTGTGTGATCAGGTCTTCCAAATGGCAGCACTGATGATTTGCTGCATGCTCAGAGCCAGTTTATGCCTTATGTACTTAAGAAAATCACCTATGGGTTCTTGGGAGCGAGTTGTTCTTTTCATTCCTAATATCTTAAAGACTGTCTTGACAGAATTCACTCAGGACCTGAATGCTGTGACTGTCCTGATTCAAGTTTAGATTTTCTCTAAATAATTATAAAGAAATAATAAATATTACTGAGAAGTGTTAGAATTTTGTCTTAGACTGAAAGTGTTAGAATTTTGTCTTAGACTGAAAGTCCTTTCTGGACTTTACAATTATAAGATTAGCACAGTCACCATGTCAGACTCAGATCTCTTCCAGTCTCTGTCCAGGGCATCCTCAGAGGAAGCTTCTGTGACTTTTGCCACACAGTTCATTTATTCTGCAGCAGAGCTCCAGGTACCTGACACACAGAGCTATTAAGCTGTGCAGGGACACTGTGACTGGAAAAATGACAGCAAAATAACGACTTCCCTATTTATGCACCTTTATTCAACCAAAGATACACAGCAAAAGACCAAAAATATATAAGTTTGCATGCAGACTGTGCTAGACCTGACCTTTCTTTGCTAATCTGCAGCGCCTATGCTAAAGTTTCTGTGGCGATCCGAATTATTTTACTGTAGCAGGCTCCTGGTGTTCCTTTCAGATGTTCTTAATTTCCCTTCCTTCTTAAGCCAGGATCTTTAATGGTTTTGCCTTTTCTCTGCTCATAGACTCCAGTTTAAGCATCAGAAGCCCCTGCTAGCTTGGTTAGACCCAGTTCCCCAGGCATATAAGCAGAATTCATGATGTGATCAATTCATTGCCACACTTTGTTTTCTGCTTCCCAACCTTTTCTACTTCAGCTCTATAAAGCTGACCAGGACACCATCACCTAAGTAAAATGAGATGCATATAATATTTACTAAAAAATAAAGTAAAGCCCCAAACCTGCAGACGTTTTCATTTCCTCACTAATAAGTGGAATTTAAAAGGTCACTAGCTGAAAACAGTTTCTTTAAAAAAATGACAGATAAAATGGCAGGACCTTATCAAGTAAAATGACAAGATCCTACACAATTTCTGTATCTGCACACTTTAATTTTATTTAGCTATGAAAGAAAAGCTCAAAAGGAACCAAGAAGGTTCAGAAAAGCAATCCTTCTTTGAAGAAGAAGCTGAAAGAGGGGCAAGTTTTTAGGAATAAGCAGAGAGAATGATTTCCCAGATACAAAAGATGTGATGTTATCTCTTCCACACTTTAAAGCACAGAGGGAGAAAAAGAAGCTTTCAGTACTCTTGGGAGGTCTGGCAGATTTACATTTCTGACTTAGATGAGATTTTAACTTCCCAGTGACACACTGATATTGGATAGACTACAACCACACAGAACTATTTTGCTTCCTTCAATATTAAATGGCATGTGAGAGTGGAAAGTAATCATAATGGCAGAAGTTAGTTGCCTAGAAGATTCACACCAGATGACCACATTTAAATGTACTCCAGCTTGTTTCTTTTCAGGTTTGGAGGGAATATGTATTGCACAAGATAGAAACACAGTGTAATTAAATACAAATATATTTTCGCTTCTAAAAATAGATATTACTCATATTTCTCTTCATTCTCTATGTTGTTTTTCAGTTATTTCTCTGATTCTAAACATGCTGCCTGGTGGCTATAAAACCTTGTGCTCTTGTCTGCATATTTCTGTAGTAATAAGAAATTGAGCCATCACAGATAGGATATGCTGAATCTGGCCTATATGGAAAGAACATGAAAATATAACAGAAGTAAATTAAAACAGATGTATTTCACAACATCTGAAGATGTTCAGAAAGCAAATCTAGATGTCTATATAAACTGGGTACATCAGTTTAATAACCTGAAATTGCTTGGTAGCATTTACTCAGGGAGTTGAAGACAGCTTTAGATAGTTATTACTGTAAATACAGCTCTTGGAGCAGGTGTGTAGTCCAGGTAAGTATTATCCATGGATTAATAAACTGTAGGATGTGTGAAGACAGCAGTTTGCAGTCATACTGGTAAATCAAATTCATGTCTATGTTCTGCCTCACAAACATTAAGTAATGCCACAAAGTTTTATTTCCTGATTTGCATCCAGTCAGAGCCTGTCTTGGAAGTTCTAGTAAGAGACTCAAAACCAACCACAGCTAAGGGATCTTGCCTGTTTCCAGCATTTCAAATACATTTCTTAGGTAATTTTTTCCAGTCACACTGCACAAAGGACTCTAATATTCTTCTGCAACAAAACGAACCTGTTTAAACATAATAGATTCAAAGATAATTTAATTGTGTCTATGTTAGAACTCTTTTAAACACTATGATGGAGAGTAAAAAAGGTCTTGCAGAATATATATATTCTGATTTATTTCTATTTCTATTATAGTTCCTTATTGCTTCGATATAAGCTGAGCCAGTGTTATTTGAAATGAACAGAAAAGCGTCCACTATGAGATGGGCTTTGTACGCTGATGTTTTCTTCATCACTGCTTGATATTAATAATAATACAGAAGTACACATTACCTTCATGTCTTTCACCAAACTCTTAACTGGAAGGAATATGTAGATATACATCCTAAAAGAGACTGTTTACCCTCTGTTTAAGAAGTCATGTCCATACTTAGTCACCTAAAGAAATTCCAAACTTCAACAAGCTCCCAAAGACTGTTTTCAAGCTCTGAGTATCTTCAAATGTGATTTGGCAGTGTCTCAGAAAACAAGAGAATCAGTTCAACCACAAAAGTTGCTTCCATTTATTTTCTCCTTTTTTTCCAAAACAGCTTTCCACATTGATAGCTGTTCTCCTACTCAGTTCTTGCATCTGTATTAAGAATTCTGGGACTAGATAAGACTATTGACTTCATTTGAGTGTATCACAAGGCTCCTGTATTTAATTTATTGTGATGATTTTGACAAGACACAAGATACCACATAAGTAGATTCCTGAATCTATAATGTAACGCCTGGAGATTATCACTGTCAGTAATGTACACAAATTTTAAATGCTGTACAACTGCCAATGGAATGAAGTTGAGGGATGAGATTGGACTTTTTCATTATTTATATAGACTCTCACTATCTTATACAAAAGTGATTAATTCCATCAGTGAACCTGGGATACATATGCCAGCTGAATCAGTCTGCTCAGATCAGAGAGAAGAGGTTGAATCAGCTGCAGTCCCATTGATATCCTATGCCTTTGGCTCAAAAAGTATCTTGCAGAAGATACAAAAGATAAACAAAGATACAAAAGATAAACAAAGATACAAAAGATAAATATGGACTTGCTCTCATCCTTTTGCCTGGGATTCCTGCAATATTTTAGACAGAAAAGTGGGCTGATCTATATTTCACATGGGAGGTGGCACACGCAGTCAGCACAAGTGAAAAAAGGGGAGTCACTTTGCTCAAGTTTTCTATAATGAGTCCTAGAAAACATGGCATTGCCACTTTCCTGCTTCTTGGAATTAACCAACACCTCCAACAGTTTAGACATGAATGAATACAGACAACTTTGTGAACTTTGGTTCTCCTGACATTCTGAGCAAACAGCCCACGAGGGTTCTCTCCTCTCTGCAGCACACTGGGAAAGTGACCACTTGCTATATTATGCTGATGAGGAAATCACACACCTTAGAGCAGTGGAGAAACTACAGCTCAGAAAGCACAGTTTGTACAAAGCATCGCCCTGTTATTACAGAGTCAGGGGAACTGGTCAAGAGTTTCTGATTTCCAGCTTTTGTCTGAGCTCTGAGACAACAGCAGAACTCTGTTTATCAACATTCTCTACAGCAGCAGCTACAGAAGCCTTTTCCCTTTAGAAGGCCACTCCTACAGACACTCTGGAAAAGGCCCTGCGGGTCCAGCACCCTGATATGTCAAGTTATGTGAGCAGGAATGTTCTAGCACCAGTACAGGTTAACGATCTGCCACTTTTATTGAGTCCTCTAATAATTCTTTACTAATCAATATAGGGGACTAGATATTATTAAATCATTTTGAATATAACCTGTGTAAGGAGACCATGATATGTCCTAGAAATTCTGTAAATACACTAGTAACTAATGAAGGTGAGTACATCCATGTCTGGGGTATCAGGCAATGAATGGGAAGACTTGGGTTCCCCATCCTGATCCCACATGGACTTGCAGGGTGAACTTGGAAGAGTCATGTAGACTTTTGATGCTTTTGTTAAGTGGGGGTGATGTTCATTTTTGTGGGATTACAGGGATGTGCACCACAAAGCCTCAGCTATCTCTGCAGTGTAGCCCACAGACATCTCTCTAAGAGGAGAGTTTGTTAGCCAGAGCCTATTAATATCCAGCACACAATCTTCCAAGAAACATCCCCAAATCCACTAATGGATTAGCCTGATGGATAATCCAGGATAAGACTGAAAAGACATATGCTTTACTTGGGGCCAAAAAGACTCTTTTTGGGTGCATGTGTGAAAAAGGTTCAGTCACACAACCAGTTTTAAGTTCCCAGGGCTTAGAACAGTTTTTAGTTTTCCTTAGTTTGTAAACAGCTTTAACAGTTTACTGTAACAGTTTAACTGTAAACAGTTGTTTGTGAACTCACAAGGGGACTGAGGGTAAACTTTATCTTTAAATACTGATCACCATTACAGGCAATTTTTTCCCTCTGTTGAATTTATTTATGTCAGTCTGCTGACAACCCCTTTGGGTGTTAATATGATGAAATATAGTAACACTTCTCCATTTTTCTATCCTCTGATTTCTTTTATCTCTGCATCATTCACTATATGTCTTCCAGCTGACATAACAAAGAGAACCTAGAGACAACATTGGTTCTGATTCATCAGCTGTGTCATCTCACACAGGTCCAGGCCTCCTCCTCAACAATGGAAGGGTCCTATGGGAGAAATACTGTAGTCTCCTGCTCTGGAGATATTAAAGCAGGTTCTAGGTGAACCTGCTTTAGCAGGGGGGTTGGACTATGTGATCTCCATGATTCTGTGAAAATCATAGCAGCAGGCTTGATCCTGGAACTCCCTTACTCCTGAATGCTAGAATTTTAAAAAAATAATTCATCTAACTCTACTGTTTTGTGTTCGATAAGGATGTTCATTTCCCTGACAGCAGGTGATAGAAAAGGCAGATAGAGAGCTTGTGAATAGCTGCAAAAGCTGAATGTCAGCCCCTTGTCAGCCATGTCCCTCAGTTCTGGAATTACCTGAGTCCAGGCAGCCTGAAGTTTTCTCTTTTACTTCTCCTGAGAAATGACAATCATTGTATTACCTGCTGTGGAGAGATTCTCTGTGGAATGAATTTCAGGGCTGCTTTTAGCTATTGACTGGAAAACTTCTGAAACTCTCCATGCATAGTGGTATCCTGTATAGTGCCATTTAAGGACAATGGGCTATTGGTTCCATGTAAGGGCACATTGGGTAGGATGTTTGTTTGCCTTTTTATGCTTTGCCAGTGACTTCCATTCTTTCTCCGTCATTTCTCAGCAATGAGGCATTTTCTGATGAAGGCAAAACACGAGAGGATCCAGAGCCACTCAATAACCATGCAGTATGTAAGAAGAAAAAGAGAATTATTTTAATAACAATTAAATGAAATATCCACTTTGCCTGGCAGGCTAAGGAAAACAGGAAAAGGAAAGAAATGACATCTCTGGTATAGGATAAAGAGGGGAATTTGTGATATATTTGAATTTTAGATTTCTTCTCATCATGCTTGTATATAAACAAATGACTGTGGTTATTAACTGGTGATTTGTTTATGGGATTGACTGACTTGTATAAAGTCTGTGCTTCAGTTTCTACATCATAAAAATTTCGCTTATTTTTTGGACTAAATTCAAAAAGGTTTATCAAGCAAGGACTATCTTCTGGGGCAGATGCCCATCTTCCCCAGATAAAACTTCACTGTTTATAAAGTTCAGTTCCAGCTCTGCAGCCTTGGTAAGTCACATGTAGGAGTGAAATGCAACTTGAAAGTCCTCTTTGAATTCAGTGGGGCTGACAATGACCCCGACTGTTGGGATGGTAGGAGTTACTTTTGTGGTCACCATAGGACACAGCAGGTCAGTGACTGCGCTTGATGTACCCTCCCCAATGCTCTGCATCTGCTCAGGGCCTCCAGCTGATTGCACAACGACACCGTTCCTCCCAGCCACAACTCTTACTAATCCAGTATGGATTATAGTAATGCTGTGTGTTGGTTTAAGAGAGAAATTTCTATACCCATTACTCAGTCCTTACTTTCACAGTGAAAGATTTCTGTTGTCCTGTTGGAACAATTGGAGACTGAGCATTTGTGAGAAAAAAATCGTTCCTGTCTGTCTGAACCTTGAAGGCAGCTGCCTGTACCTATCAACTCTTCAGTCTAAGAAGCTGAACAGATCCTGAAACCCTTTGAAGCAGGTACTGAGTTCAGGAGATGTATTTGTGCTAAGCACGGAAGTTATTTGCTCCAGAAAAGTTTAATTATTGATAAGAATGATAATGGTATGCTAAAGCCAACTGTTTAAGGTAAACTTGGATTCATGTGTGGTATATGCATTGAGTGAAATGAAAAGAAAATTGCATAAATATTTATGTTAGTTAATTGTGTTTATGTTAAAAGTTACAGTGTTTGTTTAACGTCTTTGCAAAATCTGTAAACTTGGCTTCTGGATAAAGGCCTTCACAATACTGTTTAGGGTTACAGCCACGTGTTCCTGTCACTCACTTGTAGCGCTTCTGCAGCAAACCCGGGCCTGTTTCATTCTCAGGTATCCAGTGAAGTTAACACTGGCTGTCCTGAAATAGCCACTGAAACATTTCACGCACTGACACAGAAAATACAAACACAGGGGTGGCTTTCCTCTCTGTGACTGAGAGCAGGATTTGGGACTTTGGACCTGAGGGTCTTTTATCCTCCTGTCTTTATTTCTGTATCTCCCCAAAGAGCTTTTTCTATTTAAATGACACAGAAACCTTAAACAGAAATGTTATTTTTCTCTGATTCATGAGCGCTCTCCTTGGGCTCAGCTCTGACGAAAAGAAGGCCAGTTCTAACACACTTGCTGAAGCGAATTTTAAATTGGAGTTGAGAGTCATGAGTGCAGCTTTGTTAGTTTGTATCATCAGCATCAGAGGGTTTGGCCTTCAGTGGGGGGCACAGAGTCTATTCAGACACCTTTGCTCACTGTTAACTTCCAGTGAAACCCTGGATTTAAAGAGAGCTGGTTCAGACATACTCCCTGCAGTTGGTACCACATACAACAAACATGGCTTCTCCTCAGGTCCCTAGAAATATCTAGCCCTGAATAGATTTCACTTGTATCTTAAGAATAATCACTTCCTTTTTAGCTGAAAACCTAACTGTGTGCAGTTCTCATGAGACTCAGAACTGTGTTAGTAAAAATATTTCATAAGATCAGCTGTTCTCGTAGGACAGCCTCAGCCTGGACCTTCCAGCTTCTGTTTCTTGCTGATATCCACCATTAAAATATTACAAATCTCTGCTCCAAAGCAGCTAAAGACATTTGAGCATTCCCAGCAATGTTTTGCTTTGCCATCAGAAATGTCACAGTAAAAGTACCTATCTGCAAAGCACAGGGTGAAAGCTGGGCTGGCACTGGATAGACTTTGACTCCCAGTGGAAAGTCTGTACATCAGTGTGGCATCAGAGCTCAGAATTTACTGATTTCTCCAGCAGAGCAGCTTTCTGCTCAATACTTGGCTGCAGCAGAGCACCTAAGCCTGTGTTTAGGATGGAGCAGTCCGTTCAGTGCTAAAATAAACCTGCCTCTTTCCATCTGCCCAAATCTTGCTGGCACCAAGTAAATTGTGCATTAATAACTGCCACCAAGTCACCACACTTGGTATCAAGGAGAATTTGATGTGAATATGCAAGCTCAAATACCTTCTGCATTAAAACTTCATATTGTTTTTCCTCTCTATTTTCTTTTCACAATGTGAGAACATGCTGACATTGTTGAGCCTTGTCCTTAACATGCAAGATAAATTTCAAATTCATTCTATCGGTTGTTTTTAATAAGAAATGTAAACAAGTAGGATCACTTTGCAGTGTCCTCGAGCAGGATCTTCTGTTAACAGTGATAGGGTGCCTGGGACTTACATTGTTGGGAAATCACAAGTGCTTTCCCACCAGGCTTTGTCATTTTCAGGGAAACTTAAAATAGATTAGGAAAGTTCATTTAATTTTTACTTTGGTGTCACTGATATTTAATCTTATTTTTACCCATAACAGAATACCTAAAAAAAAAAAAATAAAAATTCAAAGGCTTCAATCTGTTGGCATTTGGACCGACCAGACTCTGTTTAGAGCTACAGTTATTAATACCAAAACTGATGCAGAGAACCACAAAGGAGAGACTGTCTTTCAGTTCAGTGTTTTAGAAAGTCAGTGAAGATAACAGGTATAAGTGCTTTCATGCTTGAAGTCCTTTTAAGTTTCAGGTTTCTAAGCACAGACATACACCCAAAGAAATTTTTAGCAGTCTTTTGGTTTTTCCCATTAACTTGCAAAGAAAGATTAATCGCTGGTGTTTTTTCTAAATAAAAATATAGGAGGGCATATTCTGTGCATTCTTCATGGCATGTCCCATGCACACCATCCCACATAGGCTGAGTGCCCTCTCAGGGTCTGCTTGGTTCCAGAACACACGCTTCCAGCAGTTCAGTACAGTCCTGGCTGTGCAGAGCACTCGGATGTTTTTATGGAAGATGATGAATTTGGATTGCTGACTGCATGCACGTGCTATGAACAGTGTAAAACCCAGCCTTTAAGGTTCACAATCCCTGTCAGCATCACACCTAGGAATGGTTTATCAGGAAGGTTCAGGTTAGGCTCAGCTTGGCTGCTACAAAACAAACCAAGAATGCCTGTTTCTCTCTTGGATGGGTGTCTCTAGAAAGATGCTTAATAAGGCAGGTGTTTCTCATCCACCAGGGAGCTCCCAGTAATACCCACTCACTGTCCACATGTTCTCTGTAACCCTAATCATTTACATACAGTCCTGAAAAGGAGACCTACAACCCAAGTGAGTCACATTCCATCTTGTTAACACAACTCACTTCAGCTGTTACTAAGGCAAAAATGTTACTATGCTATAATTAAACTTGTCTGATGCTTAAGATTGTCATTAAAGTAGGTTTCTGTCACTTCTAAACATTGCATTATCTACAGCAGAGTGCAGAAAGCAAAGCAAAATTAAAATCAAATGCAGTGATAGCTTCCAAACATGAAAAACAGTCTTATAAATAATGCAGTATTAGTATACTATAAAGCCAAACAAATGTGTTAAGAGAAGAACTTGGCTTTCTGCATTCTGTACAAAATATAAGGTGGCGCTAGGAGAAAACCCCTATTGGCAAAGTTTACCGTGGAGCATCAGAATTAATAAATAAAGGCTATATGCCTGCAAAACCCCAGAATGATTATCAGATCCAAATGAATATACAGCAGTTTTGTCAAAATTCTTCATGTAAAATGCTAAAAGACTTCTCAAACAGCCTTTTGTATTTTTGTTGGGAAAAGATAATGAAGTAACAATACTTGCAAAATTCAAGGCATTTAAAGGGTCTGGAACATCAGGACTGAACTCCACATCTGTCTGTCAGAAAAGCATTGCAGCTGCCTTAGAAAAAAAATTCATATTTTGGTGCAATGGAAAGGATTTTTGCTAAAACAATAGAAATTAAAGATCTCCCTTATGATTAATCAATTCATTATTATAGAGGGGGAAAAAATCACCCACAAATCATGTCCCTCCACACCAGGTGACTGAAAGTGTTGTCCAAGATGCCCACAGAGGCCAGGTGTTCAGGAGTGCTCAGCAGTATGTGAAGTGCCGAGCTTTGTCCATCTGGTCAGATGCACCACTGGAGCATGGAAAAGAAGAGATCTGGACTCCCCTTTTATAAATATAGGGAATATTTGCTACCACAACTACATCTCACAGGACCTATCAGTATCCCAGTTATTACTGAAGACAATGCTTTTATCAACTGAGTTGCTTCCTCAGTCTCTCAGAAAAGTCACCTTAGGTATCAAAATAGCTTACAGAAAACAAAATCTTGATGAAGGATCAAAGGGCACAACGGTTTTTCAAATCACTCTCATGAAACAAAAAGGTTTGGGAAGGCCCAGGAGCAGGGACTGAAAGCGTGGTTCAGATTCAGCAGGACTTGCTGCCTCAGATGCAACTTCCCACGGCCACAGGGCCACAGCTCCGGAGCGGTGGGGACAGGCAGGGCCCTCAGCCTGCCAGCGCTCCCACAGATGTGCTCCCAATCCGGCAGCCCGAGGGAGAACAGGCAGAACTGATCTGGGCTCCTGATAGCAGGCGCTTCACGGCGCTTGTGCTAATCAAGAGGAGCAAGCTGGCTATTAGTTAATTGCATTAAAAAAGCATGAGAGGACCTGAGCTGAAGGATATAAAGAAAAACAAAGAAAAACAGAAAAAGATGGGGATAAACGACTTTGCTAATCATAAATTAAGAAGCCAGTTATGGAGAAGGGATGAGTCCTTGACAAAAGATCTGATAATTATTGAAATTCAGGGCAAAACTTTTGGAAAGAGATATAAGAAAATCCAGAAATGAACATTCGCCAAATAATGAAATTCACACTGTTCAAGAATGGAGTTTATGGAAGCAGCCAGCTCTGGTACAGTATCTCCTAAACAAAATTCAAAATATTTTAAGAAAAGAGACAGAGTACAGAGGGAGCTCACAAAACCTAACCCAAACATGTCAACAACATTGCAGCAACCATGTCAAAGTAAGGCAGTGACTGGCAGTAGGAAAAGAAGACTGAAGAAATTCTGCAGGTTACATCATTTCACAAATGCCCCTCAGCAGCAGTAGAGCGTGTGCTACTTAGGTAGAAAGGACAAAAGCAAACCAGCTTCTTTGGAGTAAAGGACAACACTGTCAATGAGGGAGACATCACCCCAGAAGCACACAAAACACTGTTTCCATCTAACAGGATATTAGAGATTTTAGCTCTGTTTCATCAGAAAAGAAACAATGCAAGTATAAATAAATAGAAATAACAGGCTCTACAAATAAATAAGGTGATACATATTTTTAGATATAATATAAATAGGGATAAAGAAGTAGCATCCAATGGATGCTTTTGTATATGTTTGGTCTTCTCTTTGGGAGACATGGTACCCTTTTCATGTCAGTTATGTTCAGTACCAGAAATGAGACACTTGAAAATATACTATAAATGTAAAAGGCCTAAAATATAGTTATACTTTAACCCACAGAGCAGAGAACAGTAGAAGTGTGAGACCAGTCATTGCCTCATGTAGGTAGGGCTGGAGGAAAACGTTGCCAAAATAACTAATTGCCTAAATAAAGCACTGTGAAGATCAGGTGATGACCTGCACACGGCTCTATCAAATTGTAAATAAAGAGCAGGGTGATATTGCCTGTCACCAGCTCATGCTTTGTTCAGGAAGAAAAGTGAGAACCAAAATAGCAGCATGTATGAAAAAGATACCAAAATCACTAAGGACTGGCAACCCACAGTTAATAGGAAAACACAGAAATAGTCTGCCTGATTTGAGATTCTGAGATACTCCACCATCTTTTTGTAAATGTTGCTCTACTTTCCCTATGGCTACAAAAAGGCTAAGAATGGAGATGGTAACCTAAGAGTTTGCCCACGTGGGTCTATGAGTCCTGAAGACCAACTACAATGGAGGAAAAGCTTACACAGATGCCAGAAAAGAGAAAATTAAAAGGGACATGGTGCTTCTGGTGCTTTGCTTAGTGCCTTAGGCAAGAATCAGTCTCCAAAGGTTGAGATAACAGGGAGTGAGGATGTGAAACAACCCCATCAACAGGGCCCATAGTCTGGTAGCACTGATGTTCAAATGAGCTCTGCTCTGAAGAACTGCTCAGCGCATCTCAAACACTAAATGGACACTCCTAGTGAGCCGTGAGCATTCTGAATTCTATCTCTGTAATTATAAGCACTTATATTTGTCGGTGAATGTGGTGCTGGAGCCAAGGACATTAAAGGCTGGGTTTTCCATGCACCAAATCCAGGTGGGGCGCACAGCCAAAAGGAACAAGGTGCAGGATAAATTAGATCTCTTAAAAATACATTCAAGACCAAATGCAACAGAACTCATCAAGTGTAGCTGAGATAAGAGGAAGGATGATGGCAATGGCCACTCCAATGGTGGTAGTAGGGATGGACATCCATGACAAGACTGCCTGGAGTACAGTCGTGCAGAGGTGCCAATAGCAAGGTCTTGAGGAAAGCTGAGACTGTTACCCAGTGTTATCCAGTGTAACTTCCCACCGTCTAGAAATCAATGGATAAAGAGCTCCCAGAGATTAAGTCAGCTCTTTGATTAGACACTACCCATGACTACCCTCCTCAAACCTTTATAGTTCCATTTTGAGACCCTGTTTTACTCCCAAACATCTGGTGGTTACAAATTTCATTGTACAGTTATTAACTTAGTGAAAAAAGGTGGTTTTTTTTTATTGTCAAATTCACTTGGCAGCATATAAGTCTGATTTTGGGAGAAACAATGAATAAACATTTCTAATTCTCCTCATTCGTAGTATTTACTTGGTATTGTTACAAATTTTATATGAACTTCTGTCATATCTAACGTCTGTCCACCAGTTACCTCTTTCAAGCATAAACCAGCATATCCTCCTTCTTTCTTTCTGTTCCCATGGCAAGACAAAGCTTTTAATGATGTGTATAAGTTTAAATGGTAATTGTATTTGCTACCTCAGTGCCCCAGCTCTCAAGATTATTCTAATACAATTTATAATGTCAAAGTGGGTGTAGAACTAACAAATTACAAAACTGAAACAAAAATGTATATGAAAGTAATGCTATTAAGGCTGAAAACTCCTCCTCTTTTCAAAGCCAGAAAGTTTAGAAAATGTACAGGGGCTTTGCTACAGGTTACTGTCTCTGCTACTCTAACTTTCCAGGATAGAAATTAGGAAAAACAGCAAAATAAAAATGAAAGAAGAAAGTATCTTGGACATTATTCTTGTCAATTGACTCAGAGGCATAAAAGAGGGACAAGAAAAAAATTGAAAATTCTGAAGGTTTTAAAGGTGAATCTTTTCTATTATAAAATAACATCAAAGAAAAGTTCAGCTGAGTTTCAACCTTTGTACAATAGAAGCAGCTCTGCAATTTAAAAATGTTAGACTAAGTAACTGTTTACTGGTTTTAAGCAGTTGTATAACTGAGGGTGTTAGATGAGAGCCTCTTGCCCCTCTTATTCTGAAAAAGTAGATGTAACGTAGGTAATAAAACACAAAATGGATGAAAAAGCAACCACCTCTCGCCCAAATAAATTATTCCTAATCCAATCTGAGCCATAGAATTCTTAAGTAATTCTAGGTAAGTCACTTAAACCACAGATTTCCCAGAGGATCTCTTGTTTATAGTCTTGCACAAACTCTGTGTGTTTGGCTCAAGACAACAGAACAGTTATTGGAACCTGCTTTCCTCAAACTGAATGTTTTTCTTCTTTCTTAGCTGCTTTTTAAGTTTTCAAAGATCTGCAATTTCCTTCCGTTGTTCCTAGGCCTTTTAATCCAATCAGAGGGGAACAGTCATTGTAGGATTAACATCTTTACCTGCTTTTGAAGCCAAACTTTTTCCAATCTGATAGAGATATAAAATTTGTCACTGAATATGCATGGTTCAGTAGACTCATGTATACATATTTAGTAGACTAATTCCTCCTTGACCAAAAATCATTTTAGACTTCTACTTCAAACAAACAAAAAAGAAGTAAATCTGTCATATTAATTCAGTACCCTGATCGATCCCTCAGGGAAAGGGCCAGCATTGCTTTTATTTTAAAAGCTCATAAGATGTGTTTAATTTGGTTCCGTAGTTATTTGTTCAGTATGCAGTGCAAATTTTTCTGGCTACAGACATGGGATATGGTAAACCTTTGCCTGGATCAATGTCCAACCTCTTTTAAGTTGGGGAGAAAGTTACTCTCTCATAAAGTTCAGACCTGCCAGACTCAATAACTCTACAAAAATGTTCAGATGAAAATTGCTTCAAGCAATCCTAGTAGAAAGCCAGCACCTCACCCCTAGTTTAAAGTTATGATCCTTATCATAATTAATTCAATAAAGAAGTAATGTACTTCAACCTAGGCATAGAGAATAATTTTCTGTCCTGACTGGTATAAACTTTCAGCTAGGGACGTTTAAACTCTGGACCTGATCTTTTACAGCAAATAATAAATTACAGACCTAGAGCCTGCAGACTATAGCTGAAGTTGAACCATCACAAATATGTTGCTCCATCTAAGATGAAAAGGTACACTGGATAGGAGTGATAAAAAGTATAATACTATTTATAAATATAAGAAAAATGTTCTTTTACTGACAAATTAAACACTAATAGTATTTTCAAGCTGTGAATGCATTGAAGAGTAGGAATTTCTATGCGATTTTTGTCAGCTGACATACCTTGCATCTTAAATTCATAATCAACATTTTTCTGCTGGTGAACTATAGAACTAACTCACTGTCAAACAAACTGAGATGTTTGAAAGACCCAGTCTCAAATGACTGAAGTATTTAACAATGATTCCCTTTACTTTTGCCTAATGTTACTGCTCTGTTGTCACACCTTTTCCTTGCACTCCTGTCAGAGGCAGCTCCTGCTGCAGAGGTGCTGAAACCCTCTCAGCACGCAGAGCAGTGAATGGCCTTTGCCTGCCTGCCCAACTGAACATTTCCATTCTTTATTCTGCAGAGGAATATGCACTGACCACAGCAGCAGAGGTGTAGAGCTAAGTGGACACACTACAAACATCCTTCAGTGTGTTCACTGCTATTTTCACATGTGCATTTAGCAGCAAGAAAGAAGGGGTTGGGTTTGGACACTTACCTAAGTGGTCTTTTCCTCATTTGCTGGGATATGTTAAAGCAAATGGCCATTTGTGTTAACAGCACAGATGCCATGGCAAAGCTGAGCGTGTGCTTCTTTAAATGTTAGCTTTTATTTTATCAGCTCATCTCACATTCCATCTCATTGCATTCAGTCGTGTCTGTGCTGCAGTGTGACATAACTTGCTGCAGTGTTAACAGTTCCAAAACATGTAAATTGCTTTTCCAAGACATCTTGTCCAAAACAAATATCCCCTTCTCACTAATTTAGTTTGATAGATAGATAATCTTTATGAGACATACTTAAAATACACATACTACTTTTATCACATGTAAGAAATGTATTTTTATCCCAGTATGCAAGGATTTGTCTGCTGTTTCTACTGTTTGTCCTTACTGTTACCTATATCTGTTTATATTTCATTCTCTCAGTTCTTATTGTATAGAGATTAACCATCTCTCTATCTTTAAAATAATGAGAGATGCAAACTGCTGAGCTACTAAGAAGCATCTTTGACCTAAGATTTCAGTTATATTCAAGCACAGATATTATAAATTACAACTGCATATGTAGTTACAACGAGAGAATATGTGTGGTACCCTGACTTGCAAATGCTCATTGAGGTGAAAAATCCCAGTGATGAGGAAGATTCATTTTATTTTACTGAAAGAGGGAGGGTTTGTGGCATTTTAACTCCTAAAAACTCTCTTAATCTTACGATTATATTAAAGCAAAAAAAAGGAAACAAAAAATCTTTAAAAGACACCTTCAGTAGAATTTAAATTAAATATTTTTTCACAGAGATTTTCTGACTCAAAACTATTGCTATGGGTCTGACGGGATAAACCAAAAGCACATTTTTAAGCTTTAAGAGCTACACTTCTCACTTCAATTCTCTGTTGCTAACTGTTGTGTTGTAAGTCAGCCTTCCTCCACTGAGTAGCTATTACACTGTGTGAGTAGTTTATATTATAGGAATTACAACTCTCAAGCTTACTTGTGTACATGATCAGGCTTAGATAATGTCAGTAGATGTTACTCTTTAGAAATATATTTGTGCACTTTTACTATTTTGAAAGTAACACTGTATGAGATTTCAGGTTCTTTTACGCTAAATTACCTCCACTTTAGAAGTGTCTTAAATAAATTCAAGCTCACATATGTGTACATACAACCACATCTTCTACAAATTTAGCCAGCAATTAAAACCCTGAAAGCAGTTCAACTGATTGATCAGTTATTTACAGTATGCACAAACCCAGAGCTAGAGGAAGTAAGTCAACACACCAGAGATTGGTTGCTGTTACAACAAATCCCTTTTTGCCAGAATGTTTGACCAACACTTGCAACCCTGCACCCCCACCCCCTTTGAGTCCCCCTTGGATTGATTAAATTGGCTCAAGATGACACCAATAATTGGCTCAAGATGCCGCTTCGACAGACCCAATGATCCATATCTTTGCATTCCCTAAAATCAGTCCTTTCAGCTCTGTGTTAGATTTAGGATGGTTTACATTGGCTCTGTCACAAACATTTTAATAAAGTCCCAGAGAAACCTCAAACTGGTGACATCATTGAATGGTGTTAAAAAAAAGTTCCACTTTGCTGGTTAGTTGTTAGCCTTTATAATCTGATCAGAACCCTTTTTTCCACTATATTTTGTCATTCCTTTATAACTCTCTGCAATTAGGACCATGGTATTAAAAAGGGGAAAAAAATTAATATTAGCTAAAAGGAGAAAACAATTTTAAGTATTTTGACATCAAGTAGTAAAATAAAAAAAGCCAAGCTTAAATATTTACTGTATCTTAATGGCAGGAGCTTGAAACTGCTGGGTGTATTATTTCTGAACTATTAGATGAATTAATTACAATGAAAGTATTGGCTGTTCTCATGAGACTATTGTATAAAATAAATAATGTCATTAAACTCACTGGAAAGGCTAATGCTCATTTAAGTACTTTTAGAAAATAAGTTGCAAATTCTTCAGCGTGTCCCAAGACTGTGTATGTGCCTGGGTTCAGATAACGCACACAGGGCCTGATTCTCCTGTAGTTTATGTGCGTAGAAAGGCAAAGAGATCCCACCTCTATCAGAGGAGCAGTGCCAGTCTGAGGCCTGTGGCTGCTGAGAACCATTCCCAGACCAGTTGTCTATTTTTTCCTGAATGCGCAGATTTTTAACAATTAGCATTTTCCATCGTTAATTCACATCCACCTCAAGAATGGAGTTGCTGCCGAGCTCCACCACGCAGCGTTCCTGTTATCTGATATCCAGGCTCCTTGAGCTTTCCAGTTTTTTGAGTTTAAACAGATGACAGTCCTTGTGTCATCAGATGTTATTACTTAATTACTTCTAGCAGTGGACTTTATATAAAAAGGATACTCTGAGTATTTTTTTCCACAACACGCTGGAAAATTTGACGTGCTTTTCCTTTTCAAACTCAAAGGCTGATTTCATGTCCTGAATTTCCATACTATTGTCCCTAAAAATATGAAAATCCCAAGTAAGTGAGAGCTCAAGTCCACACCCAGTTTAAAGCACAGGAATAGCCTGCCTTGCCAGGTGTCAGGATTTCCTGCGATTTCTTATTTATAAAGCAGCAGCATCCTGACACTACAGCACAGTCTGACAGCCACTGATGCTAAAGGCTATACTGATACGTGGATGATGCTCCAAGCCCTCATCCCAGCGTCCATAGCTGGAACTCAAAACAGAGTAGGGCAGCGGAAGAGGGAGCAAAGAGATAGGAAATCACTTGTTTAAGGTCAGTAGCAGAACCAGTATTTGAACCCTGATTTCTCCTCCTTATGGTGGTGCATTATTAGGAAATTTCCTGTCTTATGTGTGCCAAAGCTGTACCAGACCTTGCTGCCTCCTCATATGGAGCAGGGGACACTCAGCTGGTCACAGGCACAGCAGAGGAGCCTGCTAGCCCCCCATGAGCTGCTTTCTCCTCCCTGTGCACCGGCAGCAGAGGCCCTGTCACACGCAAGGTGGTGCAGAGCAGCAGGTCTTGGGTTTGCCTTGGTCCTTGATAAAACAAACCCTGTGTCCAGATGCTTGGCTGGTGCGACTCAGCGTCAGCACATTATCATCCTCAATTTACACTCCTCACCGAGGGAAAGGGAGGCTGCCTGATTCCTACAGTCACTCTGAGCTCCTTTCAAAAGTCAAACACAAAGAAAGGGGCTTGGCTGTCAAAACACAGAAATATTTATTTTTAACACGTTAGTTAAAAACTTGATAGCATGCTTTAGTCATCTAAAAAAATAAACTGGCTTTCAAAACTAAATTGGCTTTCTCAACAGATATAATGCTTACAACCAGTGTAAGACCATAATGATACTGTTACACAAAAATTAGGTAAATATAATGGGGTTTTTCGTTCTGTTCTTTTCCAGCATTCTTTACAACACTGAGGTAAAATACAAATACTTTTTAAAAAGCCTATTTTCTATAGATATTTCTAGTAAATCTTAAAAGCCTTCCTCTTTTCTTCTGGTTTTGGTGGTTTTTCTTTTCTGTTTCTTCTTCTTTTTTTTTTTTTTTTTTTTTTTGGTAAAAAACCCACACCAGGATAACTGCAAGCATATTTCCAAAATAAAACAAAAAAGGTGATTTTCCAGGTTTCAATATGTAACAGCTTTTTAAATTATCCAATACGCTGCCTTGATTCTGTACAAATGTTCCCTTCCTTCAAAGAGACAAAAAAGCATGTACTGCCAGATCTGATTGTATGTAGAGAGTGGATCTGATCCCCTTGTCACTAAGGTTACTAATCAAATTTCCATCCAATATGCTCATGCAGGATTTCCTGATCAAACACTTAAATCTGCCCCCTCTGCACCCCCATTAGCTAACATGTTTTATATGTAGCGGGGTCATCAAAAGTGTAATTCCCTTAAAGAAACCTAATCCTGCCCCCTTGTCAACCAGCAGATAGCTAATAACGCTTTCTATCCTACAGTTTTTGAACATCAAGAGCATACCAGAAATTAAAATCTTATTTTAATCTCACAACAGATGTTCAAAACAAAGGTATTGCATACGTGCGTTACATGTATTTAAAAACCATCGGGTGAAGAAATAAGGAAGTTTCATGTAAGATTAGCTTGGGGTTTGCCAGAAAAATACCAAGCAGGTTTTTGTTTCATTTGGGCTGGGTAAGTGTCCTGCAGAACCTCACAAAATAAGGTTACACAGGATAATTTCACTGCTGAAATGATTATTTGGGAAAGTTGCAGAGGCAACGCGGATCTGTTCCAGTGGTTGCTCACCACACCCGTGCTCACCCTCACACTTGCTTCCCTTTCCTGCGTGGATTTCTACAACTTTCTGCTCTGAACACTCACTAGATGTTTAAGTACTGCTTTTCTCTCATATGAGAAAAAAAACCCCAACCTGAAGCAAAAGAAGAAAACTCTCAAATCGATTTCACTGCAAACGAGATTCAGTCCTGTTGTTGAAAGTGGTTTTCATTCTCAAGACCACCTTCTTAATTTTTAATAGTAAAAACAAACCCTGAAGGCTTGGTTCAAGATTTTTCCTCTTGTTAATTCTTTTTCAACAGGTTGAATAAGAATTTGCACTAAAGAAATATAACTTCCATGATGAGCTTGTGTGTGGGTGTATTTTTTTCCTTTCTCTTTTTTTTTCTGAGCAATGGTCACAATCAGAGTAGCAGAAGTGGGTCAGGAAATTTAACCTGACTGGTCGAACTCTGGGCTGAATCTGTAAGGTCTGCAAGGCCCAGCTTTGTCAGAACTCTGTGGATTACATACATCTGAGTGGCAAAACAGATTTAAAATGCTGTCCATTTCAACTTAACATTTGCCCTAGACATTGCTGAATTTCCATGAATATCAACTCCATTGCCTCAGCTTTTGCAGTCTGCACTGTTGGTATCTAAATGAAGTTGTTAATTGCACATGTGGGAGTTAATATTTTTTTTCTCTGACACATGGTCATTTAACAAATTTTTAATATGTAAAGAGAACAAGTACCATGTAATCCTGGTGCTTTCAGTTTTGGTTAGTGGTATTTTACGAAGTCAATATATAATGCTGACAGATCTGAGTAATTCTTCATGTGGAATTCTGTGGGACCCTTTAGAAATATTTTAAGTGTAGCTGAATCATTTCAACTACTGTATATGGTAAGAACATGTATTTTAAGCAAATAAATACCATTTTGAAAAATGTCTGTTGAGTTTCAGGATTTTATTGACTTTAAAATGACTTACTGAATAAAGAGAAAGAGCAGAAAGGGGTGATTTAATTTACTTCATATTTTTCTGTACAATATCTCTAATGGAAAACAAGTGGATGGCTTATTCTTTAACTAGAACAAAATTTAATATAATAGTGTGTGGGAACAAATTCAACAACAAAACTAGTGCTTTTTAAAAATAAAGCACTCGTTACACTGAAAATTAATTTTCTTTTTCCAAGTGAGTTTTTTTTCAGGTTCTTTCTCTGATATTGCAGAATTTTTTCTCTGATATGCATATTTTTAAACACTGAAATGATAGTAATTTTCCAGGTGGTGTTTGAAGATGTTTAAATGAACTACTGAGATTTTAATTACAAAAACTTAAAAAAGGATTCAGAAGAACTGATTTATTAGAACAAATTAAATAGCAAGAAAATAATGTGGACACTGTAAGTTCTTATTTCTATGTGTAGAATAATAATTTGTTTACTTGTCAACTTGGAATTTTCAGTTAGTATCCTAGCCTGAAATTTTCCATTTGATATGAATAACACTCTAATTTAATATCTACTATGATCTTCAGCTTCTTTTTTATTCCCAGCATATTAATATACTTCGAAGTTTACCAAATCAGCCCAGTCATTGAAAAGGAAAGAACTCAGTAAGTTTCCAAACAGTAACATGAGTCTTAATGAGAGATTTCAAATGAAAACAGTGATGAGTTATGCAAACGCAGCTGATATTGCATCATACTCCCAAATCTTCTCTAAATTAGCTCTATGTCAGAGGGCTATGCTGAGAGAATAGGTTCTTGTGAAAGTGTGTCAGATTAAAAAATGTTACAATAATATCAATTTACTGCAAAACCTAAGAGATTGTTACATTTCATTGCAAGGAGCAAAGTTTTTAAGTTCCCTTTTTGGTTGTTTCATTTTAAAGCTATAGCTCAATTTAATATATTACTTTATAGAATTGCTTTCCTGATTTTTTCTAACACAAAACATTTTCTGATTTTACTGCACCATGAGTTATAGATCAAAGTAGACCTTGCCCAAATGGCAGATACTTTGAGTGCTCGCAGAAGGAGCAGTTCTTTAATATGAACTGTGCTAGAATTTCTGAAGTGATTCAAGTTTCTGCACAGGGATGGAGAAGGACGCCAGGTAAACACTGCATATCACCAAGTCTGTCTATAACTGCATGAAAATACATCAGAGGGAAACATCACAGACATTTGACAGAACAAAATGCAACTCTTATGGGTGTTCCTGGTCATAAACCGTTGTAAAATGTCAAAGAGGTAAGTCCTCAGACTCCGTGGAAATTTTGGAATGTGATTGTGCACTAGAGAAGGCACCACTGGCCTAATGAAGATCCACAGTATTTAATCAGTTGCCAACACAACATACTATAAAAATCAGCCAAAATGATGAACATTAGCAAGAACTCAGTTGTAACTCAGCTAGAGAACACACCCAAAAGATGCAGAACAAAACCTCTCACTAGGGGTTTATGGTTTATGTGTCATGTTATATATGGCTACAATACTGCAGTGACTGAACTGAGGACCAGGAATATGGCCTGGACGTAACTGATACACACATAGAGAGTATCAAATTAATATTAGAAATGTTGTGTGTATATATGTATGTTTGGCTCACAATTTTATGTTTATATAGATAAGTTTCATATGAAAATAATGAATTTTATTTTATACATGCAGCTTTTTAAATTACTTTGCAATAGCAAAGATGTATTAGTGCAATATATAATTATATAAAATACATAATTTCAATGATCTTCAGGAAAGCTCACTGTGGTTATGCCACACCAAGCTGATATTATCAGTAAGAAAAAAGGGAAGGTTCACATCCCTGTCTAAACATCACAACCCTTTTTTCTCATTAGAGGTACTTTTCTCTGTATTCCTCTTTTAGTTTCGTTGTAATCATCACTTCTCCGTGAACAGATTAATCTTCAATGTTTCTGAGTTGGGGCCGTGAGACTGAGTTACACACATTAAAGCGCTTGCTGAAGTTAGACAGGAAGTTGTTAGTGACAGAAACTGAAAGGCAAAAGCCAAAGCTCAGCCTTCCCAACTCGAAAGTCTTCATGTGACAGACAGACCACGCTATTCTACTGCTGTTTGTCTCTCTGTTAAAGGTAGAAGCCCCCTTTTCTATCCTGGGTGTGTTCACTGAGCCTATGCTCCCCCTGAGCAGTGTGCTAACCCTGGGAAGGTGTGCACTGCTCCCCAGGCAGGAAGGACATCCATCACCACAAGTCACAACAGAAAAGGATTACAAAGACAGGCAGACTATTCTCTAAGCCTTTCCTCCTCTGCCACCTTGGTCTTTTAAAATAAATAAAATCTCAAGACCCCTAAGTATTTAATGTACCCATGACTCATCCTTACAGGCAGAGGAACAAGCATTTATTCAGAAGGGCCGTCTTGGTTAAATGAAATTCAGCCCAACTGTCAGGCTGCCTGAAAATTTAATTCAGAATTTTTTACTGCAGCAGAAAGTAAAATAAATGTTGCAGCCTCTGAATTTTCTTGTGGTGTCGCTGTGTATATTTGTTCATTATTGGAGCTTTCCATACGCAGACATGCACACCTACATCAGAAAAACCAACTACTGGCAGAGGACATAGGACAGAAAGAGCAGGAAGGCCAGACCGTGGCCTTGTGTGTCATGGGAACACATTTCTCTTTGAAACAGAACAGAGACTTGAAAAAAAGGTGGCACTTAATGAGCACTTGCATCTTTCAAAATTCCTTGCTCTCTTCTCTTGCACATCAAATATACCCCCTGCTTTCCAAATAAATATCTGCCTGTGACTATTTAGATTCTGGTTGTTTGTTGCACAACTGTGCTCTGTAGGTGTTAGAAACACTGCAATTTAGCCCTTTCACAGGGGTGTAGATCTGAGAGGGGGAGTGCATCAACGTCAGGGTGATGGGGGATAGAAAAGTAACTCCCAGAACACCCTCAAAGTATAACACGGCCTTGTCCAAGTATCCCTAAAGGAAAGGTGCTGGAATCAGCAGTGCCCAGAGAAGTCAAGCGGAAGCCCAGAGCCGTGACTCGCCCAAGGTCAGCCGGCAGTCAGTGACAGGAATGGAACAGGCCAAGGTCTCCCCATTCCCACAAGCGCGCCTTTACTCCAGCACTCACTGTGACGCTGACATGCAGTGACACGTCTCCCAGCAAATATTTACAGTACATATGTTTCAAACCATCCTTACTCACACCCACAGGTACATCAGGCTAAAAAACATGCTTAAAATGCAAATGTTAAAGACTAAAATGCAAAATGGTAAGATTTCTTGGGAAAGCTGTGAAGAACTCTGTGGCACAGTTCTGAATCTCCTGTTCCAGGCAAAAAGGTTAATATTTCTTGTTTGCTGGTTACGTTTAAAGAACTGAAGGCTTCATACCAGAAGTCTCACATGTTTAGTTTAGACAGGAATATTTTGATTGTGAAGAGGTAGGTTTTGGTACTCTCTGTTAATGGTTTAAAAACATTAACAGAGGTATACTGTAGAGTCAGTAGAGAATAAAAACAAAGAAAATGTTCTTCTCTAAACAAGCCTTCCTTTATTTTCTATTTGTTTTGTCCACTGCAAGTGAGAGGATTTATAATAGATTTTTCTTTTTTATTTTTTGGCTGTATCTTGATCTGAAATAGCTGCCTGGCTAACAAATTTTCTATAAAATTTAAAAAAACACCCTACTTTAAGAAGCCTCCTATTTTACGACTAAGGAAATAGACAATTTTTGCTGGTGTTTGTGGAGTAAGAATTTGAATATATTTGCTTAGACATTTTCCTCAAAATTTATAAAACCCAAAAATTACCAAAATACAAATACAGAAGAAAAAGGAGAGAAACCTAATCCTGGAATCTCTAATCAAAGAACACCTTTTTTTTTTTGCATAGTGACACTTTGGCTTCAGGGAAATAATAATTTATATTTTGTCAATTACTGCGTTTTCCCCATGTTTGCTTTTTTAATGGTTGAAATTAAATTAGTCAAATTAGACATTATGTTACTCCATAAGCAACAAGGTAGAAAGCAGTCTAGGTTCAGTTACAAAATACACAACCAAATCTACTTGTTCTGCCTCATGTCATAAATATGGCCACAGGGCACTTCTGATGGGCTCTGTGTTAAAAAGAAAAAATAGTAGAAATACTGAAAAACGTGAGTCTGAAAAAATAATAATATCCATGTTCCTTCTCAATAGGACTTTCACTGAAGTAAAATCTGCAGTTTTTCAGCCTTCGTTGCAGTCCTGCAGCATATGAACATTCAGAGCAAACTGAAAACTCTGATCCATAATATAATTATCAGAAAGCCTACATTGAAATTTAAATGTCTCAAAAGCATTTTAGAGCTGGATGATAGAGTGTGTATTTCTGATAAAATGTTTAAATAGCGTTGTTTTCATCAAGACTTTCCTGTCAGTGCCATGCTTAGGCACAGACAGTGCAGCAGATGCATCTGGAGAGCTGCTCTTGAGCTCTGATCCAAGCTCTGCTCCTGATAAAAGGCACAGCCTTAGGCAGCTCACCCGGCCTGCTTCCCTTTCCTCCCTGCAAAGACTGAAGGCTAGAGAAGAGAAATGTTGTTCCATTGTAAAGGATGAAGTCACCTCCAAGCATGAGAAATATCCCCACGCTCCCCCCTGAAGCAGGGCACCATGGCTAATGAGTAATTGCACGTTCCCTTTACAAAACGCCACCACCGCGGTATCAGCGTAATGCAAAAAAGAGGAGTTTCCATTGGAAAATTTGCCATGAAGCAAGAAGCACTTATGAAACTTAACACCGTCTTTCAATGATTGGCAGGAATCATCTCTTGGAGAAAGACAGAAGGAGACAATTAAATATCTGCCTCTGAAAATCTGCCTCTGAAAACTAAACCTAAATTTGCTGAAGCTCCTTGCGTGGAGTTGAGGCAGGCATAGGTGTAGTCCAAGTTCTTTGTCGTGCACAGTGTAAGGGCTAAGCCTCACAAGTAGGTAGGGAAATGACTGTAATTCTGTCACTGGGAACTGCTGGACACTGACCTCTTGAAAATGTGAAATGTTCTTGAAAAGGCTTCTCACTGTGTAGACTTCTGTTACCAAAGGCACTAAATCACTTCTGATTGATCCAATTTCAAGCATTTATGCAGACTGCTGCATGTATGTTATATGAATACATTGCACACTGAATGCGGGAGTTTTGCCAAATATGGTACTTTCCTGCCAAAAACTCTGACCCAGCAGTGGCAGAATGAAAATGAATAAACAAGTTACTGGAGAAAATTATTAATGTATGTGCTGCAGCTTCACTTCCAATCCAAATTCACTGAGTTCTGGCAGACAGATAGTTGAAGTTTAGCTCTTTGCTCCAGAAAGCCAATGTGCAACAAGCAGTAATACTGTCACAAATGCCTAGAGATATTGCAAATGCACAGTAACTTTTTTTAGGTAATGATTAAATCTGTGCCAATGCTGAAATGAGCTTTTAATTTCAGCATTGTAACTTCCCAGTTGCACTGAAAGTGTGGTGTAGGGACATGTCCAAGTCACAAGGGTTGCTGAGACGGTGTGCAATAAGGGATGCTACACTCTTTTATTTGAAGTGCACCTACCTAAGGTGCACCCAGCCTAAGAGATGGGGGTTATATTATTATTTCTGCAGTAGCTGCTTAGCAGGATCCCAGCTACAAAGCATTCCAAAGAGAGACCACTGCTGCCTGTGCAGTGCAGTGACTGTTCAAGCTAATAAAAGCTTGATCCACACAGCACCAGCCTCCAGGAATCATTACTGTGTTTCCTTTAATTCCGACTCTAGACAAGCTCTTACACAATGAAGTCCAGGGGTCTCTCTTCTGTCTCTCATTTCACAGTCAGGGAGGTCCTTTCAATCTCTTCCATGAGCAGAGTGCCAAGGAAGGGGTCAGTCATTTGCTAAAATGTTTGGTTCAGTCATCACCCCCTGCTTTTTGCTTTGCGAAAAGGATTTGGGAGAAGGAAGGGCAGTGGAATAAGAACAGATTGGAAAACACAGGAGAACAGGAGAACAACCACTGAGCAGTTCTAGCAGAAAAGTATTTCAGGAGAGGGAACACCTGATGTGTATTACTCCCTGAAACAAGTCATATGAGTGTTTTTTTAAATTGTACTTATAGTCAAGGAGAGAAAGGAAGATGAAGAAAAGCTGTCTGCCAATAGACACACACTGAATTCCACAGTGCAGAGGCTGCAAACCTTCTCCAGTGGATGGACATGGGGCCAAACCCCAGGAACACTTGGTATGAAAATCCAAATTAGGACAACTTGATCTTTCTGCCTTGTGAGAGGTTGGAGCATTTTCCAAGGCTGCTCTGAAAACCAAGTCTGATGTAAAACATAAAAGTAGTAAGTGCAGAGAGCACCAGTTCTGACTGATAAATGATCCTGCCCGATATCCTGGTAAAGGGACGTTGTCAGTTCTAATACACATTACAACACTATCTTTTTAACAGCTAAGAAAATCTATTTATGATTAGGTGTAGCCACAAAGAAACATACAAATATCTTCCATGTGCCTGTATTAAATTTTATTTATTGATTTTTTTTTCATTTAAGGCTTTGGGTTTGTTTTATGGCAGCTAAGAGTATATTTTTCTTTTTAAAATGAGAACCACACCAAACAGAGTCACACTGACCCTCAAAGACAATTTACATATGCTGTAAAAAAGCAGAAATGTTTATTATTGATTAATCATAAACTTAATATTGTAGGTTTCTGCCTAAAAACAGCTCAACATACTCAGAGGTCAGAAAAAAATACGAAAAAAAAAGTATGGAAAAAAGGCATACATATATCTATATATTTAGATAGCTATCTATTTATATATCTCTCTGCCTCCCCATAACCAGTTAGGAAATATAGTGGGTATTTAAAACCAATTGTCTATTAGAAAGCCAAAGATTCATAATTCAGTAGAAAAGTCCAAAATGGATAACTGTTATGGGACCATGCAACAGTGTTTGATCAACTGTATTATCTCAAATAACACCATCTTGAAACTTTCTAAAGAACATTTATCTGGTCATTAACACGTTAGGTCAAGCCTTGCAAAAACACCAGGTTACATAAAGGGCTCATCCCATTTTGACACCAAGAAATTCTGGTAACTTGAGATATGTTTCTGGTTAATTCCTTAACAGGAACATTTATGTGAAATGCCAGAACTGGATCTGCTGAGCTCCCCATGCTGCCTCATCTGCTCATGAGATGTTGAAATATATTTTATAGGTAAATTGCACACCACGTTGAGCCTCAACATCTCACTCATGTTCTTTCACATCTCTAACTACTCTGTTGATGTTTCTTTTACACTTTAGCTGTAAGGCCTCTGGGAGCAGGACCATCTTCGGCTCTCTTTGTGGAATGCTTTACTCATAGTGATCCTGAGCAATGAATCATAAATGACCTGCTCCTAAAAATAATTAGCATTTCTTGTAACAAATGAGAGGTCTTCTATCGATTTCAGCAAAGCCTGTCTCTGCCTCTCTTCAGTCTCACTCTGCATTTCTGTTTGAATACCTGATTGACTGATGCTCCACACATCCCTCCCCACCGGTACTTCATAGTAGAAGAAAGAAACACAGATTTTCAAACTAAGAATATGCAAATGAGAACAGTTTTGCCACAGTCTGTTCAGATTTCTCGGGCCTCCTTTTTTTGTGGCAGCCTGTATTTATATTTTTTTCTGGAGAGTGTAAAGCTGCAAAACTTCATTGCAGAACTATTGTAATAAAAACAAATAACGTGGCAATTGAGATAGCAATTCTGGCAACAATCTCTCCTGCCCCGTTAAGTGCAGAATTAAGCACTTTGTGCTGCAAGTGGGACAAGCTTTCAAACGGGCAGATGGCAGAGAACCAAAATTATTCTTTCCTGCTTGACAAATTGTTTGCTTATATAGGCATAAAATGTTATACTAGAAGCTCTTTAATGGTAGTGTTGAACACGTGTCTGCTATTCACTAAAGGCTGAGTGAGGCTGCATTCCACACTGGGAAGAAAGCATTTGAATATATTCTTTAGTAGAACAGATAGGAACATTTCTAGTTCTTTTAAGCTGTGATTCTGAGAAAGGATTTACCCACAGAGAAGCCTGTGGTATTCAAGAGGATCTCTCAGCAACAAACAGGTGCATTCAAACAGGCTGAATTGCACTTCCACTTTCACCTTGGGAAGTTTTTCACTCATTGTGGTTGACAATATCCAGATTCTCTGATAATCCCTTTCCATACTATGTTCAGGTAAGCTTTGTGTATAATCATAAAATGTCCTAGCAGAAACTAGTAAACCAATGAAAATACACCTCTTTTCTCCATCTAGGAGATTTTTATTTCAGCTCTTACAGATACAATGAAAACTGTAATTATTTACTGATTTTATCCTATACATTTCTTTAGTGAGGCAGCCAATATTTATATAATTGCTGAAGTAGTATTTATATCAGTCACACTTAAGAACAAGGGGATGTTTCCACAAACTGATATTTCAAATGGCCTAGAACCTGCATTACCACTTCTAATAATCATGGGATTTCAATACAATTGAAATTGGCAATTCAATAGAGGCGTATAAGACCACCTTTCTCTGAATTAAGCCTTATATATCTAATAAACCCTCTACAGAACTCTCCTATGACTAAAATTAAGCACATACAGCATTAGAATCTGTTTATACATTAACTAAATTTCTGATATGTGTTTGTTTTGGGATGGAGTTCCAGACTACACAGTTCAGAAGTCAGGGAAGCAGAGGATAAAAAGGCTGCTTATGTCCTCCATTTGCTCAGCTGAATTAGTAAACAAGAACTTGGTTGTATCAAACGTAGCTCATGACAGACATGCTTAAATCTTTAATAATTATTACAATAAATTCTGCTATAAAAAGTTAGATTTATATTAGTACTGAAAGTAGCCTCAGTGAGTATTTAATTTGATTGAAAATACTGGGCTATCATTCCAATAGTCACCTTATCTGTGAGAGCTGGAGCAAGAAAACACATTATGTGTAGCTTAAGTCTCATTTGTGAAGACACTCTAAGTCTTCAGGCTGCTTGTGGCTGTCTGTGTGGATGGAAAGTGACTTTAATCCCTGACTCCCAACAGTGCTGAGAAATGTGGTCCAGTAAGATCTCACTGTCACAGAGCAGCCAGTTGTGTTTGGCTGAATCCAAGTTTATAATTGAAATCTAAGAAGTTTGTTTGGAAAATTATCTTTGGAAAAGGGAGAACTTTCAAGAGGGCTTGGTAGACAGCAATGTTCAGTCTATCTGATCAGAAATAGCCACAATCTGAAAATTTAAACCTTTGATTGTTTGCAATATAAAAAGGCATGGGAAGCCTAAGAAGAAGAAAAAAGTCTAAACTCCTCTCTGGAAATCCTACATTAACATCAGACCTGTGGGATGAGGAAAGACCTCTTACCTTGCCCACACTCCATGAAGATGGGGAAGGTGTACATGGGCTTCCTTAAGTCAGTAGGAAAGGATTGCAAAATATTTGGTTTTTCAGTTTAAAAACATCTAAGAAAACCTCACACCAAAGGCTGCTGGTGGGAAAAAACAGATCCAGAAGTGCACATGCTTTCCCAGTTTTCTCAAGCCAAGAACTAACAGCATACTTCCTGGTACAGCCCCTAAACAGCACAAGCATCAGTATGGGATCCTGTTCAAAAAGGTTGTTGGAGTGCAACAAACATGAAAGTGATGATTTCCTTCATGCCAGCAGAACAGTGCATTATAGACTCTCTTCAATGCAGACATCGCATAAATTCTGAGAACATCAAAATGGAATTCTCTGTGCACTGTTATGAAATGTGAGAATAGCAACAGTGAAGTGTTACATTTTTGTTGTGCAGTGCTTAAGTGGATGCTTATAAAATAAACCCTGTAGCTTCTACCATCACATGCCTGTATATGAGCTTGTCATTTTCATAAGGTTTCTTGCCTGAAGTTTGTGACAAACTCTGCCTCTGATGCCACTTTAGCCATAAATATGAATATTTTTATTAAATTGCTTTCATTGCTTCTCCCCCACATCTGCTGGAATACTTTTATGGCATCGTGGCTGTGTAGTAATGAAAGGTCTTAAAGTTCTGTTGTACTGTTTTTAACAATTTTGCTGTCAATATAATTATTGTAGCTGCATACCTGTGCAGCATTCACTGCTGGATTAAGGAGTGCTCTGTATTTTATCAGAAATGTGAGCGTTTTATAGATTTTTAAAATGCAGAAAATATCCTTCCTCCACAAATATCCCAAGTGTACTCCTCAGATAGAATGGGTTTGGAAATGAAGCAATCATAATCACACATTTTCACCCTGAGGCAGGTACATGGAACAGATGAACTGCTCTGGCTATTTCTCTGCACTGATCGTAGCAAAAGCATAGACATGAAAAGGAAGCACAGCCAAATGGATCAGACATCCACATGCCCCCTTCCTAAATCCACACACTGATCAGATGAGCCCCACCTGCCACATCACTAATTCCACCTTTCTTTGAAGTGGAGAACTCTGCAGTGAGATGGATGTGGAGCTCAGCAAGTGCTCACAACACAGAGACTGAGGGGGCAGCAATCTGCACCGTACATTTACATGTTATTGCAAAATAGGCCTTGAGTTTCCCAAAGTTTGACTCTAAAAACCTGTGCTGGCTTAGGCAGAGGCTTTGGGACATCTACACTGCAGTGAAGCCTCAGATTATAATATTAATATTTTTTTTAAGTACTACAGGTATATGCAACTGGTCCCTATCCCTGAAAGATTTAAGATCAGATTCAGCTCTGCTGAAACTTTTTCGGACCCTTTGCATTAATTACAACAGTATTTTAGCGGGGGAGGGAGGGGCACCAGCAAAACCATCCAAGACATTTTTATGTACTAACATGTACATACAAAAAATCCACATCTGAAAGAGCTTTAAATGATTTAAAAGTTCATGCCCTCTGCAGTCCTTCCAGTCATATGCTTCTTTACACTAGGTATTGAACAGATTTAGAATTAAGACCTAGAAATAATTCAAAAGAAAAAAATTGCAAAAAAAAATCTGGAGAGAATGGTTCCACATCCCAAAGCAGTCTGTGTGGTCTTTGCTGTCAGACAAGGTATTGCAGACACAAACATGTAGCCTAACACATTTCTGAATTACATGTTCCTGTGAAGGCATTTAAAAATATACATTAAGAAAAGCCACTCGGAATGATTCTCTTTTTCTCTTTCACAATAACTTTGCAAACAGGGGAAAGAAATATTCATGACCAATTTTATTGCTAATTGTTTAGTGTCCAGCTGTTTATTGCCCTCTGTTTCAGATCTAGGCAACTGCATGTTTTACAAGTGAGTGGGCGGATTGGATTCAAGCAAATATTTTAATGTCTTGTCACAGGTCATTTTTGCTCTCTCTTTTTTAAACCTGCATCTTCTTCCACAAGAAAGTATTCATAGAAAGAAGAACTTCCTCATAATTAAAAAGGTTTCTTTTATTTACTACTTATTATTCTATTCTGCATGGTGAGAACAGAAGGTTTCTGTCCTCCAAGTAAGCCAGTTGGAGTTGTACATTCCAGTTCATGAGGCAATTACGGCAAAGTGAAGAGGAAGTTAATAGCAATGTTATATTTGGGGTGGCTCCAAGCATGCTTTCACAGCTTTGATAGCTGACAGAGAGATGGTTGTTTTATGCAAGACAAAATCCATTTACCACTGAAGTTGCCTTGCCAGATTTTTCACACTGTCTCTGGTAATAAGCAAACATAAATGAACGCCATTATTAAACAATAAGCCCTGATTAAATCCATGTATTTAGTGTCTCCAATTGTCCTACAGAAAGCACATCATTCTTGTCCTGTCCTGGTGTATGTAAGCCAATGTCTCCCTGCAGGTGCCCTGTCAGGCAGAGCAGCAGGAGGGCAGTGCTGCTCATTCCCACATGTGCCTGGATGCTGCCCAGCCAAGTGGGCAGGACACTGGAGATGCTGCTTCCAGGAGCATCGTTCCTTGGAGCCACTCTCTCAGTTTCACTAAAGTAGGGTGGACCTTGAATTTGGTACATGGTGGGATCAAAAAGATTTGTAACTTACAATACCTGAAAAAGTTGCAAGGCAACAGTCCAAGAATTGGTTCCAGGGTCATTTTCATTAGGATGAAATCTCTTACTGCAATGAATCATTGCATATGGTTGCCTTTACTGCTTCTACTGATCCTCTTTCCCATGCACTCACTGACCTCTCTGACTTTATGAATAAATCTAATAGTGGGACTATCCAAAGATATCCTTGGAAACTTGCAATCTAGTGACACCAGAGGGATATGTTTCCAAATATTGAGACAGTTATCCCTAAGGATACTTCCTATTGCAGGCCTGGCAAGTGTGGAAGCTGCTGTGCTCTTAATTTATGCTCAAAAAATGGCCAAGAAGTGAAGGAACTGGTGCCAAAAATATGCCTTAAAAATTAGAGGATGACAGAGCTAATAATAAGTTTTCAAGCTGGTGAAAAAACAGCTGAGGTTCTGTTGCTCAGTGTGATAGCTGGAATGCAGGTTGGTGGATCTCGAGAAAATCTGAAAACACACCTGCAAGATTTTTCAATATCCACCTAAATGCAGACTCTTGGTCAACAACAGAACTAAGTTTGACACACCAGGCATTAGAATTTCCCTTATTTTCTACATAAGTCTAACTGTAGAAAAAAGTAATTTTGACTGATAAGTATACACTTGATGCAAAACAGTTTTGCCCTTCTTTCTCTAAGTTTCTAAATCTGCTCCAAACACTAGATTTGGCAAATCAGTAGATGGAGAGGTGGAGGGAAACTGAGGCACAGAGCAGGGATATGATTTCTCATGAAGTCACAGGGAACCAGTGGCCAAGTATTTGAACTGACTGTTATCCATGTTATCACTCAACCAGGAATATAGTTTAAAGTGATTTATTATGGAAAGATATTTTGTAAAGTTAATATCCGTGGACTTGCATGACTTTTAACACCAATGGGGCAAAAGATGTCAAACAAACTTGCAGCAAGATGTTGCAAGTTTAATAGAGTGCACTGAAAAGTGACACAGCCTGTGATGTCTAATCTGATTTTTCAGGCAAATTCAAAAAAAACCCCTTACAAAGACACAGAGCGTTTGTCTCTGAGTTCCTGTCCTATGAAATACCACACTGGAGCCAAGAATATTAAATAATTCCTAAGAACATGTCAAAAAGGATTGAGTTCTTGTGAAGGCATATTTCTGTAATTTGCAAGAACAGGAAGATGATGAATCAAACTCTGACCAAAAATAAAGCTGAAGCTTTCCTAGAATTCCACTTGTAAGAAAATTGACTTGTGTGTGGGTGCAGTGTAGGATCCCTTGGACTGGTCAAGTGGCTCTTCTCCCTAGCTGTTCACCCCTGGGCCAATACATCTGGCTTTTTGTCCCAAAGTTATCTGTACACAAGGACGTTGTCCTCTGTGGTGGGCAATCCTCAACACTGAGAAACCACTGTACAACTGGGAATCCTGAAGGTATTATTTCCATTCAGTGACTGAAGACAATGACATTCAAAATGCATCTACACACTCACAGTGCAACTCAGATCCTGTTCCAGGGAAAAGATTACAAAAAAGTCTGCATATGGATACAGTATTCTCCTTAAATATAGCTTAAATGGCTTTGTTTCAGAGCTGGGACATGACATTTCTCCTGTGCAAAAGTAACCTCTAGCAAACATACATCAGCTTGAGCCAGAGCCTGGCCCATGTATTTATTTCTAAAGTTCACACCACCACCTTTCTTCATGTGATAGACCATGCTTGGAATCTGGTCCATGCTTAAATAGGTATTCAGGCTGAGTCAGATCTCTAGGCTTTACCCAATCAGAACACTTCATAAATAAAATTTAAAAAGGAGAAATTTAATTTAAAAAAAAGGAAGAAAAAGATTGATCACTGTGATGTCCATAGTACAAGAAAACATAATATTTAAGGAATATCTGGTATGAGCTGTATTTTTAGTAATTTGACATATATAGTTTGGTCTAATAAACCCACTCTTAAATGGGAAAGCTATGCTTCCTCTGAAAATCAGAAAATTGAAACTACCTTGTAGAAGTTTATGAAAAATAGAAACTGTTTTGACTCTGTTTCACAAGAAAAGAATTCATTGCATGAAGCTGTCAGTCACTAACATTGAGACACTCAATTTTCCTGCAAAAAAATGCACAAATGGCTTTCATTATATTTAGCTGCAGCTTTAAGAAAATTTAATCAACTTAAACTGTTTAGTCTTTTTCCCTGATGAGAATCATAAAGTCAAATTCACATTTAAACCTGTTTAAACTGAAGCTCCTGTCAGCACCTCTGTTTATGTTAAATCTATCGGCATGAAATGCATTAAAATAAGAATAATGATATAATGTCTTAAGTGTATAATGTTAACATAGGTCCCAGCCAGAAAAGTGGGACAGACAGGCCGAACATTGCAAATTAATTTTCAATGTGTTATATTTATAGCTGTCAACTTTTCTAAATAGTTGCTCTTGTAGCTTTTACACGTTCTACTTATCCATCTGTCTCTGTTACTCAATGTCTATCCACTACCATCAGTATTTCAGCAGAAAATTGCTACTTCCACATTTTCAGAATGGGTTGGTACACTGGATACCAACTCTCCTCATACTTTCAGAAACAACAATAACAGTTACCTAGGATGGGAAACCTGGGATATCCCAGGCCCTAAAAAGGCCAATGCCAGTGCTCCTCCAACTCTTCAGTAGCTATGAAATCTATAAAAACCTGAGGTAATAAAAAGGGAAAAACTGCTAGAAAAATACCGGAATTTGTGTATAACCCATCTTCTTAGGAGGTTCCATCTGATTGATCTTATGAATTTCCATCTGATCAGGACCAAACTACCCCAGAGGTCTCAAAAACTCACTTAAAACTTGGTTCCGTGTCCATACTTCATACTCCATTAAAATGCCATAAGATTAAAAACCAAAGTCCAGAAAACCCCAACAACTCCCCCTTCCCAAACTCCCTCTGGTAATATGAGGGCCCTTTTTTGGTGCATTACAGTCACATTTTCAATTCTTGAGTCAGGGGCTCAGACTGTCTGGAGAGCTGCACGCCTCTCAGATGTGATGGCTCTGCCCAACAGGGTTAACACAATTTCTGCTGATGTGTCTATTGCACAATGCTGCTTCTGGGCACTTGCTAAGAACTGGGTTTAGCATATCACACTAAGCAACCAAAAGGCCTCTTTGTGCTTCAAAAATGAGGACAGAACTATGGAAATAAATTGGCCAACTACTGCATTCCAGACATGTCCAGCTTTTGCAGTGACTCTGACAAAAAACATTTTGAAAGACCAGGAACCCGGTTTTATATCTGTATTTACAGGATCACAGCAATATTATGCTACCAAAGCTCTATATTTTATAAAGCTTGTGATAAATGAGACTGTATATGATTTCAATAGTAGAGGTTCCCTGAAATCATGCTAAAGAAACCAAAAACCTATTTCTTCACTTGCTATACGTAACAAGAAGGGTCAAACATCAGGATCCATGATATAAAAGTTCATTATTCTCACACAGTCTATTTGTGGGAGCAAAGGATGCAATCAGTCGATCTATTTCCTTTCCCAATTAATCACTCGTCACAGTGGGTTTGCTGGATTCTGATGACTCCTCTAGTCTGAAAAGGGCTTTGCATTTCTTTATGCAGAAGAAAAATTATACTGGCTGTGGGCAAAGGGGCCTCTGAAGTAGATAATATAAAGGAGAGACCAATAAACCTTATTTCTGTCTTAATTTTGTTTTCAGCTACATTTCTGAGAGGTGCACTTTGAACTCCATATAGTGATACTCAGAACATCACGAATATTCTATGATTTAGTAAGGCTTACATTTAAGCCACTTATCTCCCATAACATTGAAATAAAAGGAATATTTGTCAAAGTCTTCCCAGTGTAGCAAATCACGACAACACTTCACACTACATTTAATGATTTCAAATTGGACACCAGAAGTAGGTGGGGAACTTTTGTTATATGACCATGCTTGAGATTCCACAAATCCTCTCATGTGAAATTGAAATAGAAATTTGAGTTATTATATGCAGATTTTAAATAATTTTAATTGAATCATTAGCTAGGAGAACAATTTTGAACTAAAAAGAACACTACTGGGTTTAGAAAATATCAAAATAGGCCTTTGCAAGGTTTTTAAATTGAAAAGCAAACCTGCATGCAATGGAAAATATGTTCCATATTGATGATTTTTTTAATATTAAAAAAAAGTGAAATAATTTCACCAGCCCTGCATACCAAAATCACTTTCACAAAATCTCTGGAAGCCTGCAAATTTACAATTTATTATTTCAGACATATACGTGTGTAGACATGTGATTTTTGGCATGTACATGCCAATTTTTGTCTGAACATGGAAATTCATTCAGATTTCAAACACATTAACATCTCCATGAACTAAAACCAGTATTAACTGTTATTTTTTGGATGTACAGTGTTCATCATCAGTGTCTGGTAAGGTTCATAGTTTGTAATGAAGATTTTAATACCTCTCATATAAGATAAATTGTGCTTAAACTGAAACTCCCCTGGCTTTGTTTTTTGTTAAAATGACTCTCATAAACGTCTGACTGAAATCAAAACTTAGATCTCTGAGGCCACATAAACTAAGAGTGGTCAAAGAATCAGTCTCAAAGAACTTTAGCATTGATGTTAAAGTGGTGTATTTATGTATCTAAGCTTTTATGCTTGTTTACAAATGACTATGATTGGAGCTAACAAAAATTTCATTTGGCATTCTCTAGGTACCTTCTGTTAACAAATTAAGTAGAAGTAAAGCCCAAGTAAATTACACATTTGAATAACATTAAGATGCAGCAAACTTAAAATTCACCAATAACTGCAAAAGGCTTTATTACTCCTACATTTTGTCAGTAACTCCACAGCTATTGAATCAGCCATTACACACTCATTTGATTGATGGTATTATCACTCTGGTGGTTTTCTATGCTACACATAGTATAATTTTGCCTCTATATTAGGAACTGGATTTGTCTTCTAGCCCCTGCTACTTTCATTTCTCTATTGACAACACGTTCTCTGGAAAATTCCCATTTTCTTACACAGCCTGCCAATCTGACCACTAATGTGCTTAAACGTTTTCCCTGGTCTATAAGCAACAATTTTGTTTGCATATTAAATTCCCTTCTCAATGGGACCAGATGTGATTCTTTGGTCAGCTACTCTTGAAACACACCTCTTCCATGTCCCCTCCCATTTTACTCTCTCCTTAGTCCCTGTGAATCTTGGATTATTCTCCTGCACCCTTCAGTGTCCATCACCTTAGTGGATCAAGTTATCAATCAACATATAAAAAAGTGTAGCTCCATGGAAGTCACTGGAACGGGAGTGATTTTAGCAATGGCCCCAGATTTACAGTTCAATATACATGGCACTTTATCCCAGCAAAACTACAGTGAGAAGTGAGAGAGAGAGACAGAGAGAGAGAGATGAAGCAGAACCTTATAATATTGATTGCTGTGACACAGCCACAATAATCAGTAATCTGCCACAGCTTGTGAAGTGAGTTCACAAACTTGCAAAAAGTCAGCAAGTTCAGTGGAGGGTTTAAAAGACAGTAAAAAGGCCCAGTATTGAGGAAGCTGTTTTTTCCTTTTGAACCCACTGTTTATTTCCAAAAGAAGTAAATACTGCACACGCTACTAACTCAAACAGCACATCCTCCACATTCGGCACAGCATTTGCAGTACAATTCTCAAGTCTGTTTTGTTCTCCCTTGCGTCCAGTAAATAGAAAGGGAAAAAAGATAGCAAAGGAGTTCAACTTTCTGGAAGAGACAAGGAGGCGAGTCCCTGCCACATCAGTGGGATCAACATTCCCAAGAGGAAAGTTATGTCCCTTTTTCCTACATTATCAGTTGCTAACTCATCCCTTTTAGATTCACATAGGACCTTGGTCCAGGTTTTATGCTGTGAATTTGACTTGCCCCAACTGCAATTTAGTTATCTCTTTTCAGGCTTTTTTCCCCCTTTTTTTTCCAAGACAGTCTAATCTTCATTGTTTGCATTTTAATTGCTTGGCAGTGCCAAGTTGTTTTGGTTCAGCCAAACCGTGGAGGTGACGTTTATCACAACCGTTACACTGAGAACCAGTTCAGTTCTCACCAAAAAGAACTGTTATTCCCATCAGTGACTTTTTGTTCTGAAAACAAGGCTACTGATTTGGCTGAAGGAAATAAAACAGCCTTCCCCACTCTGAGATAGCTGCAAGACTCTCATGTCAACAGTGAAACAGAGGGGAGGTGCCACAGAATCAAGGATATTGTAGTTTCTGGAGGACCATTTACTGAGAGAGAAGTTAAATCACAGAGAAAGAAAGATGCTTCATTTTTTAAGCACTTCTGGTGGATAAAAAAAATTCAAAGTAATTTTCATTCATGTATTGGCCAGACTAAGCAAGGATGAGAGGGATACTGGCATTTTTGAGAAGGCAAAATAAATCGGTTCTGTGATCACCCTGTATTACCTGCCCTGGGTGAATGACCCTGTGAGCCATCAGTAGTTTGTCTTGCTTCTTAGACAGCCCATTCAGGCCCAAAGCAGACTCAAAGTCACCACAGCTAATGAATCAAATATCTGCGTTGCTTCAATAAATGTTGAAGAGTTTACTTCAGTTTCCTCTCACCTTAAAAAAAGGGGAAGTACACCAACTATATGCTGATCCTTATGGGTGCCTTCCCACCTGAGGTGTGCTGAGATTCGATATGTGAAGAGCTGGAGCGGGATTTGCTCGGGATCAGCCATTTTCTGCCTGAACGTATAGGGACCAAAACTGAGCAATTTTGAAACTACAGGACTCCTTGATTAACATAATGATATGCAAAGACTGTGTATCCATCTCTAAAAGGAACAGGGGCTTCTGCTGAGCAGCAGCGAACAATAGTTTAAAGCCAGCAGCTAAGGAACATCAGAAGAAACAATGTTGGAGGGGGATTAAAGGGAGGTAGCATGTAATTATCCCAGCTGGAACTCAGCCTAGAGCTGCATTTCAAACTGCTTTTCCTTTTTCAAGAATAATTACTATGAAAACACTTAACCAACACTGTCAAAACAGATGTCAATATTCCATTCAAAATATGTATGAGCTTTTCATTATTAAAAGGGAACAACTGAGAACATCAGAAGTTGCAGATTTTACATATCTCTTGTCTGTCAGTTTGTCAACTGCAAGAAATAAAGGTAGTGCTCCAGACCCAGCTGGTTAGAAGGAAGAGCTTAAAGTCAGCTGTGGATGCAACAATAATTTTAAAAATCTGAATAATGTGTGTTTATTCCTAAACACAGCTCTTTGGCACCGCTCAAGGCCTGGCTGTGCCCTTTGTAACAACTGAGGGAGCAGTGATTGTGTCATGGAGCAAACTGCTGGAGTTGAAAGAGTAGGAGTACTTTTCACCACTGTCACTGACAATACTGTACTTGACTAGACCACTGCTATAGACTTTGAAATCCCTGATTGTGCTGAAAACCAAAGAGATGGCAGGTTAAACGTGAGATGCTAAATCTCTTTCAGCTTGGGAGTCAACGGCCATGCATAACCACATTACAAACAGGAGGACTTTCCGAGAAGTTAGTGTCCTCTAAGAGTTTAACAGGAACACTACAAAAGGTTTTTCATGCTCCTTTCAAGTAAAAGAGCAGCGCTGATAGCATCTACTCCTATTGAACTTTTTATTCATTCCAAACTTTCTTTTGTTCTCCAGCGTTGTTTTTTTTCTTGGCAAACACAGGGAATTTATTTGGGTACAGCAGTACATCTTGACCAAGTATTTTGCAGTTAAAATATTTCTCTCTTTGTTGGACGGAATAAAAAACCCCACTGTGGCATTTTGCTATCCTGAAATTATTTCTCGAATAACATCTCGAACATCTTGAATGTTCTTCTATGCCAGGATAGTAAATAAAAAGTAATGGATTTAGGGCACAGAAGGGAAGATGTGTTTTTGGTTTTTTGGGCTTTTTATGGAAAAGCAATGAGGTAAACATTAGTCACAGCAAGAAGGAAGCAAAATTTTTCATAAACATCACCAGTGTCTATGTGTCTAAAACAATTGGTGCTTTTATACTTACAAGTAACCATGTGAATAGACCATTTCTGACCCTCCTACTAGCGGGCTGGCATACACAAAGCTATTTCTAAAGGGATAGTCCAAAAGTTGGTCAAATTTGCACCAGTGGAAATTTCTTGCCATCAACAGAGCTTGCCCCAGTACAAATTTGGTTTTAGAATTCTGAGTTTTTCCAGAATCAGTTTTCCGAACAGAACTAAATGAAAGAGCTGGATGCATAGTGAACTCTTGGAAAGCTGTCTCGATTATTAAAAGCTGAAACCAGAGACACAGCCTTTACAATTAATGTAATACTGATCCAAAGGCAATTAATTTTAACTTTGGATGAATGAGGGCTAAATTTGCCAGACTTTAAAAGCTTGCCTTTTCCCATCCTGCCTGCTTTCCTCTATGTAACTGACACCACACAATTTGTCTCACACGAAAGCCTGGATGGATGTTATTGCACATAAGAGGAAGTTTTACAGTTTGCTATCTATGACAGAAAAGAGAACAGATCTTCTTTGGCCTCCTCTGAATGAAATATGGCTGTTTGCAACTGCTGGATTCTGTATTCCATGACTCAAGAAGTCTCTAGCTTATTTTAGTGCTCAAACTTCTTGCCCATGATGAATAGATTTTTGAACCTCAAACTTCCTTCCTATGTCATTAGAAAGTTCCTTTTAAATTACCAGGTGACCCAGGTATGAGTTCTGCATGCAAAAGAAGGAGCTGCCTTGCTAAAAAGAGCAGCAGGAGCAGCTCCTGTGGGGAGCTGAGGGCAATAATGCAGCTCCCCAGTCCCACAGTGCCCAAGCACAGCCAACCTGGCAGTGCCAGCAGCAGCCTCAACAATACTCCAGATCTCCAGGAAAGATCCTGGGGATAGGCACGGCTGAGGTTTAGGCAGGAACGCAAGTCAGCCACACCTGCTTTCTTCTTTTTCTTACTCATGTGACTGTCAATATTGGCAGTTACAATGGGTAAAATTCTAAAACTTCTGTATCTGAACACCATAAAGACATAATCCTGAAAAGTTTTCACTCTAATATTGTTTGATATGCTTACATTGGGCTTTATATGACCTGGCATCAAGCTTGCTCTCACTGAAATCTGTAGCAGACAATCTTTAAAGGTCCACCTGCGACACACGATACTTATACTGTATCCAGACTAAAAATGTGGAAGTCAGTTATTTAACTTAATCACAGTGTAAGGTCTTCCTTGTTTAATCCCTCTCACCAAGTAAAATTAAAAATAATGAAAATAGAAATCTTGATCGAGTAGTACTGACAAATCCAGTTACTAAATACTTAAGTACTTAAGGAACTTAAGGGAATGTTATAGGGAGTAAATATTAGGCAGGATTTCACTCTTCTCAGTTATCTGCTAAGGACAGTTCTCAGTACATTTGATTCTCCAGTTGGCTCCTCTGCAGCCACAGAGATAGCAGTTAATTGCTTCACTTGATTAGAATTCACAGCTGCATCTGCAGCAAGAAGGCTCCTTCTGAAATTAACTGAGCTATCAATCAACAGAATAATTTGCTAGACTGAAAAGCAACTAGTCAGCTGTGCACTTATCAACAAAACCAGCAAAGTTTCTCTGGGAAAACTCCTAATGTTTGATAAAACAATCATATGCTTCTCTCCAGCCTTAAACATCAATATAAATCATTGCCTTCTGCACTTTAACCGTTCTCAATGCTTTTGCCAGCTTTCTTTTCTGTGTGCTACTATGTTTACAGAAGAAATCTTTACAGGTTTCTCTAATGTATTTTAACATGCAGCATCAATCATATGCAAGGCATACAGGGCCTCATGAAACTTTCTGATTCCATTTCTGAATGACCAGTTCAATAGAACTTTATCCATGCTGATGTTCTATTTGGAAATTCGGCAAACCTGAAGTTAATGAGGACCTTGCTATATGTCTTACAGTAACTGCTAATAAAGTTCAGGTTCTAAAGAAAGCATGCATAAAAAATTACCTGCTCTGAATATTTTGGAACAAAAAGGTTACATGAAACAATTCACTACACTAATTGTTTTAGCCATTGCAGCTCACGGCGTACTTTGAGATTTTGGTATCTCCTGCCAGACAGCACACAGTCATTGAGGCCCAAGTTATTTTTTAAGAGGAAACTCAAGCTTTTTGCTACTCTGGGAAGCCTTGGATCTAGCTAAATAGGCGATGGTAACTTCTTCAGTTCAAATCGCAGCCTTCAAATGTATGTTCATCAATTTTGCCTAGTTCATGTTTGTTAGTTTTGAACTAAGCTTGTTGATGCTTAATTGTGATCACTGACAGGCTCTTTTCCTCCCTCAACTTGTACACAGAAAAAAATGAGTAAAACTCTTTTCTATAGAAAACTAGGCACTCATTGCCTCTTATGTAACTTCCTGACCTTGGTGCCATAAGAGCAATTGCAATAACATTTGTCATGCTTGTGTTTCTGCTCATTTTCTAAAAACCATGCTTGTAATGGCTGCTATTCTCTAGGTTATGCCCAGCAGGTAATATTTTTTATAGGCTCTGTTTCTGTGGTACTTGCCTATAGAGGATCAGCTGATCTGTGCACTAAGATCTTTGGAAAGTAGTGCCTGAAGCCGGTTTACTGAAACTGTTTATCAAGCTCACAAACCTGATAGAACACTTGCAACACAGAATCCATGCTGAAAGCTCTTCCCTCACATCCCACGGTCTCACATTTAGGGCGTTACTGTCAATTTAAACTTTAAACTGGTATTATTCAAACACCTATAAGTAATAAACTGCTTAGATTTATTAGTAAAAGAGCAAATATTTACATATTTGCAAATGCTTTTGTCTAGTTTTATTTGATGGCTCAGGGGAATTACTAATGTTTTCTATTTATGCACTGTGAAGGTATCCAGGACTTTGCACAAGAAAACATCTTGATATTCAAGCACCTTAAAAGGACTGAATTGTGCCATTCAATAATACGTCAATAATTTCTCCAGGTCTAATTGCATAAATATTAGGCATGAGTTCAAGCTTTTCCAGCAGAGCAGGAGTTTGTCCAATATGATGTAGTGATTTTCTGATGTCTAGTATGTGGCAAGCAGACAGATGAAATCCCTGCAACAGAGATAGAATTTTCCCTATATCCCCTAAGTCTCAGGAGCTGCAGGTTCAACCACAACGTATTCAGCAGGAACATTATTGCCCTTTGACAATTTTGCCCCTTGGGAAGGGGAGGCATTATATTAACTACAATTAGAAGAGAGTTAAGCCAGAGGTGAGCACATTATAAACCTCTCAAGTGTCTTTATGTAAATAACTTAGACATTTTTATGTCCCAGTCATATTTTGTACATTATTTCTTGAAGTTACAAGGCACTTCCTGCCACACAAATGAATGCGTACAATGCCATGGTGAGTACGCTTCTTACAAGTCATGACTGTCAATTAAGAACGAAAGATCAGTTATCAGATTAATTTGCTTTAGCAATTACAACTTTTAGTGTGCTAGAAGTCATTGTCTACAGCAGTGACCTCCTTCAGGGACTTCATGGTGGAATTTAGAGTTCACAAAATAGACAGTGCTACAGCACTGAAATGCTGAAGTGCTTGTGCTTTGAGGAAATAGGAAAATTGAAATGTAATTTCCTTTTTTAGTGAAAGATTAACACTGTATTTCCAGCAGCTGAGAAGTGGGGCACCCTATAGGCAAATTTCAGTATTATCAGCTCATTCCAAGACACAGCAATAAAACTGGACTACATTAAACGGGTTTAGGGTGGAGAGCAAGGTCAGCCTCATAGTTAAGATTATCAAGAAGCAGAACCAATCCAAGGGAAAATGTCAGCTCAGTCTATTTTTTTACTAATATTTGTATGTTTCAAACAAGTCCGTTAATTCATTTGAACAAAATAATTGGGTGATGTTATGAAATACAAAGGTATTTTAAATTTTAGTTTTCTAAATTGCCTTCTGATCTGTCTTTCCTGCCACAGGGAAAAAGGTTTTGGTGTTACTATTCTCAGAAATATTTCTGTATTCAAGTTAAAGCAGACCTGGAATAACTGGGTTCAAGGCAGATATTATAATTAGAAAGCTGCATGTGCATAGGCCTACATATTTTAGGACTTAAAGTATACATCTCAACCCACTCAAAATATATTTTCAGAGGTAAGAGAACTAAAAGAAATAAATGTGTTCTTTACAGGGCAACTGTAGCAGCAGTAAACTGATTTAATGTTACTGCAAACTCTGTGTGCTGTATGTTTCAACATTCCCTCTAAAGCTGGAAGTATTTCCAAGAAGCTATCCGATAGAGGGAAACACTGCAGCAGCTCTGAGCCGACAGGACAGGAATGACTTCAGAAAACATGCTGTGCTATGAATTCATTATGATCAGACAGCCCACCAGGCTCTTTACGTGCTTTGCTGCACTACTGATATAAATTTTACTCCTTCGTAGTTTTTAGAATCAGGATTTTTAACTAAAATCAATTAAAAAATACAGCATTGAATAAAACACTATGATTGCCTATAGCTCCGTCTAGATGTTCATCAGGTTAAAAGCAGTTGTTTGGGGTTTTAACTCTCATGGATTTGATTTGCATTCATTTTATCCTCTGTTCCTTCACTAATTAAAGTTTTAGGAATGCTTTTTGGGAGCTCTGATCCAGCATCTCTGAGTGCAGTACAAGTAAGCTTCCTGTATGGGTACTGACCCATAACTGTGAACAGATGTGCTGCTTTGAGACAGACAGAGGTTACAGATGTTCTGCTGCCAGAAAAGAAATGCTGTTATTTCGGCGAAGCAAGAGGAACTCAGAGCACCTTGACCCATCCAAGGAACACCTTACCCTTTGCTTTACTGTTCTGCCAGGTTTTTCTTCTTTTCATATAATGTCGTTGATGAAGCTTTAATGTGTGGGAGACAAGGCTATTGCTGTTTATCAAGCCCTTTGAAATGTCCAAATGCATTGCCAGAACTGGGACGCATGAGTTTTATTGAACTGACTCTGCAGTGAACTCTCTACACCAGGGTATTTTTACTTCCCTCTCTCCAGCCCCCCCAGTCAGTTTTCTAATAAAGCAGCAGCTGACTCAGCAGATATGCCCTGCTCTTTTCATTATCATTTTAAGAAGCTTAGAGGACAGGGATGCTGTATAAAGCAGCTTTTTCAGTAAAGGAGAGATGGTTTTAGGGGGAAGAACATCTTAAAAATTTACTTTTTAGTAGCTTTGACTTGCATTGCTTCTGATCTAGTTCCTCCTTTGCACTGAGGAGACAGCAATGACAGCACAGAGGGGCAGAAGGAGGATTAAGGGGTGACCCTTTCTGTTACTCATAGCTACTATTCCCATGGATATTCCTTGTGAATACTGATTTTTAAGCCTTCACAAATTCTGAACTCAGTTCTAGACCAAGAAGGTTTCAGGAAGATTTTTAAGATGGGGTCAGTCTGCTAGAAACAACAAACCTTGCCAAGAGAGAACATCCACTGGAATGAGACTAAAAATGCTTTTTGTGATTCCAAACCATCAAGTCAAGCACCACAGCATTTCTTTTAAAGCTGCAAATTAGAAATGAAAAAACTCCACAACTTTTTTTCTTACCTATTTCAAATATGTATAAGGGCTTCTGCTTCTATGTCTGCAGAGATTAGAAAGAGCTTAAGCTAAAAAGTTCTACAAGAAAATTCATCTTCTGTTGTCTGTCTGAAGCATTTTGGGATACATCTGATAACCTAAGCATTTTTTTTTTACTGTCAAGTTCTACATTTATCTTTGCTCACTTTCCGAGAAAATAATTAAACTATGTTTACAAAGTGACACAATAACAGATTATTCTAGAAGGAGAGTGATTTCCTTTCCAGAGAATACTGCACAATTGATTATCAGGCTGAATTAAAGCACTGAATACAAGTGGTTTAATGATAAATCATTATCAAATCATTTAAGGGCTATGGTTAAAAATTCAACTTTAAAAATAATTATTAGACAAAATAAATAAAAATTGTCAGCAGCTAAAGGACGTTAGTACCCGTTAGCATTTAATTGAGGGAAACACTCATTTGAGGAAAAGCAGTCCTGCTCACCAGCTTTGGATGATTGCTTTACAGAGGCTGCAGAACAGCACAGATTATTTGGGGGGAAGGCCAGACTGCCCATGCCATTAAGAACATGAGGAGTCTTAACCTGCAAGTGCTGACATATGAGCAACTTCACAACCAAGTAAGCTCAAGCAAGAGGCAGACTATCAAGCTTTCTGATAAAGCACTGCAGCTGCACTGCCTCAACTCCTGCCTCCCTTGCTGCCACCACTCCACTTTATCCATCAGCTCAGAGATTGCATCCACCTGCAGCCAACAGGAGCCTCACCTCGGGAACTGGGGCTCTTCCCTAAGAGTTCTGCACGCAGGGAAAGTGGAATGCACTTACTGGAGGTGGCTCTGCAGCCCCCTGCTTCATTTGTGAAGCTCTCTAAGTTTGGGTACACAGCTCCTCGGGTGAGCACTTCATCCAAGTTAGGAATAGGTTCGTGTTTACTGGGGAAACTTGTTATAAACCAGATCCATCTTGCCTGGCAGAACTGGATTTGTAAATCAGGAGGGTATTACAATAAGGGTCTGTCCTTATCCCTGAAATAGGCACTGAATGCACATATACAAGTATTAGAAGGAAAAAAAGAGCCATTTTAGCCAGTTCATTGAGAAAGGCTCTTGTTTGTGGTGACCAGGTGGTGTGGTACTTCTACAGACAACCGTAGTAAGAATTAAACGTGTATGTTCTTCACCACTCATATAAAATTGAAATCCTGTGCCTATGCTAAATGTCTCTGATTAAATTTTTATTGTTTTAATTGATACTATTTTATGATACATGTTTGTAATGATTTATGCATATGGCTCAATATCTCCATACAAGGCAAATAAGATCTAAGTTTTTCTCAAATTTGCAAAGTGTATATAGCTACATGATGGTTATATTTTTATCTTTAATCCTGAAAAGCATCACAGTTAAGTTTCATTTGGGAAATTTAATTGAATTTTAAAAATTTGTTTGCATCTCAGATCAATGTAGAAAGAAACAATAGAAACCAATGACTGTAATGAGATGAAGAAAGAAACTATGGCTGCAGAACTCTCCAGATGCACCCAGCTGTTATTAGGGATATTCTAATCCTGCAATCAGCCCTTAGTCTCATAGAACTAAACAGCTTTCTGACTGCAGAACTATGAGGTTTGTTGATTATGTCTTTGAACTCAGAAAGTCCAAGTACATAACAGCTGTTTTTCACAAAGAAATCAGGCTTACTAAAAACAGCAGCATAAAGAGACCTGATGGCTTCTGGCAACACCACTATTGCATGTAGCCTCATTAACCAGGCAGAACCATTGTAACAACTAGATTAAATAAAGAGTACTTTATGGGGAAGATAGAATATTCTAACTGAACTGGGTTTATATTCTCTTTAACTTGTCTTAATTGCAATCAAAATAATGACATAAATTGCTAATCACATCACTTTGGATTTATAAAGCATCACAGAAGTAAGAACAACTCTGCAGCTACAGAGATATGTAAGTATTTCTAAACTACAAATGTAAAAAGGAGGCTAAATAACTATCAAATGAACATGGAGCAGTTCAGCTTTGTGCTGTCAATGAAAGTCCTCTGTGTCTCTGAAACCCTTTAAGGTGACCTGTGACCAGTGTGTTACCCCCTGTTATTCCTGAGTACATGACAGGGTCTAATCAGAAGCTGGCACTAATACGTGAAGCAATGTACCAGTGCAGAGTGAGGAAGAGCAGCGCTTTGCTGATTATAAGTAAGGAGTGAAGCCTTGAATCTCAGAATTGACTGTTATGGGTTAGAAAAATTTGTTGGTGTCATCTAACTCTCCAACCTTGAAAAGGCCATGTCCTCAGTCATATATAGAGCCAGCTTGTAAATACATTTCCACATTCCATGTCTAAGCTTAGCACAAAGTGCTATGAGACCAAAACTGTTTGTCATGTACATTCATGTATAGTTAATTACTACTCTGCTCCTGTTAATCTTGCTTGTTAATTCATTATGATATCCTACGAATACAGTAATTTAGCAACTGTTCCATTCCTTGAATATAATTACTTGATTTAGAAAAATGAATGAAAATTTGGGTGTAGGTAAAGTTAAGGAGCTCAGTGCAAGCACAGAGCTCTGCTAGCTTGGCTGCCCAGCCTCTCTGGGGCACTTGGCATCAGCAGCTGGGAGACAAATGTCTGCTGTCATTCCAAGAGCCGTTACAGGCAAGACTGGCCTTGCAGTCCTTGAAGTCCAAGGACGGATTTGTGCCACGTACAGAGCACATCCTTCAGCGTCTGACCTAGATCAACTCCTCCCATGTACACAGAGCCTGTTTTGGAGACTATTCTATACTTTTCTGGGGCTACTATTTTATACATAGTATAGTAAAAATGGTTATAGATCAAGGGTGAGAGACGAAGGAAAGCAATTAGAAGTGGTAAGGGAAGCATCTTTCCCTCTAAGTACACAGTTTCTGAGTCAGCTAGCAGATATCATATTATCATATCCCTCACCCAACTACACCCAGGACTGAGGCTGGAAGCTCCTCAGCAGAACCACACACACAGAGTTGTAAACTCTACTTCCTATCAGGACTGACTTCCTAGATACCCTGGTAAGAGGAACTGAAAGGCTAAGGTGGTTATTTTCATGCCCATTAGGCTTTAGACTGGTAGCTCATGTAGACTGTCATCCCCAGCTCAGAAAATGTGGAAAAATGTTTCAGAGACTGGATGCCAGTTCACACAAATATTATTTTAAGTCCACTGTGAGCTATTAGCCTCCTTTACACAACATGAGTATCAAATACTGAGATCAGTCTAATGCTCTGTTTAGGAGATGACAGGTAGGATATCTACATATTTCTCTTTTTTAAAATGAAAAATTAACTAAGAACCATGGCATACTCTTTCTCAAAAGCATATTCAGACCACATTTTACCTTTTGAGTGGTAACTCTCTTAATGCTTTGTTACAGTCTAATAATTTGATAACTACCTGGGTTAAGACCCTTCTATTTTACACTGATTTAAGCTAGAGTTCAATATCTGGATCTGTGCTGTGTTGCTCTCATGTTCATTAAAGGTCTGTGAGGGACACATCATCCCCCTCACCATCATCCTCCAAATCTTCATCTTCATTGTCCTTCTGCCTTGTAGTGGGCTCAAGTGAGCAGTGTCATTCCTTAATTTGATGTTTTCTGTTCTATTTTGCAGGGCAGTATGTTCAGAATCAGTACAGATGTTACCCCCAGTGGTAGCACCCACCCCCAAGAGTAACTCTTCCCACAACAGAAGGTAACCAGTCTTACATTAGAACAATTGTAATACAGCTGACTGTCCATTATCCACTGAAATGGGAACTAGGACAGTAAAGGGAAAACATGGCTGAAATGGTTACCAGACTGCGTGGTGAACAGAGAGCTGTGTGGAGCCAGGCAAGACCCACCAGGATAACGGTGAGTTGGAAGTAACTAATCCCTGCAGAGGAAAGAATTTCTGCACCTTGGTGCTTACTGCTCTTGGTTGTAGAAGGAACTAGGGGATGTGGCAAAGAACCAGCCCTCTTGTGGACCCATGTGTGCCCCATGGAAAAAGCTTCTTGGGCCCCAGAATGTTAGGGAGAGTGCACAGACAGCCAGGCAGCTCTCCTGGGGTGTCCCTCAAGCACAGCACTGCTTGGGTTACATTCAGAGCAGCTCCCTGCAGACTCATGTATCGGTTTCTGCACTGGGCTGGAAGTTACGCTTTGTTTTTAAACGTCTGTAAAGCACAAACCTTCAGCTTCCTGCTTATGAAATTGCCCACTGAAGTCTACAAAGGTTTTGCATTCAAAACAATTACACATTTAATAAGTGATCTAAATGTCATCCTATAAATTCAGAGGGCATTCAGCAAAGCTCATTTGTTCCCATGTTTCTGTTCAGTTATTTAGCTACAGTTTTGCAGCAAGAAGATAGAATGAAATTCCATAGCTGCACTGCATTAGAAATGCTGTCAAGACTGGCTGAAGATTACTGATTCTGCTTCAGTTGGAATTTGTACAAGTAATGTTATCTAAAGAAGAACCATATGAGGGCAAATTGAGAAGCACAGAATGAAAACTATTAAAGTTTAACCTAGCGGCAAAGTATCTGAAAAAAAAAAAAAAAGACACATTCAGCAATCCATGTGAATACGTGAACGTCTAAGATACCCAATGAGCAAACTAAATTCCTCGAACTTCTCTTTATAAAGCCCTAGTAAAATCATAGTATCTTCAGAGCATTTCATTCAATTATAGATCCACAGTGAGTTACTTTCCCTTGATAATGCTGCATCTATTAATTTATTATTCATTAAAGAAGACTAATGCTTGAGAACAACAGGATGTGCCAATTTGCCAAAGTACAAAGTGGCATATGCAAAAAGGAAAATTACTCATTCAAATAATTTAACTATCAAAATGTATTATCTTAGTACAGGCAGTTATTATTTGATATATACCAAACCTGCTTCTATGAATGCTATTTAGATTAGAAGTATGAGCAGTTTAGTTTGAAGAGAGTCTCAGACAATAAATGATCTTTATCTGCAAATACTCAGTTTTATTGAGTTTTGCTTGCTTAGATGCTGGACAGTATTGGTACTCAGCATTAACACTGCTTACTGTACAACACTCATGCATGTTCCATAAAATACAGCAAAAAAAGAGACATAGGGATGAACGATCACAGCCTAACAAATGGCAGCAACTCGAGCAATGAACTGAAGCAACAGTAAACCAGAAAAAGAAAGATAATATTGGACAACACTTTCCTCAGCTAAGAAATTATGGGCCTTGTAGTTACAGCACAAGTGGAGGAGACAGGAAATCTGGGATTTATTCTGGGATCTGTCACAGATTTCCTGCATGGCTTAAAAAAAGTCCAGTGGGGTTAACTTCAGCCATGGGGCTTTCATTCCTTTGAGAGCAGCTTGCACCCATATCTCAACCCTCCTTTACAGTGTGAGCTAATTAACACAAAGAGAGGGTGTTACTGGTGCAACGTTTGTACATAAGAAACAGCAGAGTCAGATCTAATGCAGGTGAAACAGTATGATCAAAAGCAGCCTGGGCAATAATAGTCCAAACACCAAGGTAGGCAACATCCCCCTCCCCAGGAATGGGCAGGGAGGGAATAAAAAGTATGGGCACTCCAACCATTGAGTAGAGCAGTTCTTACACTGGTGGAAGCAGAAAACAGAAATTTATCTCCACTGGAAGCCAAGACTTCATTTCCCTACTTTCTTCCAAGCATAAAAACTAAAGGGGGACATACAGGGCTTATAATTTCTTGAACTACACCTCCTTTTCAGTTTTCACACACAGTATATTCTCCTCATGAAATCCAGCTTCCAGTGGTGGGAAACCAAGACACTCATACCTCTAAAAGACACCTTCACATACTCAACTAAGTTAGCCCAGAGTTTTCAGCTACAGAAAGTAGCATGATAATTTCAACAGGTCAGTTTTACCTCTCAGGCCTATGTGGCTTAATGTCTCAAATTTGAGCAAAACACAATAAATCCCACATGTTCCTGTTGGGAGCTCATACCCTTTTGGGTTCTTTTGGCTGGAGAGATGGTTCCACTCATTCTCTGAGGACTACCCCAAAATTAAGATAATTAATCCACAATAAACCATTTTATGTTTTAGGTCACTTGCCTGGTGCTCTCCGATGATCCATTTTTATCCCCTGTGTTCTGAGCTATTTCATTTCTACTCAGTGTCGCTACCTGCAAGGGAAATAAAACCTCCAGAAGATGGCTCAGTGATGCTTAAGTTCGGTTAACAAGGATCTGGAACAAGGCATTACCCAATTGAATTTCCTACTCTCTAGCCAATGGGGTTATTAAATCACAGCAGGTGTTCCTACTTGTTTCATGATGTTAATAGATGCTTGGATGCTAACAGAGTTTGTAATGCATTTGCAACTTTTTTTTTCCTCTTTTCCAGAATTCACATCCATCTATCTACACAAACCTTGCTCACCTATACCCACATTTTCTAGGACAAGTTTTGCTATCTGTTCCTATTCTTGAGTGTGTGTTAAATGCAGTTGTAAATTACCTGGAGCTGCTCTTATTGGCCTACAGCAAGGGAGTTCACACAGTTACACACCTTCAGGGCTTAGCTATTCCAGCTGATGTGGGACACCACAGTGCTTCCTCTTCAGAGCAAACACTTCCTGCCCACATTCCATTGTTTCCCAGAAACATCAAAACCAGGTTCCAATTTGGAAATACTAAATGAGAGACACTATTCACATCTTCATTTGAGATTAGAAAAACAAAAAAGTCTTTACCTTATTGTAGTTCTAATTATGACTCAAAAATTTGAAACCAAGCATTCAGTGTTGTTCTTTTATAGCCTTGGTCTGTCTAAAGCATCTTGGGAAGGCTTCTCTACACTGTGCTAACAGGAACAATAGAAAAGCCTCCCAGTTATGATTGTATCAAATTTGGGGCATGTCTTTTTTTACTGTGTTTGTGTAACACACAGCACAATGGGCCTCTAATTCTGACACATTTCTGAGGATACAGGACAACAAAAACACAAATGAGAGCCCGAAGGTGACACTGCAATTATGACTGGGTCATTCTGAGCATGGGTATGAAGTTCAACTCATCTACAAGGGATTAATAGACCAGATTGTTTACCATATAAGAGAAAAATGCAGAGAGTTTTTAATAAATATTTTTTCATGCTATTACTGCATTTTGACAACAATGTAATTTTGTTAAAATATCATAAGAATAGTTTATTACCTCAGAGCATTCCTTCAAAATCTAAACTGAGTTCCACAGAACTGTTCCAGATAATTGACATCAGAATAGTGTCCATCTGTTGTTCTTCCTAGAAAACTGGTACCTCAGAAATGAACTAAAATTACAAACATTAAAAATAAAATTCTTCTCCAAAAGAGGAAAATGTGTGAGCTAAAGACAACACAAGCAATAATTGGATAATATGCTTAACCACCAGTCCTGTCTAAATTACAGTATTGGAACTGCTTTCTTATATGTTACATTTCCAGATATTTTTATATTATAGCAGACAGAACCTTTAAAATATTTTTTAGGGGTTTTTTTTCATTTACTATGTCTTTATTGCCACAAAACAGGCCCTCAGCCAGAGTAGATTCTTGGATATCACAAACTTCAACGGGAGTCTGTCATTTTTCACCAGCATCTCACGCTATGGATTTAGGAAATTACTGAAAATCTTACATATCTCTTCTAGGAAGCAGAGGAAGCATAATTATCCCTTTCTAATTATTGCACTTTGGCTTCCTTGGATTATTTGTTTAGCATGAAGATTTGTTTATGTTCACTGATACTTTGGTTAAGTTTATTCTTCATTTATTTTAATTTTATGTTCCAAGGATATTTTACTGAACACTCCCTGTAAGACCTTCAACTGTGGCCACCCACATCCTGAAATTTTCTCTCTACCTAATCCTGCCTTATGTCATAACACAGTAAATATATATAAATTTATTATAGAAAACAAATTTCTTCCAGCAAAATACACCTAGTATTTTGTATGTTATTTTAAAAAGCTTGTGAAGCACTGCACTCTGTGTGTGTGTACATAAATATGTACACTTGCTAACCCCCCTATGAACATGCACAGAGCTATTGTTGAAAATTTTCATTAAAACTTTGTAAAGGAAGTCCATCTGCCACAGCTCAGGATGTCCTGTTTCTGTGAGGGGCTTCAGCTATTGCTTGGCCATTTTCTCATTGAAAACATAAGTAGGAGACTTGAGGGCATTTAATCTACTATTAAAACAAACTGATTTGGAAAGGGTGTTTTGAAGAGTTTTCCCCCACCAGCTGGGAACCGTGAGGCACGGACACCTCCTCAGACACAGCACTCTTAGTTTTGTGTCCTCTGTACTGGTGTCATCAGTGGGAAGGATGGGAGGAAAAATTCTTTCTGTAAGGAGGGGATGTAATCTGGTCATTGAGATAATCTCAAAATACAGCTGTTGTTCCCAAGCAGTATCTGTGCCCTGCTTGTCTTTCAAGGCAAACCATAGCAGGCCCCAGCCAGGCTTCGTGGGCTCCTGGCAGTGGGGTGGGCTGGAGCTCCTGCGCTGCCCTGTCTGCCTTCTGAGTGCCCCGGTCCCTCAGCACAGGTGGCCTTCCTGGCAGAGGGAAGGAATGGAAACCTCAGATTTTAAAGTACTGGGGACATAATTTGGGGTTAGTACGTGTTCATAGTATATATCTGCTTGCTTTAAGAGACTGATTGCTTTGCAAGAGGATGAAGACAGCTCTGTGGCTAGTTGGGATTCTATTTTGAATTATTGAAAGAAAACCCCAAAAGTTCAAACCTCATGAAAATTCTTTCATGATTCATTGGGTGTATTTGTTTTACTTTAGCAATGCTCTTGAAAATGTTCGGCTTTAATTTTACAGTTGATCAGTCTCCAGGAAGTTCCAAACCTCATTTCCACTAAACAAGGGCTTTCCTGGTTTGTGTTCCTCATTGAGAAATAAAGGATTGTAGCCATGAGAGGTTTACACTTACACACAGTAGTTATGAGTACCCAAACCAAATGTTTTCAGTGGGGACTGGTATCAGACCCAGCCAAACAAAACTAAATGCCACAGGGATACACCCTATCACCAGGAAAAGAAGAGGAGGAGAGAAAGAGACAATGGGTGGAAAAAAAGGAAGTGCATGAGTGGTCAAAAATGTCAAAATAAAGCACCAGTGGGGAACATGGAGCAGAGAGATCAACACCAAAAAAGAAACTGGGGGCAGAGAAGGGTCACTAGTAAAGGCCCTAAATATCTTAGTTTTCCCATACAAGCTTCCTTTCCCAATGGAATGACTGCTGGTGTTTATCACAAGACAGCACTGGATGCTGCACTAGGATGGAGAAGACAACAGAGAGAAACTGGAAATAAAATGTCTGCTCTGGGCTCTCTGCCTCTCCTTTTGGGCATAGAAAGCAGCATTGCCTCTGAGAAGAGAAAGAATGAGATAGTGGTGCCTTCATCCTGCAGTCCAACAGGAACCACAAGCCATGGATAGCCCTTTGATTTCATCAGAGCACAGCATGAAACAGCCTTTTCATCCTCCTGTCCCAAGAGGCAGACACAGCCTTCCTGCCCTACTGAGAGCACACCAGTGGCAGGAGTAACATAACATTCTGTGGTGTCTCAGGTGCAATACCCACCTCTAACAGTCTTGGTGGGCCCTCAACATTCCATATTTCCCTCTTGTCTGAAAAGCAATAATACACTACATGCAAAATTCCTCTAAAAATTACTTCTGCCTGCCTGTCTGCAAAGTGAGATCATTAAGTCTGACAAACATAGGGCACCAGTTTATCTTGATAAAAAGTAACCCACACAGCCTGGTTAAGATAGAGACCTAAAGCAGTGGGACAGAGGTAGGATATGACATGGAAAAGTGACAACACACTACAAGTGGTTTAGCTTCATTACCAAAACACACACAATCTTTTCTAAAGAGCCTGTGCAGGATCAGGCCCTTCTCAATAATAAGCCAGTTGTGTAAGGTCAGTGGTTTTGAAGCCACTTCTTTTGAAGTCATGCAAAAGCATTCAAACACTGACAAAGTAACAGCTGTGCACTGGTTGTCTTTAGGATGACTCTTAAGCTCAAAACAGGGGTATAAGGTTGCTATTGCTACCTAACACCTTTTGCTTTTACCTGAGTTCTAAAATGTCCATTCTCATTGTTATGACACCAAGTAAAAGGTTATCTGAGGAGAGAGAAGAGGGCAACATCCTGTCATTCCTCCTTCCTCTTTCATGGTAAGGAATATACTGATGATGCCAGGGACTAAAAATTCTCCTTTTTGATCGATTATTCGATTGAAGAGCTTTACAGTAGACTAAAAGATGGGTAAATATTGTACTCACCACTCTAACTCATTAAGAAATGTTCCCCATGTAGTCACAATGCAGGAAAAAGAAAGTTTGTAAAGCTTTTAGACTGCAAAAATGGAGCATTTACACGTTATAATTGTTTTCATAATAAAAAGGGAATATTACAAATATTTTTGAAACATGAGGATTCTCTCATGTGCTGAGGGACTTTTGCTACTGCCGTTCCCGAGGATGTCACACAGCCACACATTGCCATCTAGCGTCCGAGACCACACCCGCAATGACGCTGAGAACTTGGAAAGGATATTCCAAATTAGTTCACAATAACAAATCTGGATTAGTTTTGTTTTTCACAAGTACAGTACTATATGATAAAGCAATCACATCTAATAGATGAAAAGGAAGGTTTTTTTGTTGTTTTTTCTGAGTAGGACTGAGGAAATTATTAGGACAAAGCAAAAGAATGTCTGACTATAAAGTGAACAATGTTGAACTATCATTAGTAGGAAATATAATCATATTTAGAGAATATAGTAAATTGCACATATTGCACCAGCATTTAGGGTAAGTTTTATTGGGTCTAAAGAAAAAAGAGAAAAAAAGAGAGAGGAAAGGAGCAGGGGAAAGAATGAACAACTAATTCAAAGGATGCTCTGCTTTAACGGCAAATATATTCAGTCCTTCAGGCAGAAATGTGCATAAAAATTGCACAGTTAATTTTGGACTCTGTTACACAAAACCCTCCAAGCAATACCCCGTGAAATCTATAAGTATCAATCAAAAACTCCACTGCCTCCTTACAAAGTAAATGGTACTTGGGTGGAAGCAATTCTGCAGCAGTGGAGCACCTAGGAAAAGTGAAATTATCTCAGTGCTGCCAAACTCTCCTGTAAAATACCGTTGGATTGGCTGCATCTCAGTAATACCTTGTAAGGTTTAGGAGAGCTCCATGCTGTTGCAGAGACTCAAAAGGGACAGAATCCAGTTTGCTTTTCCATGCAGTATTTAAGCACCCTTTCAGAGTCAGATTCTGAATTTCCGTGTCACAAACTAATGTGCTTTTAATCAAAATTCAGAAGAAAATTATTGACTCTGTTTAGTGACCATTATGAAGAACAAAATTTTTTAGGGAGGGCTTGAACAGAGGGAACAGAAAAGTCTTAGATCAGTTTTGGGCAGATATAAAACTGCATATTGAGGCTGCAGCTACCCAAAATGCTGTGACAATCTGGAGGCTTGCTGCTAACAAAGTGGGAAGATTCTGCTTCAGTTTTTTCCTTCAGAGGGTCTGTAACTCAGTGGATCCCTCTGTGACTTGATTCAGCTCAATAACCAAAAAGAAAATTGATTCTTTGTTTCCACCTAGACAATATACTGAGGTTGTTTATGAAAAAATATGATGTGTGTATATGGAGTGGGTATAAGGGGAGGAATCAGGGACAGCCTGCCCAGAAACGGGTAAATAAAAGGGAAGACCAAGACATTCCCCTTTTCCTGTGCAGTTGTAAAAGAACCCAAAAAACTAACCAGATACAAACACTTGGACTTCCAGCACTTTTCACTTTTTACTTTAATTTTCAGTCTACTTGCTTGCTGTAGGGTTGTTTATTATCCCCTTCCCCAACAGTGAAAGAATTCCACACTCTGTGTGTCACACACTCATCCCTGTGACAACTGGGGACACACTGCACTGTGCACAGGCAGAGTCAGGCCTGTGTTTTATATATTTTTATATGTTTCTGTCACTAATATTTCCCCTGCCATGCTGGGTTGTCTGCTGACCTTTTTCCCTTAAAGCATTTAATAAAACCACTACTAGATCCCTCCAGCTGCCCAGCTACATTATTTATTTAGATATGAAATATGTGCCTTCACAAAATCTAAGCACTTACTCTAGCCCAATGTACAAATGCTGACATCTGTTAGTGCCCATACCATGCACTGCAGAATGCCATGGGGAAGCACACAGGACATGCAGGAGGAGAAAGCACTGTGGAAATGTAGTGTGCAGGGTTCTACCCATAAACACTCTCTGAAAGTCAACAGAAGCATAAATGCAATTGGTTGCTCAGTGCACAGGTTTAAAACAATTTATGAAGAACATACATATATATTTTGCCTTTTTTACCCTTCTGGAAATCATCTGGTGACATCTTGTTCTCCAAACAGACAGTTTGTCCAAAAATGGATGGGAGCCTTCCTATTAGCTCCAGTGAGCAACCTAATAAGTGTCAAGAGGTTTACTTGGAAATAAATGGGGAAAATAATCTGGTAACTATTTGACCAAATTAATTATATTTCTCGTTTGGTTTCTAGAATATTCTTGCTTCCTTCCTACTTAAGCAAATCAGCTAGAACAAACACAACTGGAAACTGCTCTTGTGAGATTGGCTTCACTAAAGAGCTGAATAACCGTTTTTTCTTCGACTTAAAGACAACCTTCATATCAAACAGGTAAATAGAGCTGTTTTGTTAGCAAATGGAAACGCTTCTGTTTAAAATGAAAATGCAAACATGTTGGATTTTACAAGTCTAACAGGAATAGCTGAGATTTTAACTGACACTAAATTCTTTTAGTTCTGCATCTGTGAGATAAAAATATCTTTTACTTTCTGAGGCTTTTCTTTCACTTATTTGATCCGGAAGAGAAGATACTGTAGATTTATGTGTTGTTTGTCCTAGAGAGCACAGCTGGTTTAGCTTTTCTTTCAGACCCCCAGGATCCTGTCTTTAAAATGACTTTTATAAATGCACCGTGGGTTTTCCTAAGCAAATTTAATTTGCATTACAGTCTGGATCCAAAGGAAAGAATAAGAAAAAAACACAAGGAAACACAAACACATCTCCAGTGCCACCTTTAAAAGAGAGGGGATTCTGTTTTAAACAGTGTGATACTGGTATGAGATAGGTTAGAAAAGTTGGCCCTATCATGCAGGCTGTTTATAAATATGATAGCAAGCCAAAGGTACACATTGCCCTTATCAGCAACAACAAAGTAAATTAAGAAGTGCAGATTGTTTAATAGCAAACTACAGGAGCTATTTCCACAAAAAATTAATTTGGGGAAAGACAAAAGAGGAATCAAGGTGACAAAACAAATCCTAAAAATCGAGATGAACTCAAAGTAATATGAAAACAGGAAGGCTTAGGGGTAGTATGAAGAACAATTAGGAGACTTAAAGAAAAATAATTGCATAAAGCTGGAGAAGTGGAATTGTAAAAGAATCCCAGACAGATGAGTCTCAGAGGGAAAAAGAACTTGAGAAGGGAATGGCATGCAGATAAGAGTGATTTCTTGGCATCACTAAGCAAAAAGATGGCTGGTGTGAAGTAACTGCTTTTTAAACTGGAAAAAAATAAACAAACAAATATTATAGAAACTGAACCAGTTTTGGCAAAAAATTAATGCATTTAACTGTAACAAGTCACAAGAAGACAAATATATTCACCTACTTCTGAGGCAAGTGAAGAGTGAAGTGGTTGCCTGTTAATAAAATCAGCTCTTAGGAGAACAGGCTGGAAGAAACAAAACTTGGCAGTTACCACTGAGTGGTATTAGAACAGTTTATAACTAGGAGGACGTGCTCCTTTGTCAGGTAAATTCATTGATAAAATAATTAAATTAAAAACCATAAAATTATACCATAGCCCGGATGAAACTTGGATTTTAAAAAGAAGGAAAACCAGACCTCCAGGCTTCTTTGTGAGGATGACAAAACATGACAAAGTGGAACTAGTAGACACATGTGATTTAGATTTTTATGAAACCTTTGACAACAGGCCAGGCAATACACACAACACACATCTAGGTTTAATTTGGACAGTTTTGGTTTCAGAAGATTCTCTCGGGTGTCAGGTTTCAGTGAAAAACAGATAAAAGTACAATTATGACAACAAGGTATTGACTACTTGTGCTAGCAACAGGAGAGAAGGAAAATATTATAATTAACCTTTGAATTGGAAAGTGCTATCTTCTCCTAATTTCCCAAAGAACAAAACAAACCAACAAATCTGCCAGGATCATTGCTCTGTCCTTCTACTATGGGAACAAAGGGATCAGAGACTCCCACCTGCTCACTTGTAACAGTTTGTGCTGGACACCAGATTTAGTTCACAATGCCCTGGCAAGTGCTTGGATTCAGAAGGACAGGACTTGAAATAGTGATGGAATGTAGAGGGAGGTTAAAAAACTATTAAGAATGGGAAAAACAACAATTACTCAAACCATACCTTACTCTGAATAATACTGAATATGTACTATTATTTTTTCCTTGATAACTATTTTTAGAAGATAAGTATTGCAAGAGGAGAAAGAAATAGTAAAATTAATTTGAAAAATAGGGACTCCTAATTCAGAGCCTGCTGAAGTTAGGAAAGGACTTTAATGGGCTTTGGCTCAAGCCCTTATAGTGTAGCAAAGAAAACAATATAAACTGAAGTGGGATTTATATCCCTACTATAAATAATGTATGTAATCTCAACTACTGGAGACAGTCTTTGTATATATCTAATTTATCATTATTAAAGTGAGATTATGGCAGCTTTATGCGAGACAGAGGCAAATATGGGTCATTAATGAAAACAGTTCATTTACATTATCCGCTGTAGCTCCTCAGGCACTTCCATTGCTCACGTTTAAGCCCTCACTCCTGCCCCGCCGTGGCCCACAGGAATACAGCACACGTGCTCAGGGCAAGCGTGACTGAAACAAGACTGAAAACTGAAAATAAAGAGCCTATATAATCCTTCTTGCTTTGTCATTTTCCCTTCGCATTGGAAACACAAATTTCAAATAGTCAAGGCACAAATAGAACCTCGAGGGGCATTTGGTCTTCAATCTATGCTGACTATTAGCATTTGCTTCAAGTGACAGCACCAAAGAAAACTTCAGAAGCCTTTGGCATAATGTTTCCTCAGTCCCTCTCACTAAGGATGTTTGCATCAGCAGCAGAAGGCAGCTGGGACACAGGGTGATGATGCTACAGCTGAGCTGCGTCACTCGAGTTTCAGTGGGCAGTTCAGTGATGCTCTGTAAAAATGGGCTTTGCCCAGCAGAACCGGCCACAGCTCTGCCCTTGGAGGAAGGTTTGGCTCAGCAGCTTGGGACAGAGTTCTACAGCCAACCCAATCTGTCTCTGCTGTCAAGGACCAACATGAAATTTGAAAATTAAACAGCTTCAGATATCTCTGTGGGCTTTAAGACAGAAAATAGCCACTCTGATGTATTAGCAAAAGTTCATACACCATCATCATCACCACCATCACCAAAATAGCCACTCAAGGCTTGGGATAACAATGCAAATCTCAGGCCACAGACCTTAAAAAACAATTCTGGAAAAAATAATACTTTCTCCCCTAAACCAAAGAAACTGGCATATAAGCTGCTTGCAGACAATATACCTGAAAATAGGCAATCATATTGAAAATGACAACGAATAATTTTAGCAAAAAATATCCACTTCCTCAATGTGTGAGGAATGGTGAAACAAAACCAGCCATGTGTAATATTTTATTCCTTTAAAAACTAATTTGATGATACAATAGGGTTTGTGTCATGTCTCTTATGTCAGCACTCTATCCCTTCTCTGGAAAAAATAATTTATCTTCAGACTAATCCATGCAGGTTTAGTAAAAAGAGCTTCCAAACTGGTCCATTGTGTCCTTCAGAAAAACGTTCAACAGGATTGCCAGATTGTTTCTTATCAGGAACAAGACAACCAACCATTAATTTTAAAAAGATCACATCATCAGTTGTGGACACGTACACAGCCTGACGGGGCTCACTCTGTGTTCTTCATATAACTATTGGATGCACAGTTACCAAACCTGACATTTTGTACTTTTCTCTGTATTTTTTCCAAGAAAGAATTCTTCCTTCCAAACAATTTCTCACTACTAATTATGACTCAGAAAGATTAGTAAACTACAGCCCCTTATTTTATCAGTCACATAGGCAAAGCAACAACACAAGCTCCTAAACTCCTCATTTGCCTCCTCCTTCCCTGAGATGTCAACCAACTGGTGCACTCTCAGCAGCCATCTGATCCTTTTGCTCTTCTGAAACTGCCAGCAAAAAGGAAATTAACGCTAACTGTGCAGGTGATTTTGTACTGACACTTTTCCAATAGAACCCAGACTTGGACCACAGTGTGTTTCACTGAGGACATACACCCATCATCAGATGGTTGTAATTTTCCAACAGCAACTGTCCTGGGATGCTTTCAAAATAACAAAAGCTAAGAAAGAGTCTTTATTTCATTATCTATTTTTACACCACTGATTCTTCAAGCTGCTGTTATGTTTTTAACTATATCAGTATAAAATATCCTACTTAAAGCTGTTACTTCAGTACAAATATAAACCACAATAAAATATAACCAACCTACCCAATATAAATGATCCTACTTTATAAATTATGTTAACCTGCTGTACTTCCATCTACAGTATAGTTAGTTAATATTGCTTTTCATCCCACCAGCCAGAAAGGTTAATCCTCACAGCAGCTGTTACTACTCCAGTACAGACTGAATGTGAATTTAACCTCTCCTGGATATAGCCCAATAAATTCTGTTGTTTTTCTAAGCACTTCTGTGAATTAAAATGGACGTTGGCTTGCCATCCAAACTCATGAACAGGTCTGAAGTGGCTTTTAGGCACATCGCCAAATAACTTCCCAATTCCCTTATAGGGTATAGCTCTCACTCCAGAGATCTTCCATGCAAGAATTGAAAAACAACACCTTCTCCATTTCATCAAAATTATTTTTCATTTTCTTAGCATTATTTAAATAAATTCTGCACAAAATTACATTAAATTAGTATTAAGGGTTCATTTGCCCTCTGCAATACCCAATAATTTCAAGTTAGTTGTAGCAATGCAAGCATGAGAAGAACATATCCTCCTGCAACCTTCCTGACAAGGCCAGGATATTGAAAAACCTGAATATTAAATTCAACCCAGAGCATGTGGTTGGATATAAGGCAGAGAAAAATAGGAATACTCCCCAGTACAAAAAAGGGCAATTATAAGAAACATTTTCTCAGCTGATGCTTAACTTTTTTCTAACTAAAACAAGTATATGCTTTAAAGTCTTCATTTTCTCTCAGACTTCAATCACCATTTTCAAAAGTAGTATAATTTAAACTTTGATTTGACAAAGCAATGAACAACCCACTAAAATTTAAAACAATTGGAGATCTACAGAACATAAGTACATTACTTGTCTCACCCCTCCTGAAAAAATGAGAATGAGGACTTGAAATCTTTCCTGTTTCAAGGGGAAGTCATGAGCCAGCTTGCATTGATGGGTGGGTTTGAACATTCTAGAACTTGAAGCATTCTGGGCTCTTGGACAGAGACTTGCCTGCTGATAAGGGAATAATGGAATAATCAAGATTGGAAGAGTCCTTTAAGATCAAATTCTTTCTGTTTCACACACCCCTAAGCATAGTCTGTAAGACTGAAATACACAATGGACGATACAGACCAGCTAGAATAAATAAACATCAAGTCATAATAAACTTTCAACCCCCTGAAACAGACCCAGTTATAAAAAGTCAGTACCCCCTCTTCACAGCCATTAGAGCCAATACATCATAATTACTGAGTATGAAGTTAATTTTGGTTTTATGCTTAAATACAGTTATATATTTTCCTTCCTTTACAAAAGCGTTAAAGCTCCCTGAACACGAGGAGAGCAATTCCTCACCACTCGCGGCAGTGAAGCCGTGGCCGGGCTGATGAGGCCAGGGCCCCGCATAGCACAGGTGCCTCCAGGGACCACGCAGGTGCCGGAGTAGCACAGAGAGAGCCGGGGGGTTTAATGTACGAATTCCCGCCGTGTTCCTCCCTCTGGGGCAGCCTGCCCGGGACGCGGAGCCGGAGCTGCCCGCCCGCCCCTCACACCGGGCAGCTGCCGGGGCAGCGCGCCCCCTGCCGCCCGCGCCTCCCCTGACTCCCGGCGGCCGCAGGTTAGCAGCGGTTTGGTCGCGCACGGTGCCCTCAGTCCCACCTTTTTTCCTGTTGCTGAGACTCCCCGCTAAGGAAGGGAACCGGCCAGCCCGCAGCCCTGCTCCGTGCCCTGGGCGGCTGAGGGAGCCGGCCACCCCCCGCTCCCACCGGCGTTGTCCCACAACAGCAGAACGGCTTCCCCGCCCTCGCCAGGCCCTCACCTCAGCTTCAGCAGCGCTTTAATGGCACAAACGCGCTGGGAGCACTTGGAGCAACAACGTTCTTGCCCTTTCCCTCGGGGAAAGTGCCGGGGGACCGCGTGTCTCCCTCACACCGGGAGGAGACTCAGAGGAGACCTTACAGCAATCTACGGCTTCCTCATGAGGGGAAGCGGAGGGGCAGGCACTGATCTCCGCTCTCTGGCGACCAGTGACAGGACCCGAGGGAACGGCATGAAGCTGAGTCGGGGAGACTTAGGCTGGGTATCACAAAAAGGTTTTTCACCCAGAGTGGCTGGGCACTGGAACAGGCTCTGCAGGGCAAGTGGTCACAGCACCAAGCTAGTGTGAATTCAAGAAGCGTTTGGATAACGCTTTCAGGCACATGCTGTGACTGCTGCGCAGAGCCAGGAGCTGGACCCGCTGATCCCGGTGGGTCGCTGCTCGCTCGGGATATTCTGTGACTCTGTGACTCCATTTCCCGGCGCGCCGCGGGGCGGGAAGGGGAGTGAGCAAAGATGGCGGCGCTGGGGGCGCGGGGCTCGGCGGCGCTGCCCGCGCGGCTGCGGGCGCTGTGGGGCCTNTACGTGAGGGGACCCGGGGGCACCCCCAGAGCGCTCCCGGCTGGCCCAGGCTCGAGGTTCAGCCGCCCGCGCTCCGCGTGGCGGGGATGGTGGGCGGCTGCGGTCGCCGTGGGGAGGGATGCGGATCGGGGCGGGTGTGGGGCCGCGGAGGTCCTTGCAGGGACGGGAGGAGCCGTGAGGGCAGGGGGTGACTGTGACCGTGGCCGTCCTCTCAGCCCCCGGGTAACAGCGTGTGCCCCCTCCCGCAGAGGGAAAGGCCGCCAAGCCCAAGCCCTCCTTCACGGACGAAGCGGTCCAGACGCTGCTTTACAAAATGACGGGACTAGACCTGCACAAAGTGTTCCGGCCTGTGAAAAAGGGCCTCAAGCCGCCCAACTACAAGCTGATGAACGAAGCTCAGCTGGAAGAGGTAGGCTGCTCTGCTTCCTTCGGAAGTAAGTGTTTGTTTTAGCAAAATGCCTGTTATAGTCCATATTTCTGCCTTCTTTACTGCTGCGTTTGAAAACATTCCGGTTTCTTTACTTTGTTTCAGGTTATTCCCTCAATTAGTGTAAATCAATGTTTCTTCACTTGAAATAGCTTAGTTTGTCCAGTTTTGTGTGATTTTGACGGGATATGGAAGGAAATCTGATCTTTATTTTCTTGAGTGACAGTTTCTCTTTATTAACCTGTTACGCTTCCTAACTGTTAAATGTCTTCATCTGATACTTAAGTTACAGCCCTGGGAATCCTTTGACTACTTTTTTTTTCCTTCCCTCTGGTCTGACTTCATTCAGGATGACAAAGGGACCTGACTTAAGCCAGTTCTGCTGTAGCCACAATTAAAGCTATATACAAACTGTGAGTTGTGGTTTATGCTTTGGGGGAAATTTACCATGGAAAATCACCTGAAATAAACTTGGTGTTCACAATAGTTTGTCCATTGTAGTTTTGGAACTTCCTCCAGCATTTTGTCCAGGTTTCAGTAGTAGTAAATTGTTCATATGAAATTCACCTACCTATAGGCAGAAGTAGTGTCTCATTTTTTCTCAACTGCAGAAGGAAAAAACCAAGCTTCTCTAAATGAAAATATTTATCCCCACATTGTATGTTATCTTTCCAATAGGATGATATTTTTAATTATAAAATTAAGCTACTTTTTTTTCCCCTACAAGGCCACAAGAAAAGCCATCGAGGAAGCTAAAATAAAACTAATCATGCCCCCTGTTTTGAATGAAAGAGAGCCAATTGATGATGTCTTAGCAGAAGACAAAGTCCTTGAAGGAACTGAAACTGCAAAATACGTGTTTACAGATTTAAGTTATTCCATTCCACATCGTGTAAGTAATGTGATTAACAGTACTAATTTGTTTTCAAAATAAGCTTTAATGAAAATGTAGATAGATCAGTTTGCAAAAAGGCTGAGGAGTTGAAAATTTAGTCTGGTAAATAAAGACAATAGAGAAAAATGTATTTCTAAATACTTGCTTCTAACTGATAATCGTAGATTGCGTTCCCCCAGGCATGGGGGAAAGCTGTGTGGTAGGTAGTTAATTATTTTATAAGCAGATGCTTGTGATACGCTAGGAGTGCTGAGTTCTTCCATACTCCTAGAAGCTTTCTGTAGAATTGGATTACTTTGTAAGATGGAGCTACTTCACAGTTGCAAAGATCTGGTGGAAAGCTGTGAAAATGATTAATGAATTCCTAGGAAATCTGTAAAGAAATAGCTGTCTAATGGAATTGGGGTGTATAGGGATAAAGTTTCCTTTGTGTAATGAAACATCTTGATTGTCTTTAAGTACCAGTAATAGGAGGCTGGAGAAATTAGTAAAAAAGTTATGATTCTAATAAGTCTTTATGGTTCAAATGTGCATATAGTGATGATCCTGTGAAATGAACTGCCCAGTCTTCCATCTGTTACTCTGAGAGCTTTGTTCAGGAACCTGCTATTTATTCTCCTGCTGCACCGTATTGAGAACTTCCCTATCAAACTTCCCATTTGCCACCCTAAATCAATTATGCTTGTGAACAGATCTGAGTATGTTCTTTTAATTTGTTGTATTTTTTGCCTTGCACTTGCCCTTACTTGATTCTAGCACCCACCTCTGGAAAAAAGGTATACAAAAGTGCATGACACTTGCATTCCTCATTTGGTATGGATTATTAAATGATAAAATGAGGCTAACCCCCTGTCTGGGTATGAGTTATATTATCTCTAAACTTCCCAGACCTGTAGCTTTTAGTGTTGGCACATGCACAGTTGTCATACAATAAAACAAAGGTGCAAAGGCAGCACTTAATTAGCAGGTAGCAAGGCAGAAATGATGAATCTAGCACGTGGCAACAGTCAGTTGAAACTGGTGTCATTAGGGTGAGTTTAGGTATAGAAGGACTTTGATAAATGAGATTTTTTTTTTAGAATTGTTCTGGCTATGAAGAGAGAAGGCTTTGGGAGATAATGTTTGGTTTTTTCCTCATTTCCAGGAACGTTTCATTGTAGTTAGAGAACCCAGTGGGGTCTTACGCAAAGCGACCTGGGAGGAACGAGACAGGATGATACAGATATTCTTCCCAAAGGAAGGGCGCAAAGTGATTCCCCCTACGTTATTCAAGGATGAGAACCTTGGGGTAAGCGCCTCCTGGCTTTGAAACTGATGAATTTTACTTCATTGCAGTCTGATAGTGAAACTGTGCTCTTGGGGCAGAGTATCTCTGAAGAGGCCATTCTGCATGTGTGTGTTTAGCTGCTTGAATTCTGTTTTGAACAATTGCCTTTCATTGTAACTCAGTTAAAATGCTTGAAACAAAGTTCCAGGTTAGGGCCAGGTAAATCCTGGGTAGGTATAAATACTGTGTCGTACTGGAAACAGTTGTACGTTTAATCTGAAAATGTGAACTGGTGTTTCGGAATCAAAAATCAAGAACCATTATGTTAAACGTCATCAAGGCAGTTACTGTCCTTCTGTTCATTTTGTCTTTTGATGAAGGGGTTACTCACTGTAAGTGTTGCCCAGAACAGAGGGTTGTGGCTGCTGTTTTGATTTTGGAGAGTTGGGATCGTGTGATTTCATAATCTACTCCTGAATTTGAACTGTTGTTTCAGACTGTATTCCAGCAAGACCGTCACGAAGATGTCCTTAACATGTGCATTGCTCAGTTTGAGCCAGATTCACCTGACTATATCAGAGTGAGTTCACTTTTCATTTTTCTAGCAAAAAAAAAAATACTAGTGGAGAATTGTAGGGTTTATTTTGTAAACAGAAATATTATCTGGGGATGAAAGGTGTTGGTCATAAGTGCTCTAATTTTCCCATATAGATTATCCTTGTGATGAATTTTGGGGTTTATTTTTATGCAGAAAAGTAAAACAGGATTTTGCACAAGTAATTTTCACCAACCTAGAAAGGTACTGCACATGCAAAAAAAGTCTTCATACAGGTACTTTTGGTATCAAACCAGAATTGTTGGTAACACCTGTCAGGGGCTACGAGCAGAGTTGTGCTGCTGAAGTCACACTAACTGCTGGCTTAAGAGCTGGCAGGACCAGCTAGGGAATTGACAAAGTGCATTTTGAGAGAGACCACTGTGCACAAAGTATTATTTTTGACAAAGACCAGCTACAAAAATGTAGTTCCAGCAGGATAAAATTAGTAGCTATAGCTGCTGGTCAGTGTTAGTCTACACTTGCTTTTAAAATGTTTACTTCTTTTTAAACTGTAATATTCTCAGTGATTTGAGAAATTTTAACTTCTATGAGGTGATTTTTCAAGTAACTTTTTTTCAAAGTAAAGTTTCACCTCTTTGCTCTAGCATTTTTCTCCTGAAAGAATGGATGCAACTTGACAGCAGTGCAGTGAAGGTTCAGAGCTTACGTCCCTCCCTCCCCAAGTGTTCAGGACAGAGCTAGGATTTAGCTTCCTTTTACCATAAGGATGTCTATGCCTAAGTTATCCTGAATTATAACATGCATAATGCTTTAGCATGGTTTAGCATGTGGTTTACTGCTGCACCTTGGGGAAATGAAAAAGATTAAAAACTGTGAGAGGTACAGGGGCAAAACTGTCATCAGGCTCCAGTTCTGCAAATGAAACAAAACCCTGTGTGTGTGCAGGTTCATCACCGCACTTACGAGGACATTGAGAAACACGCCAAGTATGACCTGCTCCGCTCAACGAGGCACTTTGGGGGCATGGTGTGGTATCTGGTCAACAGAAAGAAGACAGATGGCTTACTCATAGATATGATCAACAGAGACTTGTAAGTACAGTTTGTCACTTAGCAACCCTGCTTAGCCTTAGAGCAAGTACTGCTGTTTGAAAAGAAAAACTGTTTCTGTCAGATGTAGAAAAGTTTTCATTTGCATGACATTTTAGGCCAGCTCTAGCTGGTAGCTGTATAGGTACTGTTAGCTATACTGGAGCACCTGCAGGAGTCCATGAAGTTGTAGGGTATTAAACTAGGTTTCTGCAGAAATTAGCCTTCTGGAGTTGTTGGGATTTTATTTTTGTTTCCCATGTAACTGTCAGAACACTTCCAGCTCTGAGCACTGCTGATCTTAAAGCCTAACATTTGTGTACTGAGCTCAATTTTGGCTTATAAGGTTGATACACTTGGGTTTTAGAGCAATTCCTAAGTAGCTTAGGAACACGTAGATAAGGTTTCATTTTAAATGGATGGATTTCTATAAAACGTGGTGCTAAATTTATTCAAAGTTCCCAGAAGTGAACAGTATTCAATTGTTCAAAACGTCACTAGAGCTGAGAGAAATTTGTACAATCAGAACTTCAAGTTGCAGTGATGGTGGCATTTATTTTGTGCTGTTTCAGTTAGAAACTTCGAACAGGTGGTCAGATCTTGTTTTTAAACCGGAGCATGTGGAGAAATCAGAAATATTCCTGTTTTAGAATCAGATTGTTCCAGGGAAAATTGATGTATCTGGAAAATTTAAATGAGTAGTTTGGAATGTCTTTCCCTGCCACACACTTCAGTAGTTTTAAATTCAGCTCAGAGCTCTGTGTCACAGGATTTCTAATGCTACTTCTGTAAAACATACTGGTCGGTGCAGTCTGTATTAGAAAGGTCCCCTCTGGTGGAACAGTTGTTCCACTAAACACTCATTATTGGGTAATTAATTGTATTTTCAGAGAGATGTCAGTTGTATTACTGCTGAGCAGGCCAGCAGGCTTCAGCAGCAGGAGGGATAGATTAGGTCCCTTGCCTGGTGCTCTGTGGTGTTCAGGGGCTTCTGGCCCTCCTTATCGAGAAGGGGCTGCCATTGCAACCATTGCCTGGTCACCTGTGTGTTCCAGGGACTGGATACTCAGTGGAAGCAGCAGTTTGACACCTGTGCTGTGCAAAGTACATTACAAAATACACCTTCTCTAAATACTCCTGAAGAGAAAGGAATTGCTAAAATGAGCCTTTATTTGTTTAGGCTGGAGGATGCTACGAGTTTAATTACACTGTATCATATGCTTCATCCTGAATGTCAGTCAGCAAAAGAAGCTAAAGAAGGGAAACTTCAAGGAGTTGATCTAATCAAGGTAAGCTTTTCTGCTTTAAACTACTTAACCTACAGAAGAGAGCTTTTAACCAGCAGAACCCCATTTAGTAGTCTACATTTCTCCTTACCTTAAGAAGATCTTTAACCAGAACTGTTGTTCATGCCATACTGGGGTTTTTGTTAAACTATATATATATATAGCTGCACCAGGATTTCAGCTGTAGGTGGCTGATCTGCCACTGGCATGATAAAATTTCATTATGCAACTCTGCTGTTACCTGTACATTAACCTCTCTCTGCCACGGTTGCAGGTATTTGTGAAAACTGAATCCCAGAGAGAAGGTTATATCCAGCTGGCCCTGCAGGCTTATGAAGAAGCAATGGCTACTTCTTCAGCTTCATGAAGTAAACATCAGCTCATCATAAGTTTTAAGTCTGTTTATAAATATTTTCTGTACAGGATTCCACAATAAATACTTGAAATCAACTGCTATAGAATGTATTTTTCTTTTCTAAAATGCACGTGAATCACTACAGCAGTTTATTTTGAAAAGTTCTGTAAGTGAACGTAGAGCAGCCATCAGGACTGTTGTTTTTGTTGACACTGTACCCTGAGTTGAATCTTTTTACTGTTACATCTTGAATCTAAGGAACTGCCCACAATTCATTTTACTTATTGAGGTAAGTACAGGGTGTGGACAGCTTCATTTAGGAAAGGGTGTAACAAACACTACTTCTAACCCTTAGCCTTTATCACTGCTCGTTTGAAGCTTTGAGCCAGAAGTGGTGTCTGTAAGAGTCACTGAGCTGATACTGGTGGTTACCAGATACAAGCTAAGTAGCACAGTGGAAACATAACCACACAGTTCAGTGTGTATGCTGAGAAAAGTCAGGTTAAAATATTAATGTTCAGCTACTATGCTCCTGTTTCACAGATTTGTAATATACACTATTGAAAGCTGGGTTGTTTTTAAGAAATCTACTATTCTTAGTAAATATTACTAGTAAATAGAGAACTAAGGAGTAGAATGTTTAAAAGGATTTATTGAATTGCTTAATAAATGAAAACATTTTTTAGTATGTTCTGGGGCAGGCCTACATATTGAATTTCAACATAGTGGAAGGTGATTCTCTTTGTACAGTTGCTGGGTCTATACTTCCTTCTACATGGTCCACTTGTGATACAAAAATCAAAATAACTTGGAGCACATAGTCCACAGAACTTCATTCCTCTGGGTTTTGACCAAAGCATTTCCTGATTTGGTCATCCAGAAAAGGATGTTCACTCATCCAGGATCTCTTCATCCAGATTGATATCTGTGGTATCAATATCCTCCAAATCCAAGTTATCTAAGTCATCTTCCAAGTCCAGCAGTGTCTAGGGAGAGAAAAGACTGGATGAAGGGGATACCACTATGGTTACGCGTCAGGCAGCTTATGGGATCAGTGGCTCTATAGGATGTATCTGCACACTCTGCAAACCCCAGCTAAGGCAGTTGTGTGGAACACGAGTGCTAGAAGAAGCATCTTCCACCACTGCAGCTTTTTACCATGCTCTGAGCAGCTGTGTTTGAACTTCACCCTTGTAACCCCCCCACACCTGCTGCATGGTCTCTGTTACTGTGTACAGTGTCTGCATACAGGGGGCAGGGTTCTGAGCACTGTTCTGGGACTGTTAGAGTGACATTTTCCAGTAGCTTTGTTAAATCACACTAATTAAAGTCTTAAATGTAAAATTAATGAGTGCTTATAACTTCCCCTCATAAAACCATTTTGGTACCTTTTGATCTCTTGCTGGAAAGTTATCAGAATTCTGCACAACTGTCTTCATCACTTCTTGTTTAGGAGAGGGAACTGGTTCTTCAGCCTTCTTCTAATGGCAAAGAAATTCCTTTAGTTTTTTCAATTTATATTCTTTCAACAGAAACAGGTAAACAACAGCAGACCTATAATGCCCCTTTCCCAGTGGTTCTCTTTCCGTTTCCCTCAGTTACTCTTGAACCACATCTTCACTGTCAGAAAGGATTCTAGTCCTCACTCCACTGGAGATTATTTCCCTCCCCAGTTTATTTGAAACAATTGATGACGGGACTGATGAAATGAGAACAACCTTCAGAAAGTACCAGTTCATTTCAAATACTGAAGTGCTGTTAAGTGATTTTCAACATCCTCAGCAGGAGAGATTAAGTTAGTTGAGACTGTGACAGCAAATTTTAGTAGCTGCTGGGCTTTGTGTTCCATGTCCTATAGTGGTTTAACATCTTCTTGCTTCACTGCTGCACAAGTTTTATATCAAGATAATTCATCAGTTAGTACTATTGAATTGGTACTGAAGCAATGGTACTATTCAATCAACTGTAATTACAGAATTAATCTATCTCCTACAAAATGTCCCATATTCAGCCTCAGCTGTAAGAGACAGCTGGAGTTTAGGGCTTCTATGCAATTGTGAACTGAATGCAAAGATACGCTGAGGTCTTGTTTTCAGCTTCTAATGCAAGCTGGTTCTCATATGTTTCAGGTAGCCCTGACAATATTGTTTATCATCTTTAACAAATGTGCAGACAAGTTTGATTTTGCTTTAATGTTATTTCCTTTGATACACAAGAGGCAAAGAGTCACTACAGAGGCTTGAAAGTAACCTAATTTCTCTGATCTGTCAGGGATGCTCAAAACTATGCTTTGTAGTGCATCTCCTACGAGGAAAAAAATAACACAGTGGACAGTTGTAGGTTTTCTGTTCTCCTTCAGTTTCCAGTGCAGTTTTGGTTTTAGACGTTTATAGCCTCAAAGAGCTGTGCCAATGTCACTGCCTTTAAGAAACCCTCCCACTACGATTTTCATATACAAATGTAAAGTGTATTTGAGCAAAATTAGAAGTTGTCATCTGCTAAGGCTATGAAAAGCTTTACGTGTTTGTTTCAATCTGTGTGCTTATACTTTATACTTGTCCTATGTTCTGCATAATAATTGGACAACTGAGGTGGTAAAAAAATGAGTTTGTTACTTCAGATTTGATATTGATTAGAACCTATGTTCAAGTACCTGAGCAGGATTCCTGGTCAGTTAGTTATGGGTTAGTGTTACTCCATAACCATGCAGCACACTAGCAAAGAACACAGAGCATTTTTCATTGCTGTAATATGCAAGAGTTTCCATTTCCAGCTACTGAGCTTTTAGAAAACTAGCTGCAGTCAAGGCAGTGTTTGTAAATGCAATTGGAATTATTTTTCTGTAGGATGAATTCAAGGGTAAGGCTCTATAATTACTCACACTACAAAGGGTGACCCAAAGTAACGAAGCACACAAATAATTTCACAGTCAAGAGGCTGTTAGTAGGTACAGATGTAGATTAAGAAGAATCTGAGGCAAAAGAATATGAAACCAACTGCAGCACTTACAGTCAAGGTACTAAAAGCAACTATTTGTCCACTACTGGTGAAATATTCTCCAGGGTAGATGTTACTGTAAGACAGCAAAGTTGTCTCTTAGATTCATCACTCAGTAGAAACACTGACCTGAGATGTCATTATTCCAGAAGGCTCAAATCCTTTTGCTTCTTCAAGTAAGTTTCTTTCTTCATTTGGCTAAAAGTCAAAAAAACCCAGACACCTTAAAGTGTTGCACTGAGTGGCTTAGAACTGATTTTACACAGCACCAAATGTTTTTCTTCTAGAGCCAGTAAAACCTACTTACAGTGACAAGGGGGTATTCCCTGGCTGGCCTCAAGTCAGCAAGACTTTGCTTAACATACTCTTCAGCAACAAAAGCTTCCTTTAATCCAGGGAAAAGATTTTCATATTCGGTAGGATCAGCAAGGGACTCAGCAGCTTTTTGATTGACTTTAGAGAGGTTCTCCCGCCAGAGTTTAACAACCCTGGAGATGCAAACCAAATTAGTTAGACAGCTCATTTTGACAACACAATTCATGCTCTGCGTATGCTTAGAAATTACCTTGAAACTTGGCTTGGCAAATACGTCCGTGCAAGAAAAGCAGCTTCAGGGAGACGCCCAGTTTTAATCAGGAGTTCCAAACATGAATCAAGCCTAAAAGATTTCAAAATTTGATTTTAACTAGTAAACCTAATAAAGACAAATTCTTGTATTAGTTTAGCTGTTTATTCTGCTACATTAATTTACAGTGCTTTCATTTCAGATTTTAAATATAGCAGTCATCATAAAACAGAATGAGCTTTTCTGAGAAGCACTAATGACCATCTTTCTCCATGAAGTTTAAATGTAGCTGTAGTTAACCATTTGAAGAACCTGAGGGTCTTGGCACTTGGGAAAGCAGAACAGAACAATCAGAATGTTGTTTGCTACTTACTTTCCCTGCAGGAAGTAGCTCATAAATGCCACATTATTCTTGCCATCTTTTTCTGCACCTTCTGCTAACTTGTTCACCATGCTGGCGTTTCCTGAAGCTGTGGCCAGGAGAAGCAGTCCTCCATAGTCTTGTGCATGGTGGAGACACTCCTGGGCTAAGCCAAACTGGCATTTACTAATGGCAAGCTCTGCAAGTTGCTTCCACTTCTGTTCTGACTGATTGTACAACAAGGGGAGAGGGAGGGAAAGAGAAAAACAAACCACTCACATTTCTGAACAGCATGTAAAGGTTTTCAGAGTGCTTAGATGGAAATACAAGTTCCCTCATTTTTCTAGCATAACCCATCACTAGTCTTCCCTTTGAGGTACTGTGATTACTGTAGCTTCCCAGCATGACACAGTGGGTGTTGAAAAAGATGCCTACACAGCTATAACATTACATAAAATAAACAGCTGCTCAGTAAACATGGAGGGGGGAGGTAGGCATAACTTGGGAAATTTAACTATGCTCCCAAGTTAACCTTCAGAATGCTGAAAGGCATTTGTGTCTGTAACTAAGTTAATATTCCTTATAAATAACTTCATTACTCTACAGCAGGAACAATGAGATCGATTCTCTGCATAATAATCATGGGACAAATCACTGCCTGTCAGTTTTTCTAGTGCAGCAGTCTAAGTTTGCCAAGGCTGGAACAAATGTCTGAAGGCTTTAGCCCTGCCTTTCCTCCTCTCACTGTTAAGTACTGGAGATTAAGGCTTGGTTCTTGGCTCAAGTTTTGTATTCTCCAGGAGTTCCTGTAGCTTTCTGAGCAGACAACATTCTTTGTCCCCATCCCACAGCTTAGATTCCTTTGAATTACAGGCAGAACAACTTCATCAAAGGAGCTGCAGGCATTTCAGTTGTGTTTAGGGAGTTGTACTGCATCCCCACATACCACTGGCTTTTCTTACAGGGCCTCTCAAGATTCATGCTAATACTCAGAATCCAGGATGAATCACCCAAATTTATACAATTACCTCTGCTTCCACTGCAAGCTGATAGGCTATTTTTAATTCTCCAAGTTGAAGAGCAAGTTCAAAACGGTGCTCTGGATCTGTAGATACTGCAAGAGCTTGTTGTTTGAAGCCCTAAAACAAAAATCTGACAGTGAAGCTGGGACCTGTCAGGTCAAACATAATCTTAAATGTTAAATGCTTTAACAAAACCACTTTGAACAGCAGGTTACAGTGTTCTCAAACAAACAGGGATAATTAACAAGAGTTAATTATCACAAGTAATACAACTGGGTTTTGCTTAGCAAACTCAAATAAGAATGTGCACAAACTGATTTATTTAGTTTGATAACTAAGAAGTAGTTTTCTTGCCTGTTTTTCAAGAAAATGCGCGACTCTGGTTCTCTGTTCTTTTGGAATTGTGGGAAGAACTTTGTCAGCCATGCCGAAATCTCTTCTCATCACAGCAGTTTGATATTCAAGCACGGAGACCAGCAAAGAGTAACTGACAATGTTTAGCTCTTTATCACCCAAATACAGTCTGTTGTCCTTAGGGATATACCCCAGGAGATACATTGTTCTGAAACAAAACAAGGAGCGCTCAGCTTCAATAGATCCACTACACAACAGTCTAAAAAGAAAGATTTCCAGTAGTTCTTACGGTAGCAAGAATACTCCCATCAAATATTCTACTTTTACTGGATGTAACACTTTCACACGGCACTGTTCATCCCCCCACAACTGCACTGCTGCCTCGGAACATCCAACTTGTTCCTACCCATGGTGCTAAAGCAAGGCACAGCAAGCAGCTGACAGGGTTCACCTTGAACTCCCTTCACTGAGAGAACCTTCAACACTTTAACTGGAAGCAGCAACTCACCTGTCCAAGTGGGCAATGGTGACAATCTCTCCTCCAACATAGTAGTTGAGTCTGTTCACAGAACTGGTGTAAATAAAGCAGTCACCAACCCACAAGCCTGTTTTCACAATCTCCTGGATCTCACCAAGAACCTGCAAAGCAAATTTTGATTAATTAGATACATAAAAAGGTACTTCTAGGTAGCAGAAAGACTATTGCAATTTAAAATCTAATTCCAAATTCTATACTTAAGCAAATAGTTGGGCAAGTTGCAAATATAAGTTTAGATATAGATTAGAAGTACATAAATGATCATTTAGTTTTACATAAATGCTACCCTAATTCTTAACTAAGCCAATTATAAATCTAGGAAACAAGCACCAAACTAAGCATTAAGCAAGACAATCAAAAGATAACTTTTCTTCTGAAATTTTGATTTCTGACATTTCACAGCATGAGATTTTTTCACTTCTCAAACTTGAATAACATTTCAAAACTTGAAAATTGTTGAAAAAAAAATTAAGCTATGAGCCAAAAGTGTGTTTTAGAAATAATCTCTATAACTGTCTGACAATAGTGAACAGATGAAGAGAAATGCAGGCATCAAGGTCTATCGTGCTGGGATTCAGACAGCGATACACTCCTCAGGAGTCCCAAAATTGATTAAGTGTTCCTCAGGCAGACACACAACGTGTGATACTAAATGGTCTGGAAACTAAACTTTAAATTGGACTGTGTTAAGGACTAAGTCTGCTGCACTCTCTTGCTTCTACCATCTCTAATATTATTCCACTTTTTAAATAGAAGGTACCTCAAAGGCATCTTCAATTCCATCTTCAGTGACACCTTCATGTGTTTCTTGGGCTGCTGCAACTTTTTCTGACAGGTATTTGAGAATGAAGAATGACTCTTCTGTAGCAATGCACACAAGCTCACCCGAGTCAGACCAGAAAATCTGCATCATCAGAATCAACAGTGGCAGTGTTAGACACCCCAGGCTAAGAAGGACGATGTGGAAATTAAGGGTAAAACACACTAACTCCAGAAGCTTTAGGACTGAGAAGCCAACACATACAGGAATTTTTTTTCCCTTTTTGCTACATGACTAAGATAAACTTAAGTTATTACTTTATTATTGACATCTTGGCTTCATGCAAGAAATTCAGTTTAGTAAAAAAAATATAAATCAGTAAGCAGAGACAGGTAAATAACTTCAGTCCCATGTAGAAACTTACGTGTTTGGGCTGGATTTCAATTCTGCGAATCAGTTCTGTGTTCTCCCAGTCATAGAATGCCAAGCCATTAACAGATCTGACTCCCAACAGAAAGCCACCATAGATGCCTGCAAGAAAATAAATGTGGAAGAAATGCACATTGTGCAAAAATCACACCAACATATCTATTTTTGAAGTACTTACCTTCTGCTCCAAAATCAGGTTTGAATGACTTCTTCTCTTTGAAATTTTTAAATATCTTTACAACACTGTTGCTCTCCCTGATTGCATATCTAAATAAAGATTAAAATTAAGAAAAACCAAAACAATTATTCAGTTTCCAAAGTAGTAAATTAATAAATCATAGGCTGCCACAAAACAACTGCATTTGAGTTACCTTCTAAAACTAGCAGAGTGCTCAAAATTCAAACTTTTAAAGCAGGACAATTATTGAAAGTTCATTTTACACGCGTCTTTTGGTCTTCATGGCCTGAAAACTGAAGTAGCAGCAGCAAATGTAATACAAAGGAAAAAACGTGCAAGACTTACTCTGAAGAGTCATGTGCCCACACAAACTCCTGTGCAGAACCAAAGCTCTTGTTCCTCAGAGCCATGGCTGTGTAGATGATGTATTCACCATCACCACACACCACCACGAACCTGGGGCAGGAGAAGGAGGCATTTGTCAGATATCTGTGTTCAGTTCAACAGGCAGCAGCAAGAAGGCAAATTATTTGTAATGGTAAAGGCTCCCATGCCCAATGTAATCACTGCAAACACAGACAGAGCATGAGCTTTATATATTCCTAAATTGTCATAGAACTGGATTTCCTTCCTGCATCATGTTCCTTCTGCTCTCCACTGAGCAGCTCTTGTACCTTGTATCCCTTTTATTTCAGCCTGTTAACAAAACTCCCCAAACAATTCAAGAGAAGTGATAAAAGAATGTATTACCGTCCATTAGGGTTGTGCTGAATTGTCTGAGGATAGATTTCACAGCTGCCCATATCCTTCACAGCCAGCGGCAACCTCTCTCCATCTTTGATTTCAGCATCTCCCATAGCTTTCAAGTTAGCCTGCTGGACTTCAGAATGTTTAGCCCAAATAATTTTTCCATTTGCATCCATGGACATGGCAGGTTCTTCACGACCAAGCTAGAAAGTAAGTAGGAAGTTAGGCTATGGAAAAAATACATTGTTGATTTTCGTTTCAGTTGAAAATATCAAGTGAAATGGCCGATCTCTATCAAAAAATGCCAACTAAAATGCCAATATTTCAGTATTCTACATACTATCTCAGAATGAGAAATCAGTTGTTCTGCACACAGGACAGTGATGAATCACAATTTCTCATTTCACACCATTAACTGTACCTTAACAATAATGCTGCCTTCATCATATCCCAAAGCCACATTATTGGAGCCTCTCAAGCTGGCCACACACCACACCCTCTCCATGCCATAGTTCAGAGTGCTCTCCAGGCGGTAAGTGCTCGAGTGCCAAATGCGCACCGTTCCTAGGGAAAAACAAAGGGATGGATGCTTTCATCTCTCCTCCGTGTGAGGGCAGCAGGTGTGCAGCCACACCACAGGAAGAGTTCTCCCCTAAGTTCTTTTCCTGTCCTTTATACATCAGAAACCACAAAATTACCGTCTTCGGAGCCGGTGATGATGATGGGCAGCTCCGGATGGAAGCTGACACACGACACATTCTGAGCGTGTCCTTCCAGTGTTTGGACACAGGTTTTATTCTGAAAAAGAGAGAACACAGTGCTACATTTTAACCTTTATTTCTTAAAAAAAAATCTCCCCCAAATCCAAAATATATCTGAAAACGTATTTCTACAGATTTCTTACACTTCCAAGATGCTCAAACAACAGCACGAAGCTGTTAATAACCATGATTGTACTGAGTTGTACCTCCTGCCCAGAAGAAAATATTTATTTCTCTTGTCAGAAGTGTTCATTCACACAGTTGTGAAAGAGAGGCTACTCTGCTTGAGATAACTAAGACTAGAGTATGTATCTGGAGTCTCCAGCTGTACATGGTGGCAAAATTTCAAGCACTGTTGTGTAATATTCGTTACTGCAGTGAATGCTTAAATTAACAGTGCCAGCTTTAACTTTTGGGCTTGGATTTACTCTGGGGCAGTAAGTTTTAACAACCAGAAGGTACCACCTAACAACTTTTGTCTTGCCCTTCTGGCCATTCAGATACTTGTACACAGGAAGGACTTAGGAGTTCTAGGCTGCAGCAACAGAACTGAATCCCTGAATTAGATTTCTCTTTCCTGTAGAGCATTCAAACCTCATGACTCCTGCCAAGAAGAAGCACATGCATGTATGTGCATGCAACACCTGGGGCTGTGCCAATGAGCACAGGATGAAAACGGAGAGAGGGAAAGCAATAAAGAATGAAGGAAAAAAATAAAAGAAGTGAAAGGATGGAAGGAGTTGATACGTGAGCAATATTTACACTTGAACATAGAAGAGGAACAGCTTAATCCACAAACATGAAGCCTAAAAGGCAGGGTTCAATTTGTCACAAGAAAAAAATCTAATGCTAGCAACAGAAACTTGATACCAAATGTGGCAGCCTGCAAAGGCTCCTGAAGAGCTGAGCACACACCTGGTAGTCCCAGATCTTCACCAGGCGGTCATCTGCCCCAGAAATGAGGTATGGCTTGTCCCCACCACTGTAATAGTCAATGCAGTTTACTCCTTTCTCGTGGCCTTCCAAGGTGAAGTTGGGAGATGATGATCCGAGCTGCCACACCTTGCCAGAAAAGACCCAACAAAACACAACCACCTGTACTTAGCCACCTTTTGTCCAGGTCAGCCTTGGCAAACACAGCAGGTATCCAGAGGTACTTTACAAGTGCAAAGAGAAATAACACAGAATTCCAAAACAAATAGTTGTTTTCTTAGGTGAAAAACTTCAACAACTGCTCAGCAAACTACCAGTAAACAGAAATAACATTCTGAATTGCCCATGCTCTGCTCATACCTCTAAACAATGAAATTGGTTTCTTTAAACTTTTTTTAAAAAAATGAAACCACATAAAGTACTGCTTTTAAGAAGTAGTACCTGTTTATAAAATTAACTAGTGACCAATTATTATCACACATGAGTTTCCTCTAATTGTGTCCTGAATTTTAATTTTTTCAGTTACATTAAAGGAATATCAAATCTCATGCTAAATAAGGATACAAAAGGAAGCAAGTCAAGTGTAGCTATACTACTGTCTTCTCATGTTTATCACATCAATTAAACATCTCAACATCTGTGGACGTATGAAATCAGTGGTGGCTTTTTATAACCAATATACTGATAATGTACAGGAAATGTGAGGAAGTGCCACTGCTCAGTGGCTGCAAATCTGTAGTCACAGATATTTAGTTACAGCTGCACAGCAAATGAGACTCATCAGGGTCTGCCATGAGAAGGCTGAAGGCATCTTTGGAAACAATTCCATGCACGGACAGCCAAGGGCATGAAAGTAATGGGAGAGACACCTTTACCAAGGTTTCGTTTTTTCTCTTTAATGCACAGTTAAAGTCTTTATTTACTATATAGTTTCAATACTCCCAAACCATTCACTGACAGTATAACCATCACTGCTCTCCAGTATTTCTGTGTAGTCCAAATGGAGATACAGCACTTGAAAGAGTTTAAAGAACTACTTTTCAATTATTAGAGGCAACAGGTAACCTGGTAAATTTCCTGAATTACTGAGCAGGTGCCTGGACCAATGTCGAGGTCTTTGTTCAGTCAAAATTCTATTACTGCACCTGCTTTTAAGAACACTGACCCATCATCCATACAGGATTATTGGTTTGTGTACACTGATAATCACTTAATGACTAAAAAACCCAAATATAGTTTCTCTACCTTAATTGTCCTATCCAAAGAGGCACTGGCAAACTGATTATTGTCTTTTGGGTTTATGACAATCTGCATGACGTAATGGGTGTGTCCTTCAAAGACCTGAGAACAAGACCACTTTTTATCCCAGTCCCAGAGTTTAATCAGCATGTCATCTGAAAAAAAACCACAAACAACAAACAACCAAGCTTCAGTGAGTGGTAACTACCTTCTTCAACTGCATAATCCTCCATAACTTCATGTTAAAGGCTGGAAAGGAGGCACTGCTAATAATCTATTTTCATCCGTAGGACTACCAGTCCTTGCAGAAGGACCGCAGGGAGTAAAAATTTCTCAAAACGGTTGTCCAGTAAAGTGGAGAAATATATCTGTCTTTAAAAAGGAGGTTAAGAATCAAGATATTGAATTTTTAATCTTAAAACAGCAGGCAGACATTAAGCAATTGGCCCTGTGCTTTGTTCTGCAGCACCTGCTCTGGGGAGTGCTAAGGATGAGAAGCAGAGACAGCCAAGGTGGGTCCTTAAGCACCTTCAACAGCAAAACACAGAAATATGCAGTGCCTGTGACTCACAGAGCTCCCTGCAGTCCTGCACAGACTACATCAGTGAGGTTTGCAGGAAGGAAAAGGACTGAGCAGCACAAGCTAAGTGTTCTTGGGCAAGGTCTGATGGGACACCGGGGTCTTCCACACCTCAGTAACACAGATCACCTCAAAGGACAGAGAACTCAGGGGTATTTTGGAAAAAAAAAGATGAAAATTACGTGTTTCTTTCAAGTCTGATTCCCAGCTAAAAACTTACTCCAAACCACTATGAAATTTTTAAAAAACAGAACTTTAGCTGTTATTTGAGAGTTTGCCACACTAATTAGCACATATATGAATGTTTCCTCTGGCAGGTATTAAGAGAGAAGGCACTTTGCTCTTCTCTGACAAGAAAATAAGCCATTATATTTTAAACTGTAAGTGCAGTTGATATTCCACTAAAGAAACAGGAATGCATGTAGCAAAGAAACAACAAAATGACAGCTGTCACACTGGCTACTTGCTCAAGGAATCCTGTGTCTTCCCAAGAAGGCTTGCAATCCCTCACTGCACAGAAAGCAGGAGCCTGAAAATAGCTGGTTATTGAATATGAAAATATCCCAAAGGACTCACCACTGCTTGTAAGGATGAAGGGCTGCGTGGGGTGCACAGCAATGCACCGGATGTAGTCGGAATGGGCTTCAAACATGTGAACTCTTTCCAGGGTGTTGTAATTAAAAACTCTGATCTGCATGTCATCCTAGGACAGAGAAAAAAAGCCACATGAAAATACGGTTCTTGTGCAGTGCACCTTCTACGCAATGCAAGGGAGGTAAGAAAAAACATTCCACCATTGAAGACAATAAAATGTTTAAGAAATTTTGTTTGCTAATGATACAATTTATACTTGGATTCAGGAGGCTGTAAATTACACATTGTTGTTCCAAGTCATTTATGAAATAGAAAAAACTTCAACCAAATTTTCATTTTTACAAGTAACTGGGTCCTGGCAGCATAAAATAATGAAATGAAATTTCTACTCTGTGTACAGGGCAGAAGACTAGGAAATGAAAGTTGAGACAAAAATATTTAGGCATTACCTTAATTTAGCCAAAAACATTCACTCCATAAAGAAAACGTGTTACCAAGATTAGAATACAACTACTCCTCTCAAGGTAGATCCACTGAATAAAAGCAGAGATTTTTTTCTACAGGTAAACAAAACTAAAAAAATTATTTTTAATATGACGAAGAACAAAAGTAGAAAGCAATTTCTAATGCATCTTACCTAGGATTGTCAATAGTTTCATCTTAGCTAAAAGCAGCACCAATAATACTGAGTCTGAACTGTGTGCTGAGTATGTTCCAGTTGGCGGTAAAAGCTGAACTACATCTACCTGGCACTACCTGCAGAGTTAGTCACCTTAGCAGGTTGCTCTCTTTTGAAATGAAAAGTTTAAGCTTCTAAGCTTCCTTTAAGGAGAAAATTTCTGGGAAACTGTAGTGAAGTACTCCCTTCTCTACAAATTCATATCAGGTCAGATCATTACATGATGCACAAAGTAATGGCATGAAAATAAATTAGAGAAAGTGCAGCTGCATAAGAAATCACGAGCGGAGAACAGCTTACAGCTCCAGTAACAACCCAGTTCTTCCTCGCCACGAATTTGGCTGCTCTCACAGGCAGGTCACACACTTCAAAATTCTTCACCAGAGTCTAAAAAAAAAAAAAATTAAGTTTATGGCACTGGAGAAAATACCAATTTTGAAATCAGCTCTTTATACTTTCTTAACAGTGCCCAATATGTCACTTCCTTGTCTACTGATACAGTGACTTTTGTACTCAGACGGAGGAGAGCACAGTCAATTAGTGGCAGTGATTGAAGATTCTCGCATAAATTCAATTTTTCAACACTAGATACACATCTGGCAGTTATGAATATTTCAATAAGGGACAACTAAGGCCATCACCTGTGTTTCATGGTTCCAGACACAGACACTGCCATTGTAAAGGCTGGCCAGCATCCATGGCTCCGTGGGATGCAGGTCCACGCTCTTCACCCGGTCAGAGCGGGCCGTCAGCTTCCGCTTGATATCGAGTCGGAGAGGCTTGGGGGAAAGAATTGGGAATAGCAGGTTTTTAAACAGGAAATTGGCACAGAAAATGGAAAAGGAAAGCTGAAGTTTAGTCTTGGATTAAAAGGATCCAATCCTGCTTTTCAGGCAGACAGAAGGTTACTACTCTTTTCGGTGCATCTGTGTATTTGTTTTTGTAGGAAGCATCACATCCCCACCAATGGCAACGGGTCTGTTTAATTTAATTCTGTGAAATTCAGAATGTCTTCATACTGTAAAAAAGTATCTCCAGCAGAGTCAAAAAAAAAAAAAAAAGCACTGCACATCTTCCTGGTGTCCCTGAACCACGAAAGCAAAGCAAAGAGAACTTGCTCCTAATACAAATGTCCGAAAATTAATCTTGCTGCTACTTCCCCTGACAAATCACGAAGAAAAGTCAGTTATCACAACAGAGCACAACAACATTTGCCCATTATAAATTTACTTCCATTCACAATTCCAAAATTGATTTAGAATGGAACACTGTGTTGTAGAAACTGAGAGGAGGGAAAAGTTTAAGTCTTTCCCTTAAAAAGAAGGCTCTGTCCTTCCACTTTCATCACTGGCAATGTAAAGCCAGAGTATTTAAAAGGCATGAAGTCTACCAAAGTGATTTTCTAGTATATTCGAGGCATTACAGATTCATTTAGACACTCATCTGAGATCACTTCGAGCTGCTTTTATCTCAGAGAACTTAGTGGATAATAGCTGATCAAAGAACACTGTACGTACTACTATAACCTACAGTTACATATGCTAGACACTGCAAGAAGGAAAAAAACCCCTACAGAGCCTGTACTCCACACATGGCATCTGATGGTAGAGGCGAATTTGGGGTTCATTTCTCCTGCTACAAACATCAGGAAGGCAAGCACAACTACACTTGATTCTGTGCTTATCCTTGGAGCGCTGGGATGCGCAGCTCCCGAGGGCCGGGAATGGCCGATCCGAGCGGTGAGTGCGACACGCACTGCGAGCACCGGGACAGCCGCTCGGTGGGTGTGAGGAACACCCCGCGGGCAGCACCGCGCTGCTGCTGCTCCGGCCCCGGCCCCCTCCTGCCCCTCGGCTCCGCCGATCGCGGGGCTGCGCTGCCTCGCTGGGGCCGGAGTGGGATGGCCACCCTCCCGCAGCGGGGGCGAGGGCACACCCCGGGACACCGCCCGTCGCTGCCCGCGCTCACCATGGCCCCGCTGTGCCGAGCTGCCGCCCCGGTGCCGCTCCGGTGCCGCCGCCCGGGCAGGATCAGACCTCCGACGTGGAGCTTCCGGGCCCGCCGCTCTCGCGACAGCGCCGCCAGGGCGTCCCGGCGTCTCGCGAGAACGAGGCGCCCCCGTGGGATGCCGGGATATGTAGTCGGCGGCGCCGGGCGGCGCGGCGCGGGGCAGGTTGGGAGTTGTAGCTCCGCGCGCTGCCTCAGGAGAGAAGGGAGGCGCTTGGAGCCCTGGAATCACAGACGTGGAAGGGGCCCACGAGGATCGGCGAAGCCAGCTGCTGGCCCTGCACACGACACCCCGAGGATCGCACCATGTGTCTGAGAGCATTTTCCAAACACTTCTTGAATTCTGTCAGGCTTGGTGCTGTGATCACTGCCCTGGTGAGCCTGTTCAGTGCCCAGCCCGTGTGTGATCAAGTTCTGATATCCAGCCTCAGCCTCTCCTGACGCAGCTCTGCCGTTCCCTCGGGTCCTCTCACTGGCCACCACAGAGCAGAGATCGGTGCCGGCCCCTCCGCTGTAGAGTGCTATGAGGTCTCCCCTCAGTCTCCTCCAGGCGGAACAGACCAAGGGTCCTAAGCCACTCATACAGCTTCTCCCCTCCTTCACCATCCTCGTGGCCCTCCTTTGGACGCTCTCGAATAGCTGAAAGTCTTTTTAATGTTGTGGTGCCCAAAAGTGTGTCCCTGCAGTGTCTGCTCAGTGTCCCCTGTGCAGTCCCTGTGTGCCCTTGGACTTCTCAGTTAGAGGACGGTGATGAGGAGCTCCCGGGCAGTGCCCAGGTGTGACTGGCCCCGTCCCCCTCAGGGCAGTCCCAGTGTGCGCCATGGTGACACTGGCTGAAGGGACAAGACCTTGGTGACAGTGCAATGGGACGACCTGGCAAGGAGCCCAGCATGCTCATTTCTCTCAAAGACAAAGATGTGAGCCTTGTCGGTCCTGCAGACCTTGAGACAGGCAGTGTGACACATTTCTTAATCATTTTGCCAGCAAAAATTGCTGCAACTCCAAGCAGCATCTAAGAGAGACATGGGGAATGTGAGGGTTTGGGAAACCCTGCAGCACAAGGAACCACTGTTGAGGGAATTTCTCCCACCCCTGCTGCCAGATTGAAGTTCCATCTCTAAAAATTGCATCCCCCACATTTCATTGTATAAAGGAGAGGAATAACACAGAAGATATTTATATTCGTTGGGATTCAGTTAAAGAAAATTCTCCTTTTGGTACAAGTGTTCAGATGGGGATTAGGAGCCCTGTGTCTTCTATCCCGCAACACTGCAAGAAAGATTACACTGGCCTGGAGTGTTTACAGTCTGAAGGACATAAACAAACAAAAGAGAGAGAGACAGAACAGTTACTGCGATTCTTGTCATTTTCACTCCAAGGGAGAAAAGACAGATAATTAAAACTTTAAAAAGCCCCACAAGTCTGATGAAAAATGAGAAGAGAAATGCCTGAAGCAAGAAAAGGGGCACAATATTGTCAACTGCTATGGGTGAGTTTAGACTTTCAGCTTTCTTTAAGTCTTGCTTTCCACTTTGAATTTATTACAGTGATGATTCTACTGTAATGAAAAACACTTAAAATGTTTGAGTGCAGAATTTGAGGATGCAGAGTCTGGACAACCTTGCCTAAAAGGAATAATTTGAGTAAAATTCATGAATTTTGAGTGTAGTTCATGATTTTTAGACGGTTGAGGTGGAACACTGAAAGAAGAGATGTAGAGGAAAGTGACCATAATAGAGAATGTAGGTAGTGGGGGATATACAGCACACACTGTATGTTTTTCCTTGAAAAACTCAATGAAGCCCTGTCCAGAAAGAGATGAGACTATTACAGGGCAATTAAAGATGATCAGCAAGGTAAGGGAAAAGTGAAGGTGTAGAGCTTGTTAGTAAAGAAAATAACAGCAGAGAAAGGAAGAAATTATTTTGCTATTAGCTTTTCCTGGGAAGTTGTAATAATAGAAAAGCTAAGGGGGAGAGAAAAAGCACAGGGTATAAGCCAAGACTGACCTTATAGTAGGAAAGAAGAAATGAAAAAAAAAGCAATTAAATTTGAAATAAGAAATATCCCTCACTGCTGTTAGAGGCAAGTTTACCAGTTGGGTACCAGTTCTGAGTCAAAACCGTAATCCATTGTGGAAATTAAATGGGTATACAGAGAAAATATATTATGTATTTGTTTGCCTTTCACATTCTTTCCTGTGTACCCTGTACTGGGCACTGTTTCACCAGGGGCTGTATACAAAACAGCTGGAGCCATGGGATGTCTCTAGGAAGTCTTTCAGTACAGAGATTACATGAGAACAAAATCTCTGCTTCAGGTTCTTTTGTGTGACTCGACAGCTATTCTTATGCTTGTTTACTGAAAGATACTTCTCAGGTAAAAAAAGCCCAACACAGTGTTTTATTTTAGAATAGTGAAACAGAGGTAACTTTGTTTTATTTTAGAATAGTGAAACAGAGGTAACTTTGTTCCTTGTGGGCATTGCCCTGAAGTTCCTCAGTGCCCCTTTCTTACCTCTGCCTGCTTGGCTCTGCAGTAGCACTTGCTGCAGCTTCCCTGGAGCAGCACACCTGTGCTGGGCATTTGGCTTTTTCTTCCCAGCCCTGAAAGAAATCTGGCATTTTCTTTACTGTGGAGGAAGAGCACAAACCTGAGTTTGCCTGTTTCCTGTAGCTACTTGATATCTTTAAGACCACAGACGGGGAAAGGTGAGAGAAGAGAATGATGTAGGGAAATGATGAGATGGCTACAGATAAGAAGAGTGCAACCACAGGCCTGGCTTCCTTCAAAAACCAGAATAAAGCAGTGCAGAATATTTACAATGCAGTGTGAAGGGCCATTCCGCAGCCACCTTCTTGTTAGGAACACAACCAGCATTTCTGTAAAGTGTGGATATAGGTGTGTATATAAGTGTATAATAAAGGAACTGGTAATAGGGTGTTGCAGGACACATTTCCTGTAGGTGCAAAGCTACTTTGAAATCCCTTGAAAGTTCTCAGTGCAAAGCATAAAAAAGGTCCTTTTTTATTACCAATCATCTCTCAGGAGAGCCAGTCCACTCAACCTTACTTTTCTGAGATTTTGGCTTAGATTCTTTTGGCTATACAATTATTGGCAGGTTTTGCATTTGTTTGGCAATAAAAAGTTTTTTTTGGAAGTAGTACACAACATTTTAAGATAAAAAAAATAAAAGTACAGTATCATTATTTCAGAGAAAAAGATTAAAGCACTTTGGGATATGTCCTGGGGTGACTGGGATACCAATCACAAGCATCTGTAGTTTATCCTTACTGTACCAAATGAATTTTAACTGGTGTTTTAACAATAAAATACCAGTCCACTTTCTTTTTCTCTCAAGTAAAGACTAGAGGTCTGGAAATAAGAGACATATGTATGTGGCTTATCCCATATGTGTGAAAATTCATATCCAGCTATGGAATGCTGTCAGGTAGAGCCATACCTGGTGTAATAAATAGAATGTGTGCTGCTGCTTGCTGCAGTAGGCAGCTCAGTCCTGGGGTTCAATGTTTCTTTGCCTTGATTGATCTACCCAGGATGCAAATTCTTTCTCCAGACTTTGGCCACTGCTGATTTTCCTCACAGGGGGCACCTCCTGGGATCGCTGCATTTCACTTTGGGGCTCAGCTCCCCAGTGCCTCGGGGCTTGACTAACTGAGCTGGTATTGATGGCCTTCTAATCCCCTAAGTGGTCTGTGAGCTACCTTGTGGCCTGCAATACTGTATTATTCTCATAAGGTCCTTTCTTTTAGAAGCAGCAGAGGCACTTACATCTTTAGGTCAGCACTACAGTATTGTAAAGTGTTTATTTCATCTGTGAAATTAATGTGCTGTGCTGTTGATTGCCAGGAGTTAATACTTGCAGTGCAGTGAACTGAAGCAAAACTCATTGCAGCCTTAACTTGGAAGATAGTAAAGATTGATGGAATGTGGTGGCTTTAAAGGAAAGGTGTTATTAACATGTAGGTGGCAGAGCTGTGAGACAAACCCCACTGTAAATCTGAATCAAAGCCTCCCTCGTTACGATGGCATTTCCCTTTGTGGTAGCTCAGGGACACAGCAGTGTTGTGGAATGCACTTTGTCTCTTTTAGTCTGAGATGCCCAGCCTCTCTCTTACTCTCTGGGAAACATCCTAGCCTTGGATACAATCCTGACTCATGTACCAAGCATTAAACTGACTAGGATGATGAGGAATTAAAATGCCAGTAAAGAAATAAGAACTGTCAAAAGTCTAGAGTTCAGATCAGAAAAAATATAATCCCATCCCCTCCAAAATCTGCAACCTGCCAGCAGCAGCCTGATGGTGCATAAACTGATAGTTTCAAAAAGTGGCTTTTCCTTCAAATACAATCCTGTATGTGGTGCATACAGAGAAACTAGACACTGCAGTAAGTAAAGAAGGGATTGGAAGTTTTGTATTTGATGTCATCTAAAATAATACTACCTGACACTTTCATTACAGACCTGCCTTTTTAACTTACGATTCTGCCGAACTTCAGCAACAGGGGTTTGGATTTTTTGTGCTGGATATCTTCACCTCAACAAGATAACCTATTTCAGACTGTATTTTCAAATTTCAGTAGAAAGGTTTTTTAAATATTGTGCATAAGTGAGCACAAATACCACCTTCTTTAAAATCAGCAGCAGGATAATCAGCAATACTTTTAGCAGCATCTGATGTGGACTTAATTTAAAAAGAAAAAATAAAGTATTAATTGTGGTAGCACACTATTATGTGATACCCACATGCTAATAACAAGGAGAGAGATGTCTTTAAACAGACAACTGATAAAAAAAGGTTGTCAATGAGAGAGACCAAAGTGTTGTACATAATATAAAGACTCCAGTTCTTGACCTCTTGTCCTACAGCTTCTTTGGGGAAATTTGATTCATTAGATAAGTGCTATCTTTATGTCATTCATATAATCACTTAGCAAGAACCATCTTGACTGACCTGTTAGTGCTCCTGATTTATTAACACTTGCTTCTTGTTTTATTTCCTGGAGGCCACAGTTCCAAGTTTGGCGTGATTCTATTTCCATTAAGATTGGTGGCAGAAGGGCAGGCCTTGAAACCACTGAAGTGGTTCAGAAGGCAGCAGTTTCTGTCCTCCCAGGTATTCCAAGTTTGGAGCTTATAATTTCTTTCTTTATCAGATTTACAATGCCTTCCACTATAGTCGAATGTTGGTGCTAATGTTCTTTTATTGAGTTTTGAGGTTTCAGATAAACTTATTCCATTTTCTCTGCTCATCTTCAAACCTGCCAAGCTGTTCCTAAGATCTGATTCAGTGAGCAGTTTGGTTTACCCTGAATATAGTCTTGAGATAACATGAACTAGAAAACCTATAAAATGATTTCTTCTTGTCTGAGGAGTATCAGTCCAGTAGCTACTTAAAAATTTCTGCAACAACATTGATTTCAGGACAGAAAGATTCTGTGATTTCCATTTTTATTTGCTATTATATATTATTACCTTATCACTGCTGACTGCAGAATTGGAGCATTCCTAGGAAATGATTCAGCATCAGGTTTTACATAAGCTTGCAAAAGTTGTTTATTGAATAGTATGGGTTGCCAGCACCCTGGAAAACTGAAAACACTGTGGTTTTTTTCTATTAAAGTTAGACAATATTGACATAGAGTTATTTTTTATTCAGATACAAAGTGGTAATAAAAGGAAATTTAAGAGCATTGCTATGGACACTTAGCAACATGAAAGGTTCGTGGCCAGACTTTGATAATTGACTGTAGCTTGTGAAGGAAGGAAGTTGGTTGTTTTCTCTTAATCTGGCAGTTTTGTGTTTTCCAGATGCAGAGGTGCCGCTTCAGCTCCTGCTGCAACATTTATACAATGTACAGAACAATCCAGAACCCAAGTTTCTAAATAGCCTATCCAAATAGCCTGCTCTAGTGTCTGTTTCAAAGGAACAGTAATGATGTTCAAACTGCTTTTATGGCAGTGCAGTGATATCAGACAGTATCTTCCACTTGTGCATTTTCTCACCGAACAAAGGGAAGGGGCTTGGGTTTAAAGATCCTGCTGCTTATGCACTCACCCCCCAAGGCCCACTGCTCTGCTGTGGGCAGTCTTTTGTCTTTATAATTTGATAGCAGTTGTTTGGGCTCAAATGCAGGTCAGGCCTGTGGTGTGCCAGGCACAGAAAACTAAACCCTGCTAACCATGTTTTGGTTTCAGGGCAGGCTAATTTACACAGGGTTTTAGAAGAACCTTTTAGAAACCTCAAATGTGACCGTAATCCACCACTATTCTCTCAAGATATGCCTGTCAAATGGAAGGTGGCTTTGTCAATAGATTGGGAACTTTTTTTTCAAAAATCTACTATTATTTTTAAATTTGTTTACAGTAGTGTAATATGCAGGTGTTTTTCTAGGAAAGGTCAAAACCCTTCTGTATTTATGATTGGAACTGCATAGTTACATGGTTTATGAGTTTGCATTGTGTTCAGAAAATCAGCAGCACACAGACTTCTGTGGCATTTCTGCAGCACTGAATGTGTGTCCTTCTATTGAAAGCTTTTTCTTCACAATAACACAGTAACAAGTTGTTTATGTCGGAGAGCAGGCAGTGATGAAAGCGATATTAAATTTTATCTTTGCTCTTTTACAATAATCACACATAAATAACATACTGCCAGAGGCAAAGGTAACAATATATTTATATGTACAAGTCTTATACAAGCACTGTTTCTTTTGTTTTCCTATTTCTAGTAGAACCTGAATCATTAATTTTTTCAGAGATACACTCATATATATATAATTCAATAATATTAGTGTGTATTGTGCACCTTCTTCGTGTAGTGTGAAGACTGCAAGTTATCTCAACCATCTCTGTCCATTGTTTGAATTTTTAAACTCAGGCTATAGCAATTAATTATTTTAGCTTTGAATATCTCTTTTTCAATCCTTGGTCAATATATTATATAAATGGAACCTGACATAGGATTTGCAGCATTCAGATCTTCTGGACAAATTCATTCTCAAAGATGAAATATAAAATCTATTGATGAATGAGGATCAGTATAGAATCTCGGTTTAGACTGAAAAAGTTTAGGCTTTTAATCCTAAAGATTTCTGGTTCAACTCTTATGCTGCTTTTCTCGCCAGTGCTACCATTCTGTAATACAGTCAGCTTCCCCCTCCCTCCCAGTAGTGATAATAACTATTACCCACACATAGTTTTATATCCTTTATGAATTCTTCCATCAAAAATGGAGATGGATTATTTTTTATATGGCTTTCCAAATTAAAACTGATGAGTTTTAATAATATGTATCCAGTATGTTGTTGCAATTTCATCCCCCCAAAGTAAAAGTACTTGGAAAGTTGTGATGTGGCTATGAGTACACAAATTATCTTAACAGTTCTGTTCTTAAATAGAAATTACAAGAATGTTACTCAATTTACCACAGAAATATAAAACAACAATAATGACTATCTCTTGAGGGAAGAGGGCAGTGTGATTACAAGATTCGCCACTCGATGTCGCCTTGATTCTGTTCATCTCTTATTTTTTTTTCCCTCTCTGATTGATGTGTGGACACAAAATCCCAAAACTGGTTTTGTAGTAAATCAGTCTGGAAAAGAATGTTTATCACATATTTCTAAACGATAGTTTTTAATGTCTTCTGCAGAGGTAAATAAAATTATTTCAGTTTTCACTGATGCCTTTTAACTCCAACCTTTCAATGAAAAATGATGAATTTCCTCAATTTTGGTTAAGCAGTTCTTCAGTGTAAATATTTGTGGGTGGACAGTGGCATGGGAACGGTTCCTGGCATCAAATTGACCAACAAGGCTTCTTTGTGATACTTTTTTGTGTGTCAAGGCTTCACTACAGCCATTACTAAACCCCCTAACATAATGGATCTGATACTTTAGGACTGTGCTCTGTTCTGTGCGTACTTGTCTGTTTCGCTGACAAAATCCAGGCTCATTGGGTGGGTTTGTAACTGGAAGAGGCGTCATCCACTGTTTGAAACTTTTTAAAATTAGGTACAAAATTACTTGAGCAAAAATGCTTTCTGATTTTCGAGGTGAACTATTTCATGACAGCTGATGAATATTGGTACATTCAATGTATTAGAAATTAGTGATGGAGTTGTTTGACAGGCTCCTCTGAGATGGGATTCAGAAGATTGACTCTGACTGCAAATAGAAGCTGGAAACATTTATAAAATAACACTGGAGACAATGTCATTCTGTCATTAGTATCTTTGGTGATTGTATGTTGGCTGAGGGAATTCTGTTGTTTGGGAAAGTAGATTGGATTTGGACAAGACAAAAACTAGGCTTTGCTGGCTGTCATCAGGTTTGTGTTTATAGCTTTTGTGATGAAAGGAGGTTTCTGGCAATCAAACTTTGCAGTGTAGACCAGACTTTGAGGAAGTTTTTCTATGCTGAAGGTAATAGTATAGAAAAAAGTGTTTATTGTACTACTCTTATGTAAGCTCTCTTAAAAAAACAATATCACTAAGTTAAAGCATTTATCTCCAGAGAAGATGCTGCAAATTCTTCTGTGGCTTCAAGTAACTTCTGAAAGGACTATGGAGTGTTGTAGTATTGGGTATTGCAGAAAGGCTCTCCAAACCCTGCAGTAGATGGGACAGCCAAGCTGTCCTGTGAAGCTCATTTCACTGTGCAGTGATGTGGTTACAGTCTTACACATTACAGGGGACTACAGAAACCAAGATTGATATTTTTGCGCTCTAAATACTGCCGGATAAGAAGACGTGACATTGAACTGGATATAGAAGTTCTCACATGAAATCTTCTCCTACCTAAAGATGTTCTCTGCTGCCTTTTTTTTTTTTTTTTTTTTTTTTTTTTTTTTTGTGATATAATCATCATAATGCAGGGGAAAAGTAGTGATAAAAGCACCTTTATGCTCCTCAGTCAGTGGACATTAATTACTGCTGAGGCAACTGGCAGGGAAGGATAGGAGTTGTAATGGTTTCATTACCAAAACCTAATGGAGTGGTCAGGGAAGAAGGGGAAGTTACAACCTTTCAACAAAGTGAGATCACTTGATTGAAATATTTTCGTGTTTTGGTCCTTAAGTCCAAGTGGAATCCAGAAAACAAACAAAACATGTCCCTCAAATGCTCTAGCATTGATCTAATATTTGTGAAAATTATTTGGCCTGTTAACTGCTTAAGGGGAAACTGACTGCTGGGTGTGAGGCTGTGAACAAACTTGGCTGCAAAATTGTATCCGGAGTGGATCTACTGAGAGGTCGTGGTTGTTACTACCGTTGGTCAGGAAGACAGAGGGCTGCATATATTTCGAATAAATTGCAGGCCCAGATTATTAGATAAATTGTTGCACTGTTGTTATATCTCCCAGAATGATACTGATTTATTCTATCAAAGAATTTTAATCTGTGCCTAATTCCATTAGGAAACAAATTTGCAGTGTGAGGTGAATTATTTGGGCCTTTTTAAAGCTAGTCCAAGGTGCTGAAATATATTCTGTTTTTCACTGGAAGATTCCAAATATGTTCTGGGTCTCTTTTTTATTTAAATTACTTGCAGTAGGACAGCTACAGAGTCCTGTCACCTACTTTATAAATAAAACCTGAGATCTGAGAAGCTATTATGGTGTTTTCATGCACAGCCTTGCTTATATTTGTTTATATTGAGATACACAGTAAACAAAACAGATCTTTTTTCTTGTGACTTGGTGAAGGATTGACTTTCTTATTTGAAGCAAATGACAAACACAAACTGTATCAACAGCACATAGAGATTTATCCTTGTGAAAAAGCAAGTTGTGAAAACCTGGAAACTCAAGTCTGAGCTCAAGAGCCTTGCATTGATGCTGCGTTAGTGGAACATTACAGAGGTTTAAACTGCTATACTAAAATATGTTCTGTAACTCCATTTTGTTACCTTGTTCCATGGAAGGAGTTCACTTAGCTGGTCTGAGATCATCTCCTGAGGAGATGATCGTGATGAGATGGGTAAATCTTCCCCCCTGCAGCACTGTGTTGCCTCTGCTGGATCTCGCGGTGCAGGTGCAGTACAGGCTGAGCCAGCTGAGTCAGGCACGGAGAGGTGCAATGAACAGGCAGCAGCCCTGTGGCTGTGAGCAGATGTTGGAGCTGGAAGGCCAAGCTCAGGCAAAGGCTGGAGATGTCTAGACTTCCATTGGGGACCACACTGGATCCTGCAGCCCACTGGCCAACAGTTCATTTACTCCTGCCACTGTCATTTAGTCACAGTCTCTGTCCATTCTGCTCTGCTGCAGAATGAGTGTGCAATCAGCATGGCCATAGAAAACCTGGTGCTGCTTCTTGTTTTAAGTGACAGAAGTTCCCTGAAACAGAAATCGTTCAGTTATGATCATACAAAGCCTTTCTCTGGAAAACAGTTATTTTCCTTTAGTGACTCTGGATGTGCTAACATTTTAACTAAGTGCTCGTGTTTTCTGTGTATTCAGTTTATGCCATCAAGGAAAGCAATTTGCTGTAATGCTACACAAGGCACCCATTAGTAGCAAACAGCAATCTGTGTTTTTAGAGAACCAAGGCTGTTATTTCACAAAGGGAGCAATTCAGCTCTGCTTTAATCCTCTAACCAGAATAGCTCATCTTCCAGGTATTTTTCCTGACTATTTGACTGCTTTTGGCTTCTCAAAAGTGTTCAGAAAATGAACATCTAATTTAAATGAAGTTGTAGGTGATTTATTAAAAAATAAAAGATATATGTCTATATAAATAAATGTAGATTCTCTTTTTTTTAAATGACAGGAAAAAATGCCATATGTCACATGGCTTTATTTTTAGTTGCTTGTTTTCAACATCTATGCAAAAAGAAAAAAGTTTAACTTAAAACCCTGTCTCTAAACATTCAGGAACTTTATTGCATTAATTTATTGTATCAACAACAGTGAATAGCAATGCACATTTTTCTGACCCTGATACTTTGAATGCATTAAATTCTGCAGCTTCAGAGGCTACAGTCTGTGTTATCAGTAGAGGTGCATGGGCTGATCAGGATCTGATCTGGCTGAAATGAATAAATGACTCCCTGGAAGTGCTCTGACTTAAGCAGAACTACTTGCAAAACAAGCTCCAATATCGAGTTTGACACCCTTGTAATTATTTCAAAAGCTGAAAATTAATTAAAACCATATAAAGGAAAGATAAACTTATATATTTTGAGGATCTGGTATGGTACATGTGTATATCCAAAAGTGAATGAAATAGAGGTGACAGAGAAAGACAGTTAAGAAATTACAGGAAAACCATTAACTTTGGGTGCAGTGACAAAGGCAGCAAAGGGCACTGCACATTAAAAAGCAGTTCAAAGGATGCCTGGTGCAGCTTTCACAGAGAGACATCCCATTTAACTTTCATGCCATGGTTTAATTCTGAAGTCATAACTAAGTTTACAGCAAAAGCCTTTGTGAAGGGTTTATCAGATTTTCAGGAAGCCTTTCTTTGAAAGACTAACCTAAACCAAACCTCGCAGAAATCCAAAGTACAGTAGCATGAAAACAGGTAAAGAGAACTTCCAGTGGTTCTCAAGGCTGGTTTCTGGGTCTTGCTAAACATTTATAGCTTTTCTCTTACTACAGGGACCCTTTTTTAGGTCTATTTGACCCTTTTTTCCCCATAAAACCAGTAAGAATTGTAATATCTTTAGGATCTTCTTGCCAGTCTTTTTGCCAACTATTCCTGCAGGTACAGTGATAGGTTTGCTGATGGAAGAAAGTGGATTCTGTGGTCAGACCACAGAGGCTCTACAAGCTCATCTGCCGCTCTCTTCCAGTCCTTCACCTCTTTGGAGAGCAGAGGCATTGCCTAATGTCCATCTGCAGTTTCCATGCTGCACTTCCAGGCTGTTCCTTCTGGTCGTGTTGATCTTTTCCTATCTTGGAGTATGGATGGGAGTGTGCCCCTATTCCTTCAGCATCAGACTTCCATGTTGATATTCGTTTTTCAAGTGAAGTCATGTTTGCTCTTACATAAGGCAAAGCTCCTCCTCTTTCCGTGGATTCCTCCACCTTGAAGAACTCTGGAATATCTACTGTCGTCTATTGCATTCCCATTTCTATTTAACGGTGACTGAAGCACTGCAGTGTGAGGTACAATCAAAGCAAATGTGATATTTAGAGAATAACTGACAAAATTTTTGCAGCTATTGAAAAGCTTGCCTCATTAATATTATTTTAAATCTCATTTTCACAAAATGATTTCTTCTAATCCTCACAATCTGCATAAGAAGTGTAATCAGCAAGATGAAATTAAAGTATCTGCAACCTCTGCCCTTTGAATCAGTCACAAATTAAAGAAAATAATGTCTTCTAGTGGGAAAAAAACTTTCTAAAGAAATCCTTTCTATCAATCTCTCCCCACTAAAGCAAAAGATATACCCTTACTTAAAAGAATACAAATAAATCTTACGAAGCAACTTTTTTTTGGGGGGTAAATTTTGTCATCAGATCTTGAAGTAAATGCTGATTTTAAAACCTCAGACTTCTTGCCAGATGGCAGTGGAGTATCTTTCACAAGCAGCAGAGCATCCAGGATATCCATGGCAAATTTGAAACGCATTCTGCGCATATCTAGGTGACCCTCCAGAGCTCCATGGAAAGACAGCACTGTAGGGCCTTGCCACAGAAAAGAATTGGTAGGAGGAATAACAACATTATTCTACAGCCTCTGCCTGCAGTGTTACTCTCTTCTTTTAGCAGTTGGCAATAAAATGCTTAACTTTTTGGAAGAAAAACTGGCTCAATGCAGAGTTTTTTAGAAATTCTGCCATAAACATTTGTTACACACAGCTTTGTCATTGTCATTTGAAAAGTCCAGTGACAGGTAATGGCACTGATCCTTTCCCCAGTACTGTGCTCACTAGGAAGTGCTTTTGTATTGTTCAGGCTTTTCTGTTCTGGATGTATTGGGTTTGCACGGCCAGGCTTTGGCAGCAGGGGGGCTGCAGGGGTGGCCTCTGTGAGCAGCTGCTGGGAGCTTCCTCCATGTGCGGCAGAGCCCATCCCTGGCAGCTCCAAAGACGGACGTGCCGCTGGCCAAGGCCCGGTCAGTCAGAAATGGTGGTAACACCTCTGGGATAACAGCTTTGAGAGGAAAGCAGAAAGTTATTGTGCAGGTGTAATTGTGGCCAGAGAAGAGCGGGCTGAGAACATGTGAGAGGAGCAGCTCTGCAGCCAGCAAGGGCAGTGGAGAAGGGGGGCAGGAGGTGCTCCAGGCACCAGAGCTGGGATTCGTCTGCAGCCTGAGGTGCAGCCCATGGTGATGCAGCTGTGCCCCTGCAGCCCATGGAGATCCACAGGGATGCAGAGATCCACCCACAGCCCATGGGGATCCATAGGGATGCAGAGATCCACCCACAGCCCATGGAGATCCACAGGGATGCAGAGATCCACCCACAGCCCATGGGGATCCACGGGGATGCAGAGATTCACCCACAGCCCATGGGGATCCACGGGGATGCAGAGATCCACCCACAGCCCATGGGGATCCACGGGGATGCAGAGATTCACCCACAGCCCATGGGGATCCACGGGGATGCAGAGATCCACCCACAGCCCATGGGGATCCACGGGGATGCAGAGATTCACCCACAGCCCATGGGGATCCACGGGGATGCAGAGATCCACCCACAGCCCATGGGGATCCACGGGGATGCAGAGATTCACCCACAGCCCATGGGGATCCACGGGGATGCAGAGATCCACCCACAGCCCATGGGGATCCACGGGGATGCAGAGATTCACCCACAGCCCATGGGGATCCACGGGGATGCAGAGATCCACCCACAGCCCATGGGGATCCACGGGGATGCAGAGATTCACCCACAGCCCATGGGGATCCACGGGGATGCAGAGATCCACCCACAGCCCATGGGGATCCACGGGGATGCAGAGATTCACCCACAGCCCATGGGGATCCACAGGGATGCAGAGATCCACCCACAGCCCATGTAGGAGCCCATGCTGGAGCAGGAAGATGCCTGGAGGAGGCTGTGACCCCGTGGGAGGCCTGTGGCGAGAGGGCCCCTGCTCGCAGGCTTGGAGGACTGAGCCCGTGGAAGAGTGACCCACAGTGCAGCAGTTTTGGGAGGCCTGTTGCCCATGGGATGGACTCACATTGCAGCAGTTTGTAGGGAATGTTGCTCATGAGGTGGACTCACATTGGAGAAGTTCACGGAGAACTGTCTCCTGTGGGAGGGACCCCACGGTGCAGCAGGGGAGCGGCTGCTCTCCCTGAGCAGCAGGAGAAGCCACGGGTGATGGACTGACCACAACCCCCATTCCCTGTCTCCTTGCAGCACTGGGGGCAGGAGGTAGAGCTGGGAAGGAGGGAGGGGTAGGGAGATGGTGTTTTGGAGGTTTAATTTTACTTCTCATTATCCTGCTGTTTTGTTAGTAATAAATTCAGTTAATATCTCTAATTAGAGCCTGTTTTGCCCCTGATGGTATCTGGTGAGTGATCTCTCCCCCAGTCCTCATCTCAACCCATGAACCCTTTGTTGTTTTTCCTCTCCCCTGTCCAGCTGCAGAGGGGAGTGAGAGAGACGCTTTGGTGGGTTCCTAGAATCCATCCAGGGTCAGCCCACTACACTGGATCAGAGGGTTGCTGATAAATTCCCTTCCCAGGGCTGTATGTGAACAATATTCTCTGTGAGGAAAAGAATCCATGCAAATGGTAATCCTTCAAAACAGCTGAGACAGCACTGTGTGCCAGAGGGTTGAAAAAATGTGAATGAACATTCTTTGATTTACCAGCAAGGTCCGTTCCTCCAGCACAAGTATTTAATCTCCTGACAAGGAGATAAGGGACTTTGAACAGCTTAGAGACCAACCTAACGTCACAAGTATGATAAAAACAAGGATACCTTTGGAAGTAATTATAATGCAACATAATTAATATCTCCTCTGTCTCCAGCACTGTGTGTACAGTTGTAAAGGAGGATGCAAGTTCTTGCATATCAGTATGTGCAAAAACAAAATGTTGTTTTGAAGAGCAAAAAAGCTTGCATATTTTCTTGCTTCCTGTTAAAAAGTCTGAAATGTTCATTTCCAAGATAGGCAAAAAAATAGGGTCAGATCCAGTTTTCTCCTAATCAAAGTCTACTTGTGCTCAATTGCCTACTTCCTTTACTTCTGAACCATAACCATTAGATAGAACTAGTGAGCATAATAAGAAACCAATTGAAGAATGTTTGCTTTCCCTCTTCAGACTCATCATTTGTGAATTGATGATAGTTCCTTGTGATATATGAAAGGTTTTCTTTGGATTTATGATTTGGTGTGAATTTACAAATCTCTGCATTTTGCAAGCTTACTCCTGCCAAGAACCAAGTAGGAGAAATGTCGCTGATTAAAACATCCACATTTTGTTTCCTAGTGATTATGTTCTTCTGATAATATTTTGAAAGTTTAATGAACTGTGGTACTTCTTATCCTTGTAACTAGCAGAGACTTAGAAATATGAATTAAATACATTTCTACTGAAAAGTCCAGGTCAGGGCTGAATTAGACAAAATAAAGAGTTTCCTAACTCCAAGTGCAGTTTCTTCTGTGCAAACTAACGTGAAAGCATTGCTCAGGCAAAGGACACAGCAAGTTTGATACCAAGTCAACTTTTATCAGGAGAAGCAAAGTCCAATTCATAAAAATATCCTTACATATGCACTTCTATGCCCATCAGGATTTAACTCCAGCTGGCAACGAAGCACCACACAGCCATTCCCTGAGAAAACTCCTGGGCTGAGCTAAAGACAGTTTAACGGGTAAAGAAAAAGCTGCATGCGCAAGCGAAGCAGAACAGGGGGTTCATTCACCACTTCCCATGGGCAAGTGTTCAGTGGGGTCCATCATGTGTGACAGTTCCTTGGGAAGACCAAGCAATTACTGGGGAATGCCATCCCAAACACGGCAGTTTTCCCTCTTCCCTCTTGCAGCTTTTTGTGCTAAGCGTGATGTTCTATGGTGTGGAATATCCCTTTGGCCAGTTTGGGTCAGCTGTCCTGGTTCTGCTTCCTCCCAGCTTCTTGTGCACCTCCTCATAGGCAGAACATGGAACCTGGAGTCCTTGACTGAGAGGAAGCACCAGTTAAACAACTAAACCATCTGTGTGTTATCAACGTTATTTTTGTACTAAATCCAAAACACAGCACCGTACTAGCTACTAAAATGAAAATTAGCTCAATCCCAGCTGGAACCAGGATAATGTCCATGGCCATATAAGCATTGGTGATATATTAATCAGATTTTTGCAGATGTAACCTAGTTGTCAGCTGGGAGACTCTCACTCCTTTCCTATCCTGAGCTATTGACAGTGAGTGGGCTAAGGAGCAGGTGGAGATGAGGGGAAAGCATATGTTCCTCCATTTCTGCAAAAGTTTTTTGACATATTTTCTGTGCTTCCCTACCACTGATCTGTTTAGTGGATTTTCACTCCTCCCATACTAAACAGAGGATGGGGGCCTATGGACATGAGGGAACTAAACAGTGCTAAAAGTGAAAGTTTTTATATCTGAAAGGCAAGGTTGTAGGAAAGACAGTGTATTTTATTAGAATAATTCATGTAGTTGGGAAAAAGCAGATGAGCTTTTGGGCATACAAGCTCTTCTGGGGAAGGTGTGCACACATTTTGTCGAATAATATAAGCTTCTATCTACTGAAGTAGTGTTCATCATCCATGGTTAACTTAAACTTGCCTTTAGCAAAGAACATGAATTCTTTTGAAAAACCCTGAATAAAACTGAGAAGAGTTGCATGGAAAAGACTTTTCTTTTTACAGTCTCTGAAAGGTGGTACAAGGTGAAGATTGCAGCATGCTGGGTACTCTTTATGCACAGGGTACATGCAGACTGTATATACTCTGCAGTTTTCCTCTTAGAGTCCTAAGTGTGCCTCAGTTTTCACACCATGGAGTAACTCTTCAATGTAGAGTTTGTTTCAAACGGCAGATTTCTCCACTGGGATGATTATTAGGCTGCCAGTTCTAACTGGAAGTTACAGCATTGTCACTGATCCGTGTTAGGATCCATGTTAGGATCGTACTGAGGAGCTGCAGCATTTCACAAAGGCCATGAGATATTTATCAGGTGATACCCAGTAGCAGCTTTAGACCCGGGCCAAATTCAAGGGGACCGTCCAGATGTGAAAGGACATGTATTGTGCTCAGTGAGGCATTCTGGTGCCTGAAACTGTGGGCTTAGTGATCCAGGACTAAATTAAATAGAAGCAGTCCAATGAATATCCAGTGTTACTCAGTCATCCAAAGACATTATGATAATATAGCACTATGGAGAGATAGACTGTGATTGAAATAATTGTGACTGGTAATTTTCAGCCTTGTTGCTAGTGGATATTCCTCTGGAAGTGATTATAAAGATGTAGGGAAACATTATTTGAAAGACAATTACTTTTATTTAACTCCAGACTGAAAGACAAAGGAATTTATGAGGTTTGTAACTGTTTGATGTTACTTCTATAAAATGTGTTTGTTTCCATAAACAGGCACATAATATGTTCACATAGCAGTGTCAAAGGGATAAAAATCTGGCTTCGTTCTTCTTTTTAGACAAAACATAACAGTATAACATTGTGATGAAGATCTGGGAGGCTTTCTGCTCAATTTTAGTTCTTCTTCCTAAATGTCTGATGGCACACCTGGTCTTCACATGTCAGTTCCTACAGTATTAAAACAATCAGTAAGTAAATAGTGGTAGAAGTTTTATTTTGCATATATATCAGATCCCACCAGAAATTACTACAACTGAGCCACTGCATTAAAAACTTATGCTTATGAAAAAGAGATCAGTAAGAATAGTGTATTATATGTAACCAAACAGCAGGTGTGCACCTCATGTTGCAGTAATTAGTTTTTGATACATGAATTGAACTCTAAGAAGAATAAACATGAAAAATGCATAAAAACTGTGCTTTAATTCAAGGCTTTTTCATGCTCTGTTATTAAAACAATATACTGTGAGAGTTTATAATTCATGTTACCTCAAAATTCATGAGAAGCACTGAAACAAGGAAGTAAAAAAAAAGAGGAATGCTTTAAAAAGATGATTTGCTTCAGAGGTGTGCCCAGCCATTTCTCAGGGGCTGGAACAATGCATCATTGCTGCCCAGTGCTGCAGCTGACCTCTTAAAGGCTGGCACAGCTGCATGTTGCAATGCAGTCAGTTTGGTCGGTGTCATTAGCCAGCATTCCTGTGCCAGACAGGACTTTGAAGGGAGCTGAAGCTGGCTTTGTGGCCAGCAATGGGCCAAACCTGCAGTACAGTTTCTGAAGACTGCTGCAAGGATCTGCTTGGCTTCTTTGTTTCCACTAGTCTCAGCTTAAATCTTGGTGCCAGCATGTAGAACCTTTTAGGTCAGCTTTTGAATATGTGTTCAGGTGGAGCTGGAGAAGGGCACTGGACTGGTAACTTTTAGTTGGGTGGTATATTGTGGGTTCCAATTCTTATCTTTGACCTTTCAGGCACAGAGATGTGAGCCACTGGGATTGCCCACACCAAGTATGTGTAAAGTAAACTGGAGCAGATGTGTTGGTGCCACGCATGGGATAGAACAATGGGCTCTTCTCAAGAATGTCTCTCCATCCACCTATTGTGCCATCCAATATTATCATGCCCATTTCTTGTGCTTTCCCAGGAAACTCTGGAATCATTATCATTATGTGAAATGTTCAAAAAATGAGTAGATGTGGCACCTTGTGATATGGTTTAATGGACATGGTGGTGTTCAGTCCAAGCTGGGACTTCATGATCTTGGAGGTCTTTTCCAACCTTCATGATTCTATGATTCTATGATACTGTTATTTTTAAATCTTTCTGCACATCACTGATTGCTTATTTCCTGCACAGGCTTTTCTGGCCTCTCTTGGAATCACCACATTTACCTTTAGGCTACAGCTTACTACTTTAGATGTTTGAATTTATTATTGAACTAGGGAAAAATAATTGCAGTACGGGTTGTTTGTGGGATCCTCTTGAGTATCCAGGGGTTTCTGATCTGTATTACAGCACAGTGTGCTAAAATTTCATATTGCTTCATTCAGAACAAAGAATAACACTTTTCTTGCAATCTGATTGGTTTCTTTTTCTTCTTTTTCCCTACCAGTGATTATATAAGAATGAGATTATGTTTGAGGCGCAGTGTAACAGGAAGGGTTAAGAGCTGGAGGGAGCAAAAAAACCACTGCAGGGTTATGACTTAATTGGGAGCAGGTGGAAAGAAACTGAGCATTCCTGAGTTGAAACAGAGGGGAAATTTCCTTAGAGTTCAGAGATCAGAACTGTCTAAAAACCTTTCTAACTAGAAAAACCCACCAAATCCTTTGAAGTGGAAAACCTGAGCCTGTGTGGCAGCCTCAGTGATGTGCTGTGTGTCTGTAGAGCAGCCCTTACCAGATGCAGGATGTCTCCTTCAATCCAGTGCTTCCAGCCCCTGTTATTCTTTTCACCTTTCTGAACGCAGACCAATTTGTCACCATCCCAGGTCACCAGGGTCTGCATGAATCAGATAATTAACTCAGTTACATTAATGAGAAGTTTATGAACATATAAAAATAAGTTCCAACAATGTGAATACACAATTACAGTTGCTTCCTATCATTCTCCATCTTCCTCATAAAAAAACCCAAAGGTGTTTAAGCAAAACCCAAATGCATTCAAGATGACAACAGTGTGATGATGGGAAGCTTTTGCTTTGTTGTCATTTCCATGTGTTTCTTCACATACCTGAAGAGATACATGAGTATCAAGTGTTCATACTAACTAGTGAATTGTTGAGTGTGTTTACAGCTACTTGTGCAATATATGCAAAGTATTTTTTCCTTGCTGTTTAAAGCCGTTAATGAAGAAATTATAGGGTTTCATGAGTGAAGACTTGAGGGCTTATATCAACAAGTGCAGTGCTAACACCTGTTCTAGCTCTGCATAAAAGGATGCACAAGAGGATGAGTATGTTAGTATCATCTCATACACTAAATTTATTTGTATCTTTTCATGTAATTTCTCAAAGAAATTTAAAGAGATGTGATCATAAGCTGGACAATGTGCTGTAGCTGACCCTGCTTGAGCAGAGGGGTTGGACTGGGTGTTCTCAGGATATCCCTTCCAACCTCAACCATCTCCTGATTTGGTGTGATTCAGAGTCTATCAGCAGCAGGCAAGGTACTGGGTATGCTGATGCTTGTCCAGGAGCAGGATAACCCTCAGTAAGGACAAGTTCTCTTTACAGGCTATATTATCTATCTACAGATGTGCCAGGGTACATTCAAAGCAACTTTGTTGGAATTGTTCTACATTTGAACCATTGTCCTTTAGGGACGTACTTAACCATGTATCAGACAAATCCTTATTAGAGACCAGTTACAGCCCATGAAAGCTCAGTTATTATAAAGCTCCAAGCGTATTGGGAGCTTAATTCATTTTCTAGTTCAGCAGTGGATGATTTATTTCTCTTATGAGGGAGCTTTCCATTAATAATGAGACAAAACTCATTCCATTTCAGTTAATTTCTTTCTTATTTACGGAATTTTCAAGCTACATGCTCTTTAAATTATCCATGCCCTCTTTACATTTAAATGTTGCCTACCAATTTTATTACCTTCATCTAACTTTAATGTGTTTGAGGCATTGTTTTGTTAATAAAGTGACCAGAAAATACTTTTAGAGCAATTTAGAGAATAATGGCATGACATGCTTCCTTTTTCCCTCTCCTCTCTAGAAACAAATAATATGATTTGTTTAGAAATGAATATTAGGCAAAAGTAATTAAATCAGATAGGGTTATAAATGCACAATTCCTTCCTTCCTTCCTTCCTTCCTTCCGTCCTTCCTTCCTTCCTTCCTTCCTTCCTTCCTTCCTTCCTTCCTTCCATGAAGAGGAGAGTCTGCAAGTGAAAAGATTTTTCAGAGAAAGGCAATGGCTTTGGTAGTGGTGATGATCACTAGAGGAACACTAATTGATGGATTTCAGGAGTGGTGAAACTAATGAGTCCTTAGATCCTTACTAATGCCTTCAACTGATCTGAATATAGGTGGGAGCAGTGTTTTAAAGCATAGACTTTGTCACAGGCATTTTTTCCACACAGTGCCCACTGGAGGAGACAGAAAATTTAGAGATAGGGATATTCAGGATAGTGAAAAAAATGGGTCTTACTCTTTGATGGCTTGCAGTGCTGTGAATGAGAAATAATTTGGAAGAAATCATAGGAATTACACTGCACAAAGTTAGAGAATTAAAAGTGATCCATGATGAAGAAGCAATGACTTCTGTTAAATTTCTACCACTTCAGTGAAGGATGATGTGAGTTCAAATGTAAACATGTCCTTTATGCTGCCACTTTTCCTGTGGCAATTGCCAAAAAAACCCAGTTGACAGTGAGTTTTGATCTCAGCTTCTCAGAGTTTGGCATCTGCAAGCTGAGTGGCAGAATATAGGTATGGTAATTAGCAGAGCTGATAACAGGTAGATTCAGCGAATGATGACCAAAGGAGGAAGGGGATGCTGGATTAGCACAACTCCAAAGAGGACAGTCAATGGAAATTTAAGATCTGCTGGCTTTTCTTTATCTGAAAGTGTTGCTTAAGCATTTCAGGGTGAGAAGAAAGTAAAAAAGAAGCAGTATTGATACCGAAACATGAAACTGAACTCAGTAAGTGAATTAGTGCTCATGTGTATTCTTTTCCTCCCTGACTTCTCTGAGAGAGCCTTGTTTGAATCCCCCCAGGAACTGACTCTGCTGAAGGAAGTAGGGCAGGGGCTACAACATGGCCCTTAATCCAAGTGTTGTCCACATATTCCCCTGAAAGGTGTCTGAACAAATGGCCACAGATTCCTGGAGGAATTCTGAGCTCAGATTGCTCTATAATCCTGAAGGCAGTAAAGCATCCACTGCTGGGCCTCCTTGCCCACTATCTCTGTGAGTAGCCCTGCCACCTGAACCACTCCTAGCTTTGGCTCATGTTAATTAAAAGCTAAGTGCAGGTTTATTTTTGAAAATGTCCACCTGTTAAACTGCCCAACTGAGACTGATGAGTGTAAACCCAGCCATCCCCAAATGAAAATTTATATTGACGCAGTTCTAAGTTCACAGGGATGAATCTGCAGTTTCATTAAGGAGGATATACAGGTAAAAATACAATTTTGCTACTTTCTAGATACATAAGAGGTATCATGGACAAGCTGGAAAAATCCCCTACTAGAAAAACATAATTAATGATTGTCCTCACGTATCTCAGTAGCCATCCTGATTTGCAGTTCTAATAAATGCTTAGAGCAGGAAAGAAAACTGTCTCAGGATGCAAATTATTTCTGCTTTATAAAAATCCTCTGATGTCTGTAAAATATTGGGGTTTTACTTAACATATTCAGCTGATTTTTGGAACTGCTGGTTCCTGGTGCTGACTGTAGTATAAACAAATCAGGTACCAGATTTTTACCTTCACCACTCGGTTATCCAGTCCTTTGGTGTGTTCTTCAAACTCCACTCCCACAGTGTAATCCAGATCATAGTTTCTGAAAGTACTGAGTGTCTTTGTTTTAAAATTGTCTCCATTTTGAACAATCTCCTTTGTTTGTTTCAAGTGTTTTGCAATCTTACGAGTTGCAAAATCAATACCTGTCAAAAACCAGAAAAGAGAGCGAAAATTCTAGTATTTGCTAACAAAAATAAAAACCCACAGCATTTATATTTACACGTTAAAAAAAAAAAGAAGTGAAACATAGTTCCACAAATGGTACTTTTACCTACAACATTTGCCAGAGACAAAGATAATTTGAAATAAAAATCACCTTGTGTTTGCAAGTACACTTTCAACTTGAGGCTCTTCCACTGATAATAAATTTATTTATTAACAAGATATCTGTGGGAATGTTGTGAGCATACAGCATACAGCCAGTAGTGATTAGATGCTGGTGTGTTAGGTCACCTGAATGTCCAGGGCTTTTTGAGAATGTGAAACAACAGGGGCTATTAAGACTGACAGTGCCTTTTTGGCCTCACTCACACATGAAGCTGGGGCAGGAGTGCTATTCTCATGTTAGGCTTGGCAGCCATTCCCTTTCCTAAGCATGCAGTGGAACTCAAGGACTCTTAGGCACACGAGGGTGCTGCTGTGTGTCCTGCAAGCTTACAGATGCTTTAGGCCACCCCTAAAGAAGGATCTCAGAATAATATTACTTGTCACAAAATTTAGCATGTTAGAATGGGTATGTAATCAAGAGGACTTGGGCATGTTACTTTTATGATGAACCTATAGTCTGTGAGAGTATACAAGAGGATAATTAATTAACTTAAAAGAATGAAAATTATATTAATGAAAAAAGAAACAATCAAATAAAAGCCTGAAATCCATTTTTGTTCAATGGCAGGCACACAAATAAATTGCAGTTTAAAAGGAGACAAATTCAAAGTCAAAAGTAAAGAAAGTATCTGTGTAGAGCATTTGACAGTTTCTGTTTAATATTCTATCAACATTTTCTGCAGTACTGATCTCCTTAACATCCTTATTTTGTTCATAGTGAGGACTAACATTATCATCTAAACAACTGCTTGGGACTGAATGCCTTGCAAGTTACCAAAGGGAAAATATACATGCCCATGATCCCAGTTTGCCCCAGCCAACCCCCCTAATGCCAGCAGCATTACCATCTGCAATAAATATTTCTGACCAGCTGGCAGGGAATCTTATTATGGTGCTGTATGCAAATAAAATAATCTCCCATGCTTCTGCAAGAGACTGAAAAATGGGTTTGGTTTGCTGGCCATCCTTTAGTGGTTTCACGTGTGCGTTAATCATTGTCAGCTCAGCAATGCCACTTGCTAATGGAGCGCTTTTTCTTTTGCTAGATTCATTATCCTACTTGTGAAGTACTAATCGAATTGAGTAAGAGGATAGGCTTGAAAAAAATGTGACTTTTTAACATGGGGAATAATGATCTTGTTCAGTATTTATATTCAAGACTTCTTGGGTATATTTTATCTGCTGTGGTGGATTAAAGGTATCTCCGGGACTGATTTATAGCCAAGCAACATAAAATTTAGTTCTCTCTGAGGGAAAAAATGTCTAGACCTCTAAAGAAATGCTATTTCTGACTAATATATTAGTCTTGTACCTCCTGGAGAAAAATCAGGGAGGTTTTATTAAAGCATGGTTTTCATAACTGCATTTTGAACAATATAAGCAATAAAAATGATATGTAGTTCTATTATAGTAGATTTAAATACTTTGTAACATGTTTATGATAAAATCAAAGTTTCTGACTTAAAGGGCAAAACTAATCTTTAATTAAAGTATAGAAATGTGTATGCATTAATTAAAAGGACAGATGAATTTAAAAAAAAATCAAAACCTCAATGTGCTTTGAATCTGAGCACATTAATACTTAAAATATCAACAAAATGTAAAATTGTTAGAAAAAGAGCAGAAGAACATCTTTTCACTCTTTCCCCGCAGTTTCTTTCTGAGAATAACCCATAGCATATGCATCTTTGCAGTGTTTTCGGTGATGGGTTTTTTGCTTATTCATTGGCAGTTTTAAATTACTATAACTTATAGTGTATACATAACTTTAAGTTTATATATACATGTATGCACAAAAATCACTTCAATTAATGTGTATCTTTCTCCTGAAATTCAAGACATTGTCCTAATCATTCTCATTGTCCTAAACATTCTCATTTTCAATCACTCTCTCTTTTTGTCCCTCAAAGGTGTATATACATATTATTTACAGATGTTCCTGAAGTTACTGAGGTTTTTTCCATAAATACAAAAGCTAAAAACTAGGAATAGTAAGACTTGCCTTTCTCTCTTACGAGAGTTGAAGCTTTGAGAAAATTGCAACTATTCTCAATTTTGGATGAATAATGATGAGAGATTATTTTTATGTATTTATGTATTCCTTCTATTTCAATCTGAACAGATCCATCAATTGGAATTAAGGTTCTCTGGTAAAAATAGTTGAAAATCAGTTAAAGCATCAAATTTTTCATCTCTGTAACATAATTAGTTCAAAGCACTAATTAAATAATGGCATTATTGTTACTTCAGTGGTATAGAATATCTTATTCCTCTTTAACCAGGTTGTGGCTACACTGTTACCATAAGTATATACCAGGAGGAAAAGAGAGCTTCTATATCTGAAAACCTGTTGGTTTGGGTTTTTCCCCCCCATCTGCATCCGTATTTTCATTTATCTAAGTGAAGAATAATATCCTTGGCTCCAAGTCTTCATTTGCTTATATATTTAGATCATTGCAATTTTACAATTACTTCATTTGTAATGTGATTAGCAGAAACCCTTATGCCACAATGTACATTACAGAAAAATCTCATTAATTTTTAGAAGGATTTTACTTATAATTGAAACATTTTCTCTTTATATAATTAATATTTTTCCATTTACCTAAAGCAACCATGTAGCCTTCAAAGTTTTCATTGGTTTCCATTTCCCACGTCCCATTGTAATCGGCAGGCATGGTGGCGAGAGCTTAAAACCAACTTCAGCTCCAGAGGTGAGACTGGAAACAATCTTTGCTAAGAGAATGTTTTATAAACCTTTTCATATCTTTTTTTCCACTAAGGTTTATTATTTTGTAGATAATACAGTTTAAGGGGCAGAGTGATAACCCTGGAAACTTTGCTTTCATTGACAAAGTTCAGTTGAACAGCTGGCAGACAAGGAACACTTTCAGAAATACGTAGTAATACAGGATATGATTTTACAGTGACCTTTGTAAAGAACTTCTGGCTATTATGGGATACCTTTGAAATATATTGAACACTGTGGCAAATTGTACAACCCAGTTAAAGTTTCCAAGGTGAATTGTCTTTTTATCTCCTTCCTACGTGTCACTTTTCCCTCTGAAGTGGCAATCTTACAGAGCTGACACATCCAGAATTCCCATTTAAACCTTATGGAAGTCTTGAATGTGAAACAAATGAAAGACAGGGCAGAAAAGGGAATATTCCTGTTAAAAATATTTTTGTTTTAATTTGATTTTCAATATATCTGCTATATACCAATAGCTGTACTTATACCAACTACACTTTCATATTTTTGTTTTGGTTTAAAAGCAAGTTTAGCAAATGTAAAGTAAATCAAAACCAATCATAATTAGTATCAATCCTGCCCTAAAAATGATTTGTTAATTCCTCTGAAACAAGTCAGTTTGCATTGGAAAGATATTTTATACATTGTGGAGAAAAACATGGATTTCAGTTGTGCAAATAAGCACATTCAGAATGTGTCAGAATGGAGAATTTGAATGTGGAGTCAAACTTTATTGGAATTTAAAGTAAATACTAAAAGCAGATTAATTTAAGATAAGGTTTTATGTTATGTGGCTTTAATCAGTTAAGATAACTTACATATGGCTCTACAGAGACAATAATTGAAGTGACCAAAAGTCAAAAACTTCTTGAACTCCTTGCCTTCCTCTCCTTTTTTTAAAAATGAGAATATTATTAAAAAATTGTTAGAAAAAGTATTAAGGTTACTGATCTCTCATGATTTCTCTTCTATGCCTTTATTTTGTTAAAATTTAATGCAGAATTCCACAAATGCTGAAAATTTGTACAGGGATTAAAAAAAAACCTCAAAACAAACCTAAAGAAAGTTGAGAGTTTCTGGGAGCTGAGTTCTTAAAATGCCTCAACTTAGGGAGCTAATTTAAGACAAGGAAAAGAAGTATCTCGATCTGTACTTGTAGGAGACATGAAGAGGGTTTTCAGTCAGGTATCAGGTAAAGGCAGGGAACTGAAGGTGGAGTGAGGTGAATTCCTGTGTGAATGCCCCCAGGAAATCAGCTGCGTTCTTGGCTGTCGGGTGCCGTTTGTCTGTAGGGCAGTTCATCCAAGGAAGCTGGTGATCACTGACGGCTTTACATAGGACGAGAATGGCTTTCTAAAGCTTATGTCTCATTTCAAGCGCAATTTATTGGGCTGATCACATCTACTGTTAATGTGTTTGTTTCCACTCTAAGAAATTCTAGATGAGACACTATGAGTGATGTCACATTGAAAGTGAAAATTAAAACCCTTTTGTTCTGTAGTGATATTATGTAGTACTTATGCAATAGGTTTGATTTTGCATACGTTGGTGTACTTTCTTCCTTAACCTCTGTGTTGCATCAACATTAATAATATATTATTACTATTTATATATTTTATGTCTATACTAAAAGGTTCTGTAAAAATAAGAATACATCAGACTGAATGTCTACAATCACCTCCTAGAGTCAGAGCATGTGCTAGAAGCTCAGGGTGAGATATTTTATATGCTCACTGATTTCAGTTCTGACGTAGTTTGCTTCCTATGTAACAGTCATTTTGGTAAGATGGGGAAGAGACTGAAGCTGTGTTGTGTGACCATCAGCAATTAATGTCCATTAACAACTAATAAAGTAACAGAAGGTTCCATTGCTGTAGATATGCAGAGCTAGGCACATTCAGAGAGAATTAATTATGACATGAATACATCCTTTGCATAAAATATCATAACTAATTAACAGCATATACATATACTTGTACAGCTTTTCCCCACAGTGTCTTGGTTATGCTCATCCCTTATTATTTTTTACATTTTTTTCCCCAATATATGTATTTTCTAAGCACGTGTTTATCCATCAGACTAAATTAGCATTTTGAGTCTTTTCAGGTAAAAATACAACTAGCAAGTTTACAGACACTACATTTAACTAGTCAGAGAACTGGCTAAGTAGGGAATTAGTAAAACATGAAATATTGACTTGACAGAGTTCTGTGATACTTCATGAGCTTTTAAGGAGTGTTGTGTTAAGGTCCACAAAGAGAATAGTCAGTTTACAAATCAATATCTTGAGAGACAGTAAAACCTCTACCACAGTGAAATGCCTGCCTAAATCATAGGGTGCCAGGATAGAGTACAGGTACTGTTCACACTATTGTTTAAAAGCCCTGGGTGGAGAGTTCTAAGTCTCAGGTATGCCTTGCCAGTTATACCGACCTGTCTCTCAACAAAATTTTAAAATTTTGACTTATCATCCACTTGAAAACTTAGAAATTATTCTTTGCACTCTGTATTTATTGTTTATATACTGCATACACAGAGACAAACATTCAAAATGGCAAACAATATTTCCTTCCCATGGAAAAACTCCACATTTAGAGAAATGAAGATAAGGTGCCCTCTCCTAATTGTCATGACTGTTTTGTTCTCAGCATCCTTTTCTTGCAAAACCACTTGCTAAAAATGAAACTCTGAGCTCATACCTTTTGTGTCAGGTTTCAACAAAGGGCTAAGATTTATGGCTGAATACTGAGGCCTTGGAAATAAAGCGAAGTCATGAGAAATCAACTTACTTCTGCTAAAAGCCTACGTAACTTTTTCGGTCTTCATTTGTGTGTGAAGAAACAAAGATGGCATTGCTTGCCTCTTTCCTGTGAGTCAGTATTGATTAGTGACAGTTTGAAAAGAAAAGATCTCATGGAAAACACTTTGATTGACAAGACTGAAGAGTGGGGCCCAAATGCTGTTTGTGTGGAGTGAGTTAGCAGTCATCGATGCTACTTCCAACACTTGCCTCCAGCTCCTCCCATTGTGTCTGAGACCTGCCCAGAAGAGAAGTTCTGTCTGGGCAGGTGAAAAAAGTTCAGCCTTTCTTGCTGTCAGAAAGAGCTGGAAGTGCATTCCCCTTGGAAAGGTTCTTCTGGAAAGCACTGTTAGAACTCTACATGAAGCACAGAAGGACCAGTCAAATGGAATTTTTCCAATAAACTTTTGGGCATGGTATTTTGAAGAGACAGTAACATGCTTCCCACTCTGTCCTTGCCTCATTTAATTTTCCTTTTAAATGATCCAATATGCAGATATAACACAGGAGAAAAATGCCTTGTACTCCCCCAAGCAGCCCCTGCACTCCTCATGCTTGACAGCTGGGACTTTTGCCTATAGTTATTTGGTTGTTGTTTAACACATAGAAATATGGCAAACTGCGTGAGTTGTTCTTAGCAACTGAATTCCCCTGAAGGATTCAGACAGAAGCAGCATGGTCACAGACACCTATTATTATTTTTAACTTGTTAGCACATGTGCACTCACTAGGTTTATTTTTATGTTTTAGAAAATTAATCACTTGAAATGTATTCAGTGATGGCTGCTACTGCAAAAGCTGTCAGAAGTGCTATCTCACCAGGCTGGAGGCTCTGTTCTGCACAAACACCAGGAGTCACATTCTGAAAACTGAAAGTACTCTGGAAGGAGGCAGTCAGCTCCCTGTCAGTGTGTGATGGCCTGCAGGCCTTGGGGGTTCAGCTGCTGCCCAGAGACCTCACCAACATGTGGCAGGAGCGGTAGGAGAGGCATGTACAGCAGGAGAGGACAGAACCAACAAGTGTTATTTGCAAAATGGGCTCAGCAAATATTTTTTGATGGCCCACTTGGGGGTTGCCTTCCCCCAGTATTGACTGGCACTACTCTACCTTGGGTATCCCTTGCTGATCCCAAGCTTTCTCACTAGGTACACTCAGTAGAAACAAGCCTGCCTCAGTGCCTTGGAGTTGGAGGTTTGGTTTCTGACTCTCGGGCTTATTGCTTTGTTCAGGCCTGGGCCCTCCAGAGAAAGAATGGAAGGAATTCTGACCAGTTGTACGTAGAGTTGTTGTTGCCTAAACACTTATTATTTGATGTCTGTTCTTAGCTGATCATGCCAGAACAGAGATCTGCAGGAACAAACTTTTTGTTGACACCTAAGACAAGGGGGAATTCCCTCATTCACATCTCAGAAGAGGAACTTGCCTGACACCTCGTTGACAAAACAGTAGGGGCAGAGTGCAGGGGCTGTGGGAGGGTGAGGTGTACCCAGAGCACACAGAGCTCACAGTTATGCCAGTTCAGCATGTTTTGTGTTTACCTTCAACTTAAGCAAAGATACACAAAATATGTTTTTAATCACTCTTAGAAATAAAATAATTGGCTTTCAGCCACTGAGTTTTCATCTTTTTTCAGTCATTTCCATCTCTCTTACCCCATCTGATTTTTCTGATGGAGTTGGATGCAGATGTTACTCACATTATTAATCAAAAGCCTCCCTCCTGTCTTAACTAAGGACTTTAGTGTAGCTCTTAGAGACCAGTGATTGTGTTACTGAGTTTCATAACATTAAAAATATAATCCAGTAGATTCTATTGTCTTGAGAACTCATTTTTATTAAGGTAGTTTACATTATGAAATATTATGCTCTAGAGAACCATTGGCCAGTGGATAAAGCTGACTGATCTTGATTTTCAAAATAAATGGGGAATACTGAATTTATTTGTTCAGTAATTTTCCTGAGAACTTATTCAAAGCTCTTTATTCAGGCTTTGAGGAAGCAGATAAAAATCATCAGCCTTTGTGAAATCAGAAAAACTTAGGAGGCAACATGGTTTGGCCAAGGTCATGAAAGAAGCCACTAGGCAGAGCAAGTCACTGAGCATAACCCTTTACATTATCCACTAAAGTGTGCTTCCTTCTGGCCTAATTTTAACATGGATGGAAAATCTCAACCCAGTTTAAGTGCTTTGTCGTTGCCATTAAGGCTGCTTAAATTTTCCCTTAAAAGATTTTTTCAGGACCTGAATTCCCTGTGTGAGCTATGCATTAATATCTGTGACTGTAATCTATAACTTAATTGTATTTATTCTGTGGCAAAGTTTTGTAATTGCAACTGCCACTTCTTATCTTCATCAGATAAAGGTTGCATTACTTAGACATTGAACTGGAATACTGATGGATGGATTTTGAATTAAAAGAATCTATAGAAAGAAGTCTGAGGTTTTTTCTTTGATACTTCCATGAGAGGCACAATTTAGCTAAGAAAATATGCATCTCCTTTGGCGTGTTCATGCCTGACGATAAAAGCTGAAATGCCATTTTAATGCAGAGTCTCATCCATTAGAAGAATATTTTAAAGAATCCATTTTGTCAGACAGAAATAGTCATTTTTACTTCATCTGAGGAACACTTCATAGAGATACTTCCAAATATCTTAGACCTCAAGTTTTCACATAACTCCTAAGTGATAGAATTCAATGACAGAAAAATTTTGCTTCCAGTTCTAGAATCCAGATGAAGAGCAAAAGTTGTATCAGCTGTTGCAATTAGTGCACAATTTTGGATTCACTGCAGCCATTTAGAAAAAGGTTAGGACCCTTCTTGTGATAACCTTAAGGACTTAAAGCCAGTGTTCCAGAAGGAGTGTAAATTGGGTCCAGAGCTACTGGTCCACAATAATACTCAGACTGTTTTCTTTCACTATGCTGCTATCAGTGCAGAGCAGTTCCAGAACTGTTAACCTACTCCTAGGAAAATTCCTAGATTGGTGAGTGTATCTATTTCCTGAATGCTTTCTTTTTGCCATAAATCAGTTTTACTGCTTCAGATAGAAAAAAATACCAGCTCAGAAAGCCAGCAGCAAAATCTTCAGAATAACTGAATACCATCATCCTGTGCTGTTGCATCTCTCTCAGAACGTAGGCCCAAGTCATTATTTCCTGTTGATTACGGGATGCTCTGTGTAGTAAATCTCATAAATTCACTCCACTCACAGCTCTGTATGGTTAATTCTTTTCTGTCTGCATCTCCAGCTCCACAACAGCATCCCTTCTGTGGGAAAGGCTCTGGCTTCGTTCTACCACATCCTGTTTGAGAAATGAAGCAGTGTTTAACTCTCCAAGGCATCCTGGAGCATTAGAAAATAATTTGTTGTAGTAACAGTGGCATTCAGATATCTGTCTTTCCTCTTGGTGAATTTCTGGCTCTCTAAGCTGGCACTTATTTGATAGAAATAGCACTTAGGATGAAAATTTATAGTAATCTTTTAAAAAAATCCAAGTTGAAAAATCCAGATATAGTCTGCTGTAGTTAAATGAGTTGGTACACCCAGTGTTATTGAAATGCAACACACTTGCTACTGCAAGCTGGCTCTTAAGGCATGTGTATAATCAATCAATTTAAGAATCATTGGGGATGGGCCAAGCAATATAATTCAGGACACATTGCTGAAGTTAAGATTTCTCCCAGACATATGACGGGATTGGTTCTTAATAGCAGTGATGCCATGTGGTTTCACTTACTGGATGCACATGCATGCAAAGCAGGGGGAAGGAGCATTTATATCTGATTTATTGACATTGCCACTGGAAAACTGAATTGAAATAAGGAATTGATAAATATGGTAATTTCACTTTTCAGTAAAAAGTACCAAGTACATTTAATATAGAAGAAGATAAAAGAGAAAATAAAGTTTCTTAAATTGTGTATTTTAGATGAAAATTTATAGATTTAGGTAGGGGTATACCTATACCTATATCTATAATATAAGAGAATGGCAGGCTGTGTTTCACTAGAAGAGTAAAAGAAAAGAGAAAAATAATTGAAAATTGAAAACCTGATACCTAACTATAATCTCAGATTAGGAAAGAATTCCCCAGAAGTTCAGAGTAATGTTCATGATGACATCTTTCTCTAGTTTGTATGTGAAAAAAAAGTTAATCAATTTATAAGGAGAGTTACTTTCAACAGAGCATTGAAAATTACTTTTCCAAATTTACATTAAAAGCTTCCTAGAAACTGGAGAACTACACATGTGAATTTTTTATGTACTAACTGGGTTTAATAAGGGAAGGAAGGAAGGAAGGAAGGAAAACAGCTTGCCTAGAATATTTCCAAAAGGAACTTGAGGAGGCTGAATGGATAAGTCAGGACAGTCATGTTTACCTCTGTCTTGCTAAAATTATTTGCTACTTTGTGCAAAATGAATGTATCCACTCCTGTCTCTGGAGATTTTTCCCACTTGCCCCTTTTAGGCTGTATCTGAAGTTATAGTTACTGTAGGTTTTTTGCCTTTATCATGATTTTCTGGAAATTTCCAGATGATCTGAGGTTTGATCAGAGCAAAACCCAATATGGATACAAGTTTCTCCTTTTTATGAACATAGACACAGGCTGCCAGGGGTGTGAAAGCAGCACAAGTGAAGTGTCAGTTTTGACTTCTGTGATAACAACCATGAAAAAGGAGTTTGAGCTGGGAAGTATTTCTTCAGCACCATTAGACTCCTTATGAGGAATCTCCCTTCCATGACAGTGGGAAAACAGAGTCCTGTGCTGAAATGAAGTGTGTTAGTTGTAAAAATATAGATAACTGGGCATTTTTTTCTAACTTGCCAAACATAAACCAAAGTCGTTGCAGTAAGCTATATATCTGTTAGAATGATGTTTATCATTGCCTTTGTCGCTAGTAAAAGACAGCCCTGTCAGGGAAAAGAAGAGTCTCGGTTATCAGGGTATTGTGCTCCATTGCTTCCCCTCTGAAAGATGAACCTTTTGGGGAGAGGAACTGCTGCATGAATTAGCTCTGCTATCAGGAGATTGAAACCACGGGCATTTTAAGGTAGAAAAAATGTCTGTTAGAACAATATTCAGTATGAGGGGAAAAAATGATTCCTTTTCCTCCTTGTGACTATCACAGCTACATCTTCAGCGAGCAGTCCTAAGGATTCAAGCAGCACCATGTTGTAAGAGCGACAGTGACAAAGTACAACATGGTTGGAAGGGCTGGGGGCCCTATTAACAGACAGTTGTGAAATTGCCTCGTGCCTGCCATTCCTTGGAAAATGCTTATGGCCTTCCAAGGCTGATTTGCTATCTCTGTCCAACAACATACCCTTCACTTGCAGCTGAAGGTTCTATTCCCGCGTGGCAATCAGATGTACCTGAAGTTTCAAGGAAGACATCGTATCATTATTATAACCTTTTCCACAGTGGCTATTAGACACACACTCACTAGCCTGAGTCTCAAATTGGATGCTTTGAAAGTTTAGATTGATCAAAAGCAGCCCAGGACTGTTGCTTTTCCCCTCATTAATACATTTTCATTAGTGCCTGACCCAGCAGCTGCTGACTAATCTCCCTTTTATCTACTCAGCACATCAACATAACTTTTTTCTTTCTGTCAGTGATAGCATTGTGTTTTAATAGCTCCCATATCAAGGTAGAGATCTCAGCACCTTGCAGAATCCCATTCAAGGGCATTTGCAATGCAGACGGTAGATTGAATTTAGATATTTAAATACAGCAAGGAAACATACTTGCATTAATCTTAACATGGAAGTTAATTAATCTTAATAATGGGAATAGCTACTTTTGAAATTCTTGTCAAAATTACAGGTAGTTTTTCTGTCTTGTCAAAAGATAAAAAAGAAATTTAAAAGTGTTATTTCAGCAAGTACTTTCATTGTGAAAAGACCAAATTATAAGCAAATAAGCACCACAATGACCCGAGGTACAGCTTTAAAAAAACTGAATTTTCTAAAATAAAGGAGTACTTGCACTATAAAGAAATGGAGTATGAAAAAGGAAAAACCTTCATGTTCGGCCCAGCTGTTTCATCAACAATTTCTTTTGTCTGGTGGAATGCGCCTGTTGCACAGTAAAACAGAATGCCCTCCAAAAGAAGTTGTAGTGGGTCCAGGAAGAGCTTTCCTTCACAAAGAAATATCTCTTATGAAAAGTGCCCTTTTCTGTGCATGCCTATTTCATTTATTTTTTCTCTCGACTCATACAAACATTTGTTTGGAGGAGGATTTACCAGGCCTGATAAGCAGTGTGCCGTGCTGTGCCATCCTGTGCCATCCTGTATTTAGGCACATGATCCAATGTCTTGAGGTTTTCTGCTTCAGAGATGAACTGTAATGAACTTTTGGTCAGCTCTGCAACTGAAAGCTGCACTTACTTTGCTATTGATGATTTTGCTGTTGTGGGGCCTTTTTGTCCTCTTCATTGTGCGGGGGAGTGGCTTAAAAAAAGAACAATGTTTTTTATCTGGGGATATGTTCTACATTTACCTTCACTAAGATTTGGGCATTCCCTTTTCAAATTTTTAGTGTCTAATGGATACTGAAAACCAATCTTCAGGGGAATATGTGACTGAGAAGGTACCTAGATGCCCCTGAAGTTATATAAGCTGCAGTGGGAAGTACTGCATGACATTAATCAGATTTTCACAGCATTTTTGTGGCTGAAGAGGGAAAAAGGCTCTCCTAAAAATAGCCAAATGATGTTCAAGCAAGTTAGGTACTTTTTAACTGTTAATTTTAACACAAAGTTAAGCACTTGGTAAGGTTTTTGAGTGACCTTCAGCAGTTTAAGTACCTACTTGTTTCTTTGGTTCCCAAAATACATTTGGAAAGACAGTCAAAAATAGATGCTTCCATGCTGAGAGGTGGAAGTAGAAATGGAATTTTGTGTAATGTGATAATTCAAATGTCTACAAAGTGGACTTTCTGTGAGAGAAAAATACATTATAAAGAGTTGAACACATGCTGAGAAAAAATATTATCTGAAATAATTCTGCATCTGTGTTTGGGAGTCATTTGCCTTGTGTTCAGTTGCACAAAAGATGACTAGGAAAGTTTCTAATGGAAGTTTGGGGCTTTTTAGCCCCAAGGCTAAAAAGGTTCCATCCTTAAGGAGGTGGAACCAGACTGTTCACAGGTTATTTTGCTAGGAAACTCTGATGTTCTACTTCTTTTCTGTTTGGCTTGATAGGGAATGAATCATCTATTTCTGCATCATTTCAGAGAGTGTGAAATCTCGTGTGCAGTTCTTGTTTGTCTGGCTCCTGAGTCAGCCCCCGTGTCTCAGACTGGTTGAAGCCGATCTCAGGCGAAGATGGGATGATGTGTTACTGCTGCAGGGTGTTGGAAAAGTGTTCTCTGCTTTTGGCTGGATTTTTAGGTATAATAGATCTAAAACTCTCAAGTAATTGTTTCAGAGTTAGAATTTATTACCAGTTCCAAAGAACTGAGGAACTGAGAGAGTATCTGTGTTTATAGCTGAAATAATGGAACATGTGTTGGAATAAAGGAGTAGTGATGACTGGCTTTCCAGCTGGTGCTACTTTAGACCATAAGTTGCCCTTAAGGATTGTCCTGAGAAATTAAGTGTCTCTGAGGAACACTGGCATCGGTGTTGCAATGGAGAGACTGCATTACAGTGAACTACATTGCTGTACCCAAAGCTGAGTGTTTGGAGGAGCTGCTCGGTACCGTGTTTGAGTAAGTTCTTTCTGTGTTGCTGTAACACATATAAAATGGCACTTTTCTCTCATTTTCCTCTACAAAAATAACCTTGGAAATGTCAGCATCAAGAATGGCAACATGTTTCTTGACAGGATGAGTGAAAGATCACACAGTCATTTCACAGAAGTACTATTGAATTGTGTTAACTTCCTCTGCATGCCCTTAGCATGCCCAGCTGGAGAGGAGTGTTGGAAATTGTAATGGTTATGGATGATAAGCATCAGGGTCTCGGTAAGAAAATATAACTTGAATCATGCTGATTTCAAATTAGAGAAGGGGAGCAAGGAACTATTGTGAGTCTTGTTGCACTTGATGGAATGTTACATTTCAGGGAGCTCTCCCGATATGCTGTGGTTCTAAGCCTCACCAAATTATAATGGTGTCTGCACTGCATTATAAACACTTCCTTTTTGTAGTAAATCCACTGACTCACACTAGAGAAGATTGGTGGGAACATCAGGATGGAGAGGAACTTTTCTGTTTAACTCCAAATTTCAGTACAATTTTGTAGTAGTTCTTCATCATTCTTTGTGTTTCAACTCTGCACTTCTGTACTGTTGCCTTGTGTAGCTGGAAGGGGAGGGGAAAGAAAGGCCAGTCAAACAGTCATAAGAAAGCTCTGAAAGTGACTCTGAAAGCAGTTTTAAGGAGTGCCTGTCTTTGCAGTGTACTGCTGAGAATCATGTTCTGTGTATGTCTGCACATGCACAAACAAGTTTTAAATGTTAGCTACTCTATAATGCTTATGGACCCATAAATAACTGCTCATGCTTCTGCTCCAATCTTGAACTGTCAAATAGCTGAACATTTAAATAAAATATTTTATATTTGGAATGCTCTTGTCACAATATTGACCTTTTAATTTGTTCAGCACTAGAACAGTGGTGTACCACAAGACAAACGGTCCCTTGTTATGTAAATAAGTGTAGAGTCAATAATCACAGACTGTTTCCTATCCTTCTTTCCTCCCTTCCTTTAATAAGAATGTTGCCATTGAAAGAGGGAATTTTATTTTGCCTCCATGGTGCAGAAACTTAATTGTCAGGCAGTCTTATTGACGGGTTTGGTGAAGAACTGCAATGCCGTTTTGCTTAAGTGTTCAGTGTGGATTCTTATTATTAGCTATTAATATGGAGAAAGTGCTTGCCCTGGTAATAAAATACATGGTACTGTAGGGGCTCTACTTTTGTGTGCACTTTTGCTAGACAGGAGCAAATTATTTAAATAAACATTTGCTTTGAGGTTAAAAAACCTTTTAAAGATAGAAATAGCTGTACCACACAGGTAGTAATCCAAGACAAATGTGCTACTGATAGAGGATGAAAGGATGAATAGCTGTGAATCTGTTATGTGATTACAGATGAGGCTGTCCAGAAAAGAATGTAATACAAAATGATACATACTAGGAAGTTTTATTAATGTTGTAATGGTGAACTCTTGCTTTCTACTGTCAAGTTTCATACAGCAGAGCCAACCAAATGATAGACATTGATAGAAGTGGATGTATCCAGGGGAGCACATCATTCACGCTATGCCAGGGGACTGCTACGCTCCACTGCTCAGTCCCATGGCAGACTCTTTAGGAATCTGATGTACCTTCTTGTTGTGAGGAATTTGCCATTCAGTCCATGTTTATTTTACAATAAAACTATTACACACATCATACTAAGTAACTCCTTCCCATCCTTCAGAGATGGACTGTTGCATAAATGTAGACTGTAACCCCATCTCTTATTTCAATTCTGGTTTCCATGGCTTAGATTTTAAGATATGAAAACAGCCAAGTTTATACACTAGAAGGGGTAAAGAAAATCTGAGTGGCATGGACAAAACGGGATGGCTGTTTGGTGGGAGGAATTACATTATAATGTACCTGTAGGTTGCAGGTTCAAGTAAACAAAAAGAGTGTTTTCTCAGCAATGGAAATAGACTGTTTTGTTTACACTTTCCATTCACACTGCTTCTGTAGGCACTGGTCTTTCCTAACAAAATATAAAATGCCTGTTATCTGAAGATATTGCAATTCTGTAGAAATACAGAGTGGATACTGGCAAACCATGGCTGAAATTCTGTTGAAGATGAAGGAAATCAATATAAAGTTTGATACCCGAGTAGCAGGCAAATCTGGATATGAATGCACTGTGAAAGTCTTGGTTGCTAAGTAGTTATGAAATAGTCAGGGAGGCAGATGTTTGTCACGTAATTGTTGAATGTTATACATTCAGTAAGCATCTATTTTATGGAGAAAGCTTTAAATTACATTTTATGATAACAGGTTGTTAAAGGTTCATGGAAACAGCATGGTTAATTTTACACACATTAATTGGAAAGCATCGTCGTGGAAGCAATGAATGAACGTAATTTCCTTTTCCAAAGGAAAGGGTTGCTGCAGTAGAGATAAGAGGTTACAATTATAATGACAAGCAATTGAGATGATTTGAAGTGAATATATTCAAAGTTAAACATTTCTGAAGTTTCTGTATTTTACATCCATGAGCTGTGGAAGTACTTTGTGAGCTTGCCTTTTCTCCATAATTAGCAGCAGGTTACATTGCTTCTGCTTGATAAGCCATTAGTTATTAGTATGGCGCTAAATTTGCCCTTGTACCAAATGACCCAAAGGGGAAAAGCTGTCTGTTTGATTACAATAATAATAGCTTTTAACAATTGGATTTACTTAGCTAGATGTTAATTGATCCACTTACAACCTTCTGCAAAAAGAGTTTGTGAATGTTACACAAGACTGGAGAGAGCTGCAGGCAAAAATTAGAAGACAGCTGGTGAATTAAGGGTTATGAACTGCCAAGTTCTACTGAAGGAAAACTACATTTCAAAATAGGTCTTAGTCAGTGCTGAACATTAAAAAAAATCATGCCAAGTTTAACTGGGGATAGTGGTGTGAGCCATCACTTTATTACAGTTACTTTTGTTTGTTCTCCTGCTCTCCTTGGGACTGAAGAGTGGAAAGATACCTGGAGGGTGTCCATGATTATGAAATCAATAATTAGAAACTTAAAGGAAAAAAGTTTCTGTGTCCAATAATCTTTCAAGAAAAACAAATGACTGATGCACTGAAATTTGGCAACTGGGATATCCTCAGCCTTGTGTAAGATGATAAATAGCATTTTAAATAGGCAAGTATTTGCAATTCCCCTTAAGCAGAGCAGCAATTTAGCCCAAGATCCATGGGTTTCTGATCCTTTCCCTCTCCCACAACCTTTCTGTCTGTTTAATTGTAACCAGTTTTGACTTGTTCCACTTCAAGTACAAGAAAACTTAATCCCCATGAACTGGTGGTCTGTATGTCAGTCAGCAGGGATATCCATTTAGCTATGGACACACAGCTGGCTGGCTAACACACTCCTCCAGGAGAGAAAAGCAGCTTCTGCATGTACCTGGTTGATCAGACTCAAGTGTATTTCCCAGAGACTTCCTTAGGCATAAGTACTGCCAAGAAAAAAAATTACAGGGAAACTTACAGTAAATAATTTCATTCCATGTCTGTAATTCTGAGTAGTCATCCATAGCTGTTGCAATGGCAACACAAGAGTGTACATGGAGAGGGAGTATTCACCTGTTTATCACATGGGGATGCTTAAGCCTTCATGGGTGATATCTTCTGTGTACTTTCTGAAGTAAAGCAAACCCCAAAACTTTAGAAATTGATCTAGATGTCCATTACAGCATATCTGATGCTACACTCACACGATATAGTACTACTGAAATACCATAGTTCAGAAAGTTTATCATCCCTGCTCTTAGCTGCTCCAGAACAAGAGAAAAAAATGCATGGGCAGATATTGGCTACAGCATTTGGAAAAGAATTGCCCCTTAGCCATGCTTTTGTAAGATCTGTTTTTCCAAAGTATTGATCCATAAATTTATTCATTTTGAGAGATCAGATTTTTATTTTTGATGGAACACTTCCGGTATAGTGCTACTCCACTGGAGCTGACGGTAACATTCTTACTGGCTTCAGTGAATTCAGGATTTAAGTGCAAGCTGCATCCTACAGCTCTCATTTATTTCCCTAAAACTGCAGTTCAACATTTGAAAACAAGGCTATCTGGAGGCCCCTTGCTAAGGCTCTGAAGGGGTGATGTCTATTGAGAGTAAAAAACCAGCTTACACTGGTCAAAACTCCAGCATCTTGTTTTATACCTAACAGTCCTTTTTTGGTGTAGTCAAGAATTATGGTATGCACACGTTTATAGTGTTTAGTATCTTTAATTGGCATTTCTAAAAATAGTTTTATTTGCAGTCATTTTTTTCTAAGTTATTTCCTAAATATATTTTATTCTAAGTACACAGTTCTAATGTGATCTTCATTTCTGTGTTTGCTCTTGTCACTGATGATGTTCAGTACTAGCATTTGGAGAGCTGGTGCCAAGTCTGTAAATTCCATTGTTCTTCACTCCTGTAGCAGCAGTAGGCTCACTGTACCTTCTTAAAGACCTGCTTACACTTGACTCCACACACTCTTATTTCCTAGGAAGAGAAAATAATTAAAAACCACAACTTTTACTTAGGACACAAACATCATAGATTCATGGGTATGTCCAGCTTAATTCGAGTTCACAGTTCTCTATTAAATTAGATTGGGAGGCTTGTACATATTTTTAGCCTATTTTTCATCCTAAAAGTAACCATCTGGTTTGGGTTTGTTTTCTGCTAAAAGGTGGAGTAAAGGAAGTTATTTTGGGATCTCAGATATTAAAGGGCCAAATATGTTCCTGGTGCATCATTCTCTATCTGCAGTGAATACAACTGCTTTAGGTCTTTGAAATGGGCATTCTCTATTTCAGATACATAAAGAAGTGAGGATGGATTTGCCTCACCAGTTCTGAATCTGTGTGGTGATGACTGGTAGCTCAAGCCTACAAATTCAGAAATCTTTAGAAATCACTTTAGCACCCCAGAGATCCTTCCTGCAAAAGGCAGGTAACTGTACAGAAGATTTGATCCAGGTGTATCAAGCAGCACCGCAGTGAGGTGTGACTGAGCCTGACCACACTGGATGCATAATGCTGTTCCTTTGTATTCCCAAGAGCTTTTCAAAAACCCCTCTTCATCACTGGATTGCTGTGAGCTGGGCATCAGCAGGGGCAGTGTTTGCATCTTGGGCTCGGACTTGTGAAGCTGCTGCTGTTTGCCTGTTCACTCACTTCCATTCCTGAAGCTCCTTAAGTTTGACCTGAGAAGTGCACACAGGTGTGTGCCTGGGATGTGTACCTGTGGCAACTGCTTTAGGTGCAAGAACAAATAGTGTGGAAGCTCTGAAGGGACATAAAGACAATGCTTATGTACGACCTAGAAGAAGGGATGCACTTTCCAGCTCAAGATGAGACTTTTAATAAAGCTCCCAGAATATTCTGAGGAAGTTACGCACATTTCTTATGGGGGACTTGGATAAAATGACTTTAAAAAACCTTAAACTAGGTCAATAACCTTAAATGACATGTGTTGCTAGACCCCAGTAAGAGAAAGTGCTTCATGCTGAATTGGTGGAACAATAGACTGATCCAGTGACTTTAGTTAGGACCCTTTTCGTTCACTACTGCACAGGGAACCCAGAAGAAGGAGTGTGCAATAAGGGCTGAGAGGTCTGCTGACAGTGAAAAAAACTATGGAGCAGAAGCAATCAATACAATAGAAAAGGGCAATAAAACTCAAAAGAAAATGGGGAATGGTCAAATAAGTCACTCACATAAAGTAGAATCTAAAAAGAACTAGAAAGTACAGACCACAGAATGAAATGAAGAAAGTAGGAAGCGATAAACTACTAAAGGATGTGGTCCTACTCTGCAGAACTGTGAAAAGAATAAATTAACACTTGGCTCATTGTGTAAAGTTCAATAGGATCATAAAGCTATTGAAGTATCAATTCTTTAAAGGTAACTGCTCATTGTATCAAAGCACTCTCAAAAGTACAGGACCTAGTAATCTTAGCTGGTCAACAATAAGATACTAAACGGTACTCTTTACTGTATTTTTCATGGAGGGAGTTAACAAGGATTAGAGAAATAAAGAGGACATCTTTTGAAGTTCATGAAATACAAGAAGTGAGAAAATTGAAATATTGAGGAGTGGGCTTTAAAATGCTTCATTGCTTCCTTTGCATGAATTAATTTTGTACTGACTTCTGCATACAGGAGAGACAGATTGTGGTAAAGTGTCCAAGTGCCAATGAGTGAATGCATGAGCTGGCAGGTGTGATCCAGAATTCTTCCCAGCCTTCTGAAAAGCAGAATTAGAGCAGTCAGGTTACCCTGCGCTACCTAAACTTGCACTAGACACATGTATCTGAGCAACTGAATCTGAGTTTCTGACCTCTAAAATCAACCTCCTGACATGGACAAGCCTAGAAAGTGGTCTGGGCATGGAGCTCCGTGGCCAGGTTGTGTGGCTAGAGCAGGAATCAGAGTGAGAATAGCAGAAACTGGGGCTAAAGGAATTGGTGTTGGGGACAGAAGATGGGAAGAGATAATGCCTGGAAGCTAGCAAAGGCCAGAAACCAGGATGCCAATCCAGAGAAATCCAAGAGCAACTGGTGCTGCTGTTTATGTATGTGCAGAGGAATGCACAGATGTGTATGACTGTGGGCAGCCAGGTGTAAGATGAACTTCTAGGCTAGGCATTGTAGTGGGTAATTGAGACCTCTTTACCAGCAGAGAACCTGAAAGGGCTGATGCAGCTGGGAGGCAGTGTGGAAATACTCAAATGTGCTTCATGGAGGGAGAGTGTATGCACAGGAAAATCGGGCATCTCCTTTTTATTGCTTCCTCCCCTCCTTTAGGTGAGCCCATGGCCTCAGCTATAAAGTCATCACTTACACAGCAACTTTTCTCCCTACCTGTGCTGCATCAAGTCCAGATGGTAAGATCTGTCATATACATTCCTTTCCTAAACTGCATTCTGGGACCTCCAATACTTTCTCAAAATTATGCTTAGTAATAAGGGGTTTGGGGTACTTCTTCACAGACTTCATGACTCTGCTACTGATTTGAACATTTAGAGGATATCCATTTAGATTGCTGAATGCTGATAGTACTGAATGTGAAGAGAAATGGAGGTTGGAGTTTATTATCCAGGAAGACTGTCTTTTACCCACACTGATGAAAGAGTGAGGATGCTGTAAAGAGTTATAGGACAAAAGAATAGGCATCTTCTTTCAGGCCCTGTTAATTTAGAAAGATAAAAATGATGATCTGAAAAAACATCCATTTCAAAAACTTAATTGCTGTTTTAGTTCTCTGGGCTATAATGTAGTGTGGCCTGTAATTATTTTAGAAGAACAATGGAGTATTTTTTCCCGTATAGCTGGGTGCTCAGTTTCACAGCTCTCATACTGAGCATTTTAGAGACTGTGTGAGGGACATTCTGTTAAATGTCTTCCTCATGTGAACATTTCAGCCTGGTGTGTCTGGACAGACACTGAGCACAGAAAGAGCATTTGAAATTGTCAGGCTTTTGTAAGGGGCATAAAAACATAATGGCTCCAAATGAAATTGCTGCTTTAGAAACAAGTCAAATGCTGCACCAATACATAATTATGTCAAAGTAAGCCAAAATAACATAGCACATTCCCTGCTGTGTTATCTCTAACTGTTTTAATAGAGTGGCATTCAAAACCTCTTACATGATCTTACCAGGTGCATTTCATCTCCTTCAATCCACTGGGTCCAACCACGGCCTTCTTTCTCTCCATTCTGTACACAAAGCAGCTTATCTCCATCCCAAGACACGGTGGTCTAACAAAACAGACATGTTTGGTATTACTGTAATATCCTCTGATATTATGATCAGTTTCTGTGAAGCAAAACTTATCTCTAATGATTAGTGTATCTCATAAAAAGAATGATTGTAGAGTGTTGTACCACTTAGGATAATTACAGAAGAAATGAGCTTGCACAGAAAGTTGCTGCCCAACTGCCTGCCAAAAAGTGGAGGCATGAGATAAAGCAAGAAAAAATATCATCAAAATCATTGTGTAAGAACACACTCCTCTCTCCCTGCTGAAAAATAGAGCAGCAGAAGGCCCTGCAGCCTAACACTGTATTTGCAAAACGAGATGAAAACTTAAGATCCAGTTTGGTTTTTTCCGCCCTAAGAATGATTCCCCAGCTGCTCTACCTGGAAATTTCCCATTTACTGGCCCTATGGATGAACAAAGCTTTTGAATACTGAGCTGGTTTTTCCTCATGTATTAGTCTGCCTTCCTTCATCGAGCAGAGTGGTTTGGAAGTATCAGTAAGTTGGTAACTTTGCCAGCATCCTGCTTTTTGCAACTGAGGCTGGGGAACTACTTGAGCCAGGACTGGCAGAGTAAGTCGAGTCAGGTGCAGTAATCAACACTGCACTTTCTTGAATGTTGGTGCTGTGCTGAATGGTTCAGTAAAACCTGATTGATAAAACTCCTTAAATGTATGACAGGGTATCCTACAGCTTGTTACTCTGGTTAGCATTTACTGACAATTTGCCTTTCACATCCCCCTAAGATAAAGAGAAACAATGCTCTGTAAAATATTTAAAGAGGGAAAAGCGGTGACAGTTTGTGCTCCATGAGGATAGTTTAATATTAATATTAGCACATGGCTTTTAAATCAGCTTGTTTGGAGGGACTCTGAGGACTAAATATGGAATGATTGTCTACCTTGTAAAAGTCTTCAGCCACTGCTTGCATGAGTAGTCATATCTGGAGAGATGATGAATTCTGATCTGCCATTAAAGGACACTTACTGCATCCATCCTGTGTAGTTCCTAAGAGAAGAAGTCAGCCTACATTTTTCCTTGTGGTGATTAAAACCAGTTCAACACTCAAAAACTATCCAGTCCTGTTTATTTAATCTGTGTATGTCACAAACAATCAATTCTTAAATGATAACCATGACAGCCACTATCTTTGAATGAGTGCAGGCAGCAGCCTCCTCCCGTGGGAAGCTTTAGACTAAACAAGCATGGAAAATGAATCACTACAAAGAGTGCCAGGATAGATAATCATAGGCAAGGCAATTGTATTGATCCCATCAGTCTGTTTGCTCCACACGGGGGCTCTGAAAGACTAACTCACGTGTCCTTGCTAAAAATCTCTCTAATTTAGAAAATGAATTCACAAATTCTTCTGTTCTCTTTTGTAAAGTGATATATTTAAACCAAGCAGTAGATAACATTTTATGAAACCATATCCTTTTAATGCAAAAAATGCTAATGCAGGAAGGAACAACACATTTGGGTAAAGCTGTAGTTAATGTGGTCACCATAACCTAAATCCTCTCCCATATCTGAATCTGCAGACATCCACTGAAGAGATAAAAGATAACAAATAATAAGAATCAAAGTGAATAATGTTTAATTTATAAGTTAACACATCTATGGATTTCTGATTCTAAAAATGAATGTAACAGAAAATTAATGCTGATTTGGAGATGTGAGGGATAGTGTGGTTTGAAGCATTTGTATGTGCAAATTTGCTCGGTAACTGCACTTATTGTATCCACTGAGTATTAGCTCAGCATACTTTAATCTTTAGTCTAGCTTAATAGTTAAATTTTGTGGGTTTATATGTGAATTCAGAGGCAATACAGCATGATAAAGTAGGATCCAACTTTATTAGCCCTACTAATGTTCAAAGTCAGTTGTGAATGTTATTACACTTGATAATATTCACTGACTTACTACACTTGGGGGGAATAGAGAAATATTTGTAGCAGCACAAGGAAATGTTAACTTTTTAGCCTCCAAGGGTGATTGAAATTGTTTCATCTCAGAAAACAACACACTTTTTACTCGGGATTTGTTGTTTTTCCAGTCAAGATTAGATACAGCTTTTTGCAATTTGGTGATAACCACAAAGAGTCTAAACCCACAGACATTAACCAAGCTGTCTTATCAGACAATATTCTCAGGTATACTCTGCCTTCCCTTTGAGAAATATAAATACTGAGGGGATATGAGTAAACCATACAATTTCTGATTTCTGTATGTAGCTATTTTGCTCTGAAGGTTATAAAGTGCAGAATATATTGCAAGAGAAGATAATGTCATTTTCTTTGTTAGCAGGAACAACCACTTTATGACAGTAAGATTAATCAGTGGTATGTGTATCCTTTCTTAGGTCAAACTGTAATGTCTCATTGTCTCTTTTATTAAACTAATACACAAGATACAAAATTCTCTTTTAACTCAGACTGAAACACATCCTTCCTCTGCAAATATCTCTACTGAGACATACAGTGAGTGTTAGTTGAGGTTGACGTTGCTCTGGCTGTTAATGTGCAGTGGCTGCTAACATTCCACCCTCTACAACACCTAAACCAGAGCAATGCTTACTTTCCAACACTCCCAAATATTTGAATTATTACATAAAAATAATACTCCAGAAATACTGTAGGGCAAATGTTGCATATATAATCTCTCTTGCAGTATCTAAGAGCAGGGATTTATTTCTGACAACTGGATCAGGATATTGCCATGGTATAATCAGGAGCCAAGCACTTGTAGACTAAGGCAGTTCTGTATGACCCTTTGGTTCCTCCTGTTTTGCTCTCCTGGCACACACTCTCAAGATAAACACTTTACCTTTTATGTAAAGCTACTTTTCTTAGAAAAGTATGCCTTTGTAATTAACCTTGTTTGCCCTCATTTTGGTAATAGCATTACCTAAGGTTTGCCTGATTACAGAGGCCAAGCTACTGCCACCTACCCGGAATGACTGAAAATCTTTGCCAGGGTTTGGTGGACACAGCAGGCCCAGGCAGACAGCTCCTATTCTTTATCCTCTTCCACAAGAGAAGGAGAGGTAGACAAACTCAGAGGACACTGGAAAGCTGCAGTTTCCAGTAACAGAACCAACTAGCTGAAAATGGAGTATTTCACTAAAACTGATGACTCTGCCTTTTCGAGCATCTTGTACTACTTGCATAATAAATAGAAGACATTGTTTATTCCTTTCCACTACATAGTAAATAATCTAGTTCACCATAAGCAAGTTTATATCTTGCTTACTTACCACCTGATCATACTTAAACCTAATATGAACACTTCCTAGGTCAAGTCCACGTAATTCTGTAGGAAATTTCAATAGAGAATGGTGATGAGTGCAGTTAGTCAACAGTGCTATTAATAATACTAAAGAATAATACAAGAAAAGAGTGAGGTAAAAAACAGGGAGTCTTGCCTCAATTTAACTCTTCTCAAAAATTCCAACCACCAATATTGCACATTTTTCAGATTATGTACACTTTGTTCTTGAGGTGTAATATTAAGAAAATGGAGCTCCTCTGGGAAGTGAAAAAGCCTTTGAAGCCTGAGAACACAAAAAATGTTCAAATTTTCTTTAGTTTTATGGTATGATTTCTGTAGTCTTTCACTTTTTGTGTACTTTGATATTCTCTTATTATTTGGGCATTCACATACTTTTGTAAGTGATTTAATCTCTTTGTGTTATGAAGGTTTAAATTCATATGCATAGCACCACCCTGAATCTTCCTAAATATTAAAGCTGAAGGAAATTATAATTAAAGTAGTCTCATTACTGTTTCCAGTTATGAGACAAGGTAGATTTATTAAATGAAATATTTAGTAAACCCCAAAGAAATTATTGACTAGGTATCTGCTTTTCCTTTAGTAGCAGTAACTGTAGTGAAATCTTGCATAATTTCAGCTTCCAGTGGCAAATCATACTGACCCCCAAGCAGAGATAATGACTTCTGTAATTTACTGAAATAGTCATCAAACATGTTATCAGAGTACTTTGCATTTCCCGGTGAGGTCTAAGTGCAAAGACGTTTGGTGCTGGCTCTGCACAATGTTTCTCAATCCCCTGCTGGCGATTCCTGTGTGCCTGCTTGGGTCAGGTGCTCGGCAGTTGAAGGTACAGAATGTATTTTACAGATGAATGGAAGAAAATAACTTTTTTTCAAAGTACTTCATGAACATTTTTTGTTAATGCTACATAGATTTTTGACACATTGCCTTTATAAGTATAAATTGCAGCTACTACCTTTCATCAAAAATACGTTATTGATTTCCTATCTGTAGGAGAAACACAGCAGCACCAGTTCTATTTTTCTCCTGCTTCCCTCAGAGTGTTGTCTCTATATATGGAGCACCAAATGACTGCAAAGCTATGAGTGCACGACACTCCCTGCTCCATCTCAATCCAGTAATTCTCTGCTTGGGAGAATGACAGGCCATTTTACAACTGTAATTATGATCTAAGAAGGATTAAAAAATGGGAAGTCATTTTTTTAGGTCAGATGAAACAGAAAAATCCAATTTGAGCTGTGTCTTGTAAATAACACCAAAGAAAATGTCCTAGAACTTTTGGTCAAACACAGCAATATATCCAACAAGGTATTAAATAGCTTCTCAAGATAAACCATTTCATCTGTACTAAGTATCAAAGTGATATAAAAACTTCTCGTAAGCAGGTTTTCTTGGGAAAAAATGAAGTATTGATAGAATAAACTAACGTTGATGTCACAGACAAAGTCCAGTGTAGCTGTGAAGGGGGAATTCTGCCAGGTGATCACTCCCTGTGGCCTCCCTGCAGGAGGCTGCTCCCAGGGGAATACAGCCTTGGGCAGCTTTGTCACCTCTCCACCCTGAAATCCCTTTTATCTCATCACATCTGCATCTGGAAGTTCAGGGACAGAGAGAAAAACTACTGAGAAAACAACAACAAACCGAACAGAGCAATTCCTGGAAGGATTCCTGGTCCTTATCTCCAGACAAAGGCTGAACCTATTTAGCCACGTAGCTCAGTCATGGCAAAGTCTTCTTTGCTTCTGTCACTGTCAGCATCTCCAGCGGTAGCATTGCTAGAAAAGTGGCTTAGGATTGGATTGAAAAATTTTAAATGAAAGGTAAGCTGTTGTCATATAGGATCAGATCTTAATGTTCAAATTCCTTATTCTGAATCCTTGCTCATAAGAGCAACAGAGGAAAGCAAAACTAGAGATGTGTTCCATGGAGTAGGAAAGGAAATGTGCAAAAGCTCCAGGCTATGCAGCTGACACTATGCGGGAGGAGAAGGACAATCAATATTTTAGACAGTGCATGTTATTTTATTTCTTAGGAATGGTGGATTTTTTTTCTTACTCAAATAGTATTGTATACAAATGATACAAAAATAGGAAAACTTGTGTATATCTCATGCCAGAAAAAAAAGTAAAACCCATCACATCCTATTCACTCTCTGCAAAGATCAGAATCGATTCTAAGATACTTACTTTTTAAATTAATGGGTATAACTTATTTATCCCCTGTGCAATTTTAGCAAGATGCATTTGTACATAACACTAATGGTTTGTCATAAAAAATTGGATTTGTTAGGTCTGGTTCTCAGCTTTTCAGCTGTTTCTTTCTGATTGCACTTTCTGCATTCATAACTCTCAGAGCTGTTTAGAGTTCACAAAAATCTGAAATGCTAAACCTATCCAAACCCACCTTCCCTGCAGAAATGTATGCTAGCAGTAGTTTTGTGAATAACTAGCTCAAAAGCTTCTAGTCAGCCTTGTGGTTTAGACATTAATCCAGCACTGCAAAATGTGAAGTTTATGACAAATTATATGGCAAAACATTGAGATAATCTCATTTGATATCATGGTACAAATGTGCTGAACACATTGCTTACAGGTAGTAACAGTAATGCCAAAGGAGCAAGCGGGGTGGAATAAGGCAGGAAAAGGGAAACTGCTCCTCCTCACTGAGGCACAGAGACAGAATGGACCAGAGTCTATTGTGAGAGAGCCTGAGACAGACCCAGGAGTGGACTTCTGCTCTCTGGAGCCTCAAAGGGGTTGACTGGAGGACTTCTTCCTCACTTGTTGAGAGCAGTTTGTAAAAGGTAAGAAATAGCAGCAGAAAACTATCATGAAGTCTACCTCTTTTAAATTCCACCTCTCTCTCCTCCAAAATAAAAAATCAGTGATTATGTCAATGAGGAGCTGGGGAAATTACAGTACTGCAGAGAGACAGAAGGCACTAAATCTGAGAGAAGACCAGCCCCAGCAACAGTGATTCTAGAATAATGCTTGTTCCACCAAAGCATATGAGAAAACACTTAGAAGCCCAAAAAGGCAGCACTGGAAGGGTAAAGAAATAAAACAGCTAAATCAGAGGGATCAAGTAAAGACATATTGCTGATCTTGCATCTTGCTAGACAGGCACAATTTATTTTGAACCTTCTCACCCTGTGGGAGATCCCTCCTACAATTCCATGTACTGGAATGTTGTTTGTTGGTTGTTGTTTTTCTGGCAGCAAAGCCTTAATTCCAAAACCTGCTCTGAACTAGATTAACAGCTGTGAATTCCATTTGTGTAACAGAGGAACCTGCCTAAATAGTTAAATAAGCTTCATGAACCATGTGATTTTGTAACAGGGCTTTATTCGGATCTTGCAGTGGTATAAATCAAATTATGTCCAGAACAACTAACTCCACTGCATTTTTCCTGAATACAGACTCGAGAGGAATCAGTGTCACATTTGGCATGTTCTTTAATTAAAACAGAGCCATGATCAAACAACTTCTTTCCCTTCAGTAGGATGGCACATGTGAATAGTCCTTATGTGGCTGTTTTAAACATTAATTGACACTTCACATGGTAAGATGCATTATAGATCTGATGAGTGAATTCTACAACTCCCAAATCCTCCTCACCCTACCCCACCCCAGCAAGCCTTGACTATGACTAGAAGTTCTATTAGTTTCAAAAAGGCACCCTAAACACCCACTTGGTAACTTATTCATGGTTATATTCCACTTGTATTCAGTTAGATAACTAAATGGTTAAGATGTATTATTTCCCACATTCAGTTTAAAATTCTTGCAGTTTTCTCTGTTTCCCCGTTCTCTGCCTTTGTCATTTCATTTCCTGCTTCAGTGGCAGAAGAAAATTACTGTATCAGAGAGCACAAGGTTCTGAGTTACCAAAGCACCTCTCATATGCTTGGACAAGTACTCAGTTATAACATAACTCTTCTCAGTTATCCAAGAAATTCTGCTGTTCCATATTTAGAACATAAAATCTTCCTTGATTTTTCAACAGATCACTTGCCCTTAGTCTCTGTCAAAAGATTAATTCTGCATAGTGTAAGATAAAGCAATTCAGTCTTTCAAATTCCTGAACAGCAGAGAATAATTATAATGCAAAAGTTTTCTCTGACTTGAGCAGAAAAGTGATTAGAAAAACAAAAATTTTAGGAAACTAATTTTTGCATCTGAGCTATCCAATTCTCAGTCTGCTTTGATTCAATGGATGCAAAGACTTGCAATGTGAAACTTCAGCCTTTGTTTCAGCATTTTAAGGTTTTCCCATTAACTTCTTCATAATTTCTTTACTAAATACTAAGTAAATAACACTGTGAAGGTACAGAAGACTTTTGTGCCTTGTCCTTACGTGCTAGCACATATTTCACACTGTAGATGTTTCATCAGCTTCACTGGTTATTACTGACAGTGAAAAAGGGAAGCACAGCTATCTGCTGAGGAATGAGAGAGACTTTCAGAGATGGTTTTGTATTAATTGTTTCAATAATGTCTTCCTCTTGCCTGAGCAGTAAATTTTTTCTGCAGTAATGTTTGTATACATGAAACCAAGTTTCATACTTAGAGCAATACCTGAGACGCTAAATTAATCACAACTTGAAATGTAGAAATTATCTTTAAAATTGAGGAGATTTCATGATGAGACTGGAGCTTCACTGAGAAGATAGCAGGATCAAAGACTCAGTTTGAGAAATACCAAAGCCAGAGTTATCCATTTAACTTTAAATTTCTGTCTCAGTAGTTCTCCATCTGATAATATGTTGCCAAGTAAAACTGTGAACAAACTCTTCAAAGTAGTAGAAACTTGACAACATGGTTAAATTCACATCATGTGAGAAAAAATGCAATACAAATTAATATTCTAAACTTCTTTCTACACCATCTAATACACATCTTGGAACATTTGCAAAGAATGAAAGATGCTCCTGAGGATGCAAACTTTCATTTTACGTTTGTACTTGAAACTGCCAAGTATTTAACAACCCTGGATAGTTAAGTATGATTGAACTTGCAGAAGATACCTTTCACAAAACTGCCAAGTGAATAGAGAAAACCGTAATTTAACTTTTATCTAGGAGATCAAATCCTGGGTGGAAAGCTCGAGGAGCATTGATACCAACTGTCATCTGTGATCTCTCTGTGATCAACTATCCCCATCTTTGATTTTGCAGAACACAGAAACTGCATCTTTAACTAAACTAGCAGGGCTTTAGAGCTTCCAAAGTAGCAAATTTTCACTTCCCAACAGAAACAACATTTTAAAGGACCTGATGTCACCAACTGCTCTTACCTCTCTAGCCCTTCAGAGTACAGTCACCCAAAAACATGCACATGCAAGAAAGCCACAGCTGAGGGTCAGAACAAGGACAAACTGAAATTGCTACCGTTTATCCTACTCAATTAACTCACTGATCCAGAAAGTTCAGACAGGCTCCCAGGAGTGGCCAACTATAAAAATGAAAAACCCCTACCTGAAAAGGACGAGAGGGCTTGCACTATCACAAGACTATCAGGTTCCTAATGTCAAAACTTCAACTTACTTCTAAAATAAGTATCAGCAAAACTTTTTAGCCTTTACTTCTCATGGACAGTATTGACTTGGAATTACTGTAGTTACACTCTACCCTGACTTGACTCAAGGATATGTTTTAAAACTGAAAGGTGAACACAGTTTCAGTGAATTACACACAGGATCTAACCTGTTCACTGTGCTGATATTACTTTTTCAGATATGTTAACTCTAGCTAGATGATATATTCTTCATTAAAAGAAAAAACAATCTATCCTTATAGGATGAATTACTTCTAAGGTTATTTTTGCTGGTCTCCTGATGATTGCTCTGCTGTATAGATTAATGTTTAATGTATAATTTGTCTTATCCATGTTACTTTGTACTGCTCATACATTGAGCTACTTGGATAAAACTTGCCCAGTGGTCTGCTCAGTCCACAATATAAATAACAATAATTGATTCACAATCTCTCCCATTACACAGGCTGACTATTAATGATTAAGCCATTTATGGCATGCAGTTCCACAAGCTCTACATGAACAAATGGAACACCAAGAATGATATTCAACCTTTGCTTTTATGGTGGTTTTCTTCATAACACCACTCAGGGAGTGGTCCGGTGTCTCTTACAACCTCCATGGCTCTTGTCTCACAAGACTCTTTCTGCACCTTTGGAGTTATTTTGCTGCTTAACAAATGCAAATGTTGCCTGACACTATGGTTATGAGATTTGGACAGAAGTCACTTCAGATGTACTATCTTGCCATTGACAAAACAGAGGTCTGATGTAGAAAAGAAATCTTTAGTAAGAAAATTGAACTATAAAGTGTGATATGCTGCTACAGGGCAAATAGGGTACCAGTGGTCAGTGACCTGAACTGTCCAGCTACAGCTGGGGACCATAAAGAGACATGGAGATCTCTGGGGTGTTTTTGTGGAATTACATCCCTAAGTCCTTCCTAAGAAAAACCCCAGAGTCAGTGACTACACCTGGTTGTTTGGAGTTTTTGTTTGTTTGTAACAGGCAAGAAGGTGCTGATACCTTCTGCTTCCAAGGCTGAGTAAGCATTTTCCACTAAACAGTTAATATATAAATGTTTGAGTAACCTTTGAAAGTAGGCTGAACTAGGTTCTACTCCAAATCAAACAGCTGCTGTAGTGACTAAAATTATCCCTCTCTAGTTTCTTCTTTCTGGTTTAACATTTTGAATCCTTCCCTTTTCACTCAATTTAGCAAAATAGGGTAGAGAATTTTGGCTTGTTAAAAATAATAAAATATTACCCCTTTCCACTATGCAGAGGATGCTTTAATTCTATGGGAGTTTAGTGGTATTTAAGTACAGATGCTTAGACAGGGACAGTTCTGTGCACAGCCAAACCTTTTCAGCAGATCTTTTGAACATTGCTATCTTTGGTGGTAATTTAATCACCTCAGTCTTAAATCTTTCCTTGGGCTCATAACTGTTCAGTGAATCTGGACCTCAATATCCTGATTAAGAGCATTACAGGAGCCAAAACCACATTATGCCATTGGGGCACTTTCCTAAATACAAATGCACCTGCCTCTCCCTTCAGTGAATTTTGTATTCTGCACTCTCATCAAACTTGTACCCTCAGTAACAAGGACTACAGAGGGACTTGTTGAGGCACTCAGTAGCCAACCATTTTTTTTCTCTGTTCTTCACAATTTTTCCCTTTCCTGCCATGATTAGAGCAAAAGCAAATTTGCAAATCTTAGTGTGAGAGAAAAGTATTGGTTCTAAATAGCACTATCTTTTTAAGAATGGAAACCTATTAATTCTCTGTTATGAGATTTCTCCTCTAGAGTCCCTCCTGAGATAATTTTCTTTTATTTGTCAACTTCCTCACTGTAGAATATTGCCAACATCATGCTGTCAAACTAATAGGTGAGAACTTGCTATTCTCAAGTTTTTCCCCTGTCAATTGATATTTATCAGTCCTAAGTTAAAAAGCAAAAAGAGCTCATAAGACAGAGCTATCGTAAAACGAAGTCCTCAGTGTTTGCTTAGTCATTTCAGTAAGATTTGTTCCAGTGGGCTAATTAAATGTGTCTGTGCTAATAAATACACCCAGGCAACTTTTAAACACTTGGCCATTCTCACACAGGGAGCAGTGCCTGACCTTGCAATCAGTGGATTTCCTCTACTGTAAAACCTTACTCATTAAAGAGGTTCTGGAAGTGACCCTAGATGTCTTTTTGACTAACAAATATCCCAGTATAAATGAGCATAGCTTCACGGAGGTTATTATTCATTGATCGATAAAATTGCTTGGTGCTCCTGATTAAAATTAGCATTCCTCCAATATAAAGGCATGCTCAAAACCGTAGGTACATCTTGGCAAACCGACAAGTACACAAATAATTTCAGGAATAGCCACCCATGATGGTTAAAAGATGTGTTCTGGGAAAGGCCTCAGATTATCAATATTCCTTTTTGTCCATCGTTACAGTTGCACTTCTTACCATGCACTTGCGATCATCCACCCCAGCTAAATCCTCCTCAAACTCCTTCCCTACATCAAATTCCATGATGTAGTTTCTAAAAGTGCTTAGCGTTTTAATGATCACATGATCCCCGTTCTGAAGGATTTCTTTGTCAGGCTTTAGCAAGTTTGCTATTTTTCTTACAGCAACATTTACATCTGAAAAAGAAAAAGATTTATTTTTATCTAGAAAAGTCTTCCACAAAAAGCAGCTTGTTGCTTCAAGGGAGAACTAAAAGGAACAAAGATAGATGTCCAAATTTTTCAAACCAGCCTCCTCATGCGGAAAAAGTCTGTAACCTAATTCTTATAACTTTAATAACTCAATGTTTCAATTTTCTGATTATGTGGAATCTTTAAAAAATGCAATTTGTATTTGACAGTTAATAAGGCCTTCACTATTTCTATAGAAATACTAACACAACTTCAATACAAACACACAAAATTGCATTAAGTACTGCATTGAATCTTTATTAAATATAAAAATTTTACTGCTTTTCAAATTATAGGAGTTTTTTTATGTTTGGAATCTGCCACTTACCTCTTCAAGCTATGTAATTTAATCTCTGTTAATGTAAGCTCCAAGATGGTAAAAAGTAGAGGCTGCTTAAGGCAAAACAATTTTGCTTAAGGCAATTCTTAAAGTGCATTTCTGAAAAAAATATTTCTCACAAAAATGACTTATGACTGTACAAGAAAAAATAGATTAATGTAAAGAGTAAGATGGGTGGCATTCATTGATTATTTATTCAAGAAGTAGGAAGGGAACCTTACCCAGTGCTTTCAGATACTCCTCAAAATTGTCATTGCTGACCATTTTCCAGTACCCATTGAAGTCTGCAGGCATCCCTACTTCAGGTGATTGTCAAAATCAAAGGCTCAGAGCTGTGGGTTGATTCTGCACCACACAACTCCCTGCCTTTCTCTGCGGTTAGTTTGAACTCTGGTTTCTTTTATCTCTTTTTCAGACCGTGGAGCTATGCAAGTCCTTCTAATCCGATTATTGTTGAAGTGCTGCCTTTAAATCCTTCCACTAGGCTGAACCTCTGAGATTTCTAATGACAGCAGGATGACTTGATTTAAAATGAATGAAATATTCACCTTTCATATCACTTGTGTTAAGGGAAATCCAATTTAACCATATTACTCTTCATTTTCCATGCCATTCAGAAAAAAAACCCCTTTCAAATAGCTTTAGTTTAGGATATTAGCCAAAGCTATACAAGTGTTCATCCTGTGTGTTTTTTGAGGCAAATTCTTTCTTGAATAAGTTTCAGCTATTTTATGCTTTCTTTCAAGAAAACAGTCATAGAGACTCATTCAGTGAAAGCCATTTGTGTCTGGTATTCCTGTAACTTTTCTACAAGCTCCTTAATTCTAGAGAACCACCACTGGAAGCTGCTTGGCCAACTGGGGGCTCCAAAGGACCAGTTAGGTGGACACTCGTATTAAGAAGCAGTGGTTACCTCTGTACAGTGATAAATGCTGCATCACTACTGAATGAATGCTTTCAGTTAAGAAACTTTGAAATACAGAGGTAGCACTTCATATTCTCTGAAAGTGACTTCTGTCAGAAATGACATCCAGTGAACCAGCACAACAGGCAACCAGCACAGAAGAGCACGGATTTTTCCTGCCAACATTAGAGCTCAAATACTGAGCCTCTCAGATGTTTTCATATGGTATAACTGAAGTCGCTATTGGATATATTATCTACTCTGGGGCTTTGGCTCTTATAGAGGACTCTGAAACAGAGAAGAAAAGAAACCCACTTTAAATGTGGAGATGACTTAGAAGTGGCATAAGTAGCACGTGAATTTTTAAGTACCTGCATGAAAGCAAGAAAGATTTATTTCCATCTCTTGGCCAAATTGCCAAAAATCAAAATAGTTATTCAGGGTCTTATAAAGTCAAAGTTCAGAAGTAATATATATTTATCTCTCTCCCTCAAGTTATGGTTCATTGTATTTTGCTGTTTTAGAACAGTAAGGATTACAGAATTACAAGTTAGCAAAGTACTGTGTTTGACCCTTAAGTTGTATTTATTGACTTATTGAAATGATTGAAATATGAAGAATATTTATTGTGAAGATCTCCTTTCTTTTATTTTCACAAGGAGGCTGTTTGTATATTTTAAGCTATGCAGCTGAGCATCCCAATTTTCTTGAGCACTGCCACACACAGATTCATGGGTTTAAAACACCACATGATTTCAAGAAATTTTGGACTTTCCCTTCATTATTAGTAAGAAACAACTTTCTCAAGAAATTTACACGAAAAAACTCCAGGTCTGACACAGCACACACTGCAGAAATCAGTCACTCAGAGGGTTTATTGTTATGTTATGCAGCTTGAGAGGCTGAAGCAAGTCCCCTTCATTCTTGCGCTCGCTCTCTTCTGTGTAGATATTGTGGTGTGCAATGTAGGCAATAACAGAGTCTGGTATGAGATATTTCACACTCAGTCCTCTGCACAAGGCAGAGCGTATCTGTGTCGCACTGATTTCATTCTGAATCCACTCTTTCACTAGAAAAATATTGTGCTGAAATTTCGTTAAAAGGTCTGATTCCTGGATATACTGAGATGGGTCAGAGCCAGCCCGACTAATACACACCAAACCAAACTTTTCCACTATTTCTTTGATGTCTTCTTCCTTCCAGAGATTGGGTGTCTTAAATGTCTGTAGAAAATCAGCCCCACAGAGCAGCTTTAATTCAGGTAGAACTGGAAAGACAAAAGGAAATAAGAGATGTCTTATCCTTTTTCAGTCTTCTAGTAAGGTTATACTTAAAATTGGTTTTAACTTGTCACTTTCAGATTTTTTTAAAATTTATTTTTAAAATCATTTACCTTTACTCCAGGCTTTTTTTCAGAAGGTTGCAAGAAAAATTCAGTTTAGGTTTTTATGTGTCTGGTCACAATTACTTTATCACCTACTTCATCATCAGACATAGCATATTGAATATTATCTGTATACAGTTAAATGAGAATTTTTACTCCACTGAAGCAATCCAAAAGGGGGAAGAAGCAAATAAAGAGAAATACTTTAGCACAAAGATTAGACTTGATTGAACCTGGCTACTCCACCCCATCCTGCCCTGCTGTTCTTTGTTTTCTCTATTTCTTATTTGCTGTTCACTGCCTAAGCAGAACTCTTTCCTCAGACTTCCATAGCACTCATCATTATTCCATCTGAGCCTTGCACAAACATTGACCAGGTATTTTCACAGCCTTGTATTCATGTGAAATGAAGGGGAAGGATGGAGGTATTGCCTTCACTTTACACTTATTTGATGGTTAGCACATCTGCAAGTCTTCTACAAACACCTTAAAGGAGAGATTCAGAAAGTAAGAAACGTTCCAGTGATGATACATGAAAAGCGTAACTTCTTTCCTCCACCAGCTGTAAAGACACAGCTCATCAACACCCAGGAACAACTGGAATGTATTATTCATGTCCAAGAGATGCTACAAAACCAGAGGAAAAAGGCAACATATCAAAAATCCAGCAGCATCCTAGCCAGTCATAGGGCTAGGGAATATGATTAGATAGGAAACTGAAAACTGACATTATTTCCAGAGCCTGCCATGCTTCTACTGCCAACAGGAGCTTTTCTGGCCAGAAAGGCAGCAAACATCAACATGTCAGCATCACTGCTGTGGTATCCATACACTTTGCCCACTGTCTAATACTAGAAGTAGAATTCTAAGTAATTCCTGTATTTTTCTTATTTTTTATTCATATATTCTCTGCCTTGCAAAACAAGCAGGGCCACAACATACATCTCTGACATAGCTAAAGAGATGCTTATAAAACCAAAAATTACTATAATTCCAAGGTCTCCTATCTGTGTGGCAGTTATTACAAAACAATTGCCCCAGCAGTTATGTTGGCATCTGGCATGGCTTGGTTTTGGCAGGCAGCTCCAACCCTCAAAACTCACCAGCTATTGTGTTCAATTTTTTCACTACTAATCTGCTAAAGCTGTACAGTTTTTAATGCTAAACACAGCATCATGTTTACACTCATGAACCAACCTGGTTGCTGGCAAGAAAGGGACTCCCCCGTAGACCTTTCTGTGGGATGTTTGTTTCTCATGAACTCCTGCTTGGACTGGAATACTCTGAGTGATTCATTATAATGGTGCCTGCATTTAAAATAAAGGCTTCTGTGTGAGGTAATCCTCTCAGAGATGCAACAAAGCGATTATCTGGCGCTTTCCCATTCAAGAACAGGGTCTACTTTTACGCACTTTGGATTTGAATACCATTTGTTAAGAATTTGGCACATTCGTTCTGCCATGAGATTAGTATCAATCTAATTACATTTTGTGGACTTCACAGACAATCTCCTTAATGGTATCCTGGTTTGTAAATCCTTTTTGAAATTCTACCATTATGGCAATTTTGGTAGCTACTACATTTAAAACATAGTGGAGGTTTTTTGCCTGAAACAGGACTAAATCTCACTTCAATCACTAGCTGTAACTTCTTGACCAACTACAACCCCTCATGATAGTGTTTTTGTAACATGTGCTTTGTTTTGAGGAGAAGACATTCTTGTCCTTTCTCCTCCTCTTCTCCATAAAAATACGTTCCCTCAGTTTTTACCTTGCTGTTTTCCCATTTGTTTTAATTAAAAGAATCACAATTCTGAGAAACTAAAAATTCTCATAAGATTTTTGACATCTGCTGTGCTTCTAATTTTACTGAGTTCAGATCCATGAAGGCAGGCAAGGATCCGTTTGCCAGTTTTTCCAGGTTTCTGCTATTTTATTCTCTCACCACTCCTGACCCTGGTGACCCCCAGCAATACTGGTATTGCTGCCTCATGGCAGTGGCCTTTTCCTTCCAAATCAGCACAGCTTTGCTTGTTTAGAATAGTCCCTGCCCTGCACCATCCTGAGCCAGGCTTAAGCACTGCTCGTATTTGCACAAGCCAAAATTGTTTCAGGAAACAAGCTCCTAGTTTGACAGGAAAAGCAGACACAGAATCAAGTCTGTGTCCAATGTCTGTGTAGCACACATAGAGCTACAGTGACCATCAGCTCTTATACAACTGCAGCAACACAAAGATTCTGAGTTCCAAGGAACAGTCTGAATTCAGTGCATGTACAAAGCCCCAGCTGACCTTTTGAATGTCTGCTGTAAGGATGGAATTTACAGGTTAGTGATTTAAAAGTACACTTTTCAAATCATGCAAACACTTCAGCCATAGGAGTAAGTTGCACATGTGTCAAGAACCTACACCCAGACAGGCTGCAAAGCAACCTCCAGTGATTTCTGATGCTCAGCCATTGGCCAAAGAAACTGCACAGCCGAGAGGTGAGGGACATATGGCAGTCGAGAGCAGGTATCACCAGCAGCTTGGTCTGTGCCTTCCCACACTTCTAATTTTAATCCTGTCTTGCTGTAAACAGGCTGCTGCTATGTATAGTCAAGTATACTGACTGTGTGTCATGATCTGACATTCTTGGGCCATGATTCAAAAATAAGAACGCTTGGCAAAGAGCTCACTGCAGGATTAATGTTACTGCGAAACCTGAGCTGCCCCAGGCCTGCTCAGCAGTTCCAGGGCTGGAGCAGGGGGCGGTTACATTACTTTAGAGACACCAAAAAGGACAAACCCATCTGCCAGCTTCTTAAGTGTTTTCTGAATGGTGTATGAAGCTTTGAGTAACTATAGAACTAAATCACAAGCACAACTCAACAAATGTTGGGTTATGCAGATCTTTGCCAATTTTTAATTACTCTGTAGTATAGCTGCATGCCAATCAAATCCACAAGAGCAATGAATGTAGTCCTTTGCTTACTGACAATACGGTTTCCTTGTCTAGGAGGAATACTCACAAACAGCAGGTAAGTGGACAACGGCTCTTTTGAGTTCCCTCCTCCTCTCTAAGAAAAGCCTTGGGATAGTCTCCAAAATTTCCATACTCATGTAATAGCACTGCAATAAGCAGAATATGAGCTTTGCTGCTTAAAATTTTTTTATGTCACAACTACTTGGGATCCTCTGCAAAATCCACAGATTTTGATGAAATGTGACATTTTTATCGCACTCAGTTAAAACAAGTACTGTAGGAAAAGGCCATTCATGTGTTTCAGGAAAAAATGTTCTACCGCAGTTAAGTGTACAACTCAAAATGCTGATAAGAAGAGACATTTAGGTACAATAATGATTTCTACCTCTGCCTTGCAATAGGAAAATCTCTTTCCATTGGTACTGAAGTTTCCTACCTGAGGGAGCTTATAATGAAGACAGCAGTTAGTCATTGGTTTTTTCAGGAGGGAAGAACCTAGAGATTAACTTTGAAAGCATGTGAAGAAGAACTCTACAATAAACCATTGCCTGTTTATACTTAGTAACCATCTAGCCCTAAAGCCAGCTCTTTTTTATCTTTTTTTTTTCACCTGTGACACTTAAAATACAATGTAAAGCACAAACACCTATATTTCATCAGAATGCTGCTTCCCCACTCAAGGGACAAGGCTCAGCATTAGATTATGGTATCAGTTCAGCTCAGTAATACAGGTCAACATTTGAGCACAAAAAAAGATTTCAGCTCATTTCTCTCCTTAACAAGCAGCCATTTTAACATTTTGTGGATTTACTAATAGAACTAGAGGTTCACTTTGTAGGCAAATGGGAAGTTTGGCTGTTCATACCACATTGATACTACTTTGCCTGAGCAGAAAAATTATACATGTAGGTTTTATTTACTGGACCTCTTGTCCAAAAGAACTCTGAAGTGGATTTATAATTTACAAACCCAATTTTGCAAGCAGTACTCATTTCAGCTGGAGTTGTGCAAGATCAAAGTAGGATCACCTGATCTGTAAGATTTGGGACTGCTTCTCTGGAGGAAAATAGTTTGACTGGACTGAAGTTTATGACAAAAGCCCCATACCCAGCCAATACTGTAGGACAGTACTTGGTGACTTCTCAGACTGGGACATACAGTTATGATTAGAGAAAGAACAGAGTTTTCTGCAAAGACAGAAAACCTCCCACCCTGATCCTGTTCTGCTGCCTGGAGGGAAGGGCCAAAAGGAGTGAGTCGATGTCTGTGTTCCCTCAGTGAAGCGAACAAAAGCAGATCTAAAAAGCTCCACTAGTTGTCTTGTAAGTCTGTAGTGAATTCTTAGGGATGCTTTTGTAAAGTAACAGGTCTGGCTTTTAACTGCTTTCCCACAGAGCCACAAGAGCTTTTGGGGCAGCTGTTGGAAGGCACCATTTAGAGCCTTAAACACCTGTTTCTACTTAGAAAGTAAGTTAGGAAATGGGGATAAAAATGAAGAATCAGTGATAGCTCTTACAGCACATTGGCTGTAGACTTCCATGAAGTCTTTCTGTTTAATGGTATCTGTTACCTTCTGTAGCACCTTTTCCAAAGAGCAGTTAGCACAAGAAGTTCGTGTGTTCATAACCTGCCCCATAATGCATTTATTACCATATGGAAAAGACACGGTTCAAGGACCTTGCATCAAGTTTTGGACAACTTGTTTAATTTCTCCTCCCAGCACAAAACCACAGCAAACTCTGAGACTTAGAAGAAAACATCAGCAGTTATGGGCTTGGGTTTAATTCACCATTAAGAGTTAATAAGAAAACTTTACAAGGATGTGTGAACAGATAAACCTGAAGGCATAATACTGCTAACATAGCTAATCTGGAACAGAGATGCTCCTGAAGAACAGAATCATTTTTACACTCTCTCACTTTCTGATTACAATCTCTCTATTACCTGCTCAGAGACTTAAACCCAAGAAAGGCAACATGAGAGCCAAGAACTTTTCCTGCAGAACCCAGCAGTGGCCATAATTTTTCAGAGGCTTTCCACATGCATCCAACTACTAGGAGACTTGGGTAGTACCGTGGTTATTGCACAGGTCTGGGGAAAGCAAATGAAAGATTCCTGGTGGGGAATCCTGACTTGCTTGCGTGTTTTAGAGGAGCAAGTTTTGTGCATTGATGTGGCAGCCTGGCAGATTTTTGGCAGTCAGTAATTTCATAAAGACATGGAAAAGATAATGTAATCACCTTAATACTTTGACTGTCTCTGTCCATGTCTCCTGCTCACTCTCCCAGGGATCCACCCGGATCCAGTCAGATGTCTCCAGTGCCAGTTTAGCCATCGCTACCCGGTGCCTTGCTGAAACCAAGCCTTTCTTCCCATAGTTATCATTGACAGGAGACATTATGCCTTCAATCACCTGATATCTTCCTTTGGAAAAAAAGAAAAGAAAAAAAGAAGATAAGTCCTCTTCACAGAATTTTGAAAATTTGGGGTGCATAGGGCCTTGGGAGCTCACGTAGTACAACCTCTTCAAAGGATAACTTCCATGGTTAAAGTTTTAAGATGTTATGAACAACTTGATTTGGGTATTGTTTTTAATTCATTCCCAGCAATTACAAAATTAAATGCAAATGTTTTGTTCCTCTGTGAACTGCTCACAATTACTATCATGTTTATCCTAATAAATGACCCAAAAAGGAAAGCTGGGTAAACAGACAATTTTAAACCATAGTAATAATTTATATTGCAAACTATGAAAATTGTTAGATATAATTAAGTTTCATAGTCCAGTTAGTACAGCTTTGATACAGCCAGAGCAAAGAATGACTTAATTGACCACTACTTTGTTCTTAAAGATCTGATCATTGTTATTTATCAGAATCACTGTGCTTTTTCTTTGTGTTAAAGCAAGAATTACAGCATATTGCTGCAGCCGTGATTAATGTGATTCAGACAAATCACAAGATTCAAGCACAATGATGGGGCTAATGGAGTCTAAAATGAGACTTAGAGCACTGTGCTCCAAACATCAGCCTAGCAGCCACTAAATGCCTTTCTAGCTGGCTGATCATGTTAAATACATCTGAAAATACGCTCCTAGTGTTCTACCCCGGGTAGAAAACCAGGTAATCATTAACACAACAGACTCTTGTTAAATTTCGCAGTTCTGGCCTCAAATCGTGAAACAAAAATTAAGCATCACATGCAGAAGCTGCAATCCTCAAGAAACCGAGAGGAGAGCAAGAGTGTTTCAACTGAACAGAAATGAACAAAATTATTTCTAATGTAACACATGCATTTTAAGTAACTATGATAAATAGGATATTGAAGAGGAAAAAAATCCTCTTCCTTTTTTCTAATTTAATTATTTTAACAAAGAAACTTCAATTCAGCATGCTACCTTTACTGCTTTGCAAGGAAAACAGTACCCCTGATATTTCTGATACTGGCACATGACAATTTAATATTCTAACAGTCTAGTAATGTCACATTTATTTTGATGTAATAAAATTTTCAAAAGAACTTCATCGAATTGGACTTAAAAAACCAGCATTAAGATTCAATGAGATTTACATCCTCTTAACATGGCAGTTCAAACCATCCTCTGTTTTAAAATATTCTCATTACAGGCAAAATGAGCAAGATAAAATTTTCCAGAAACATGCAAAGATGTGTATATAATTAAGTCCATCTCTTGATCTGAAACTGGAAATAATTTCACTTGATTTATGAACAACAATTATTCTCCTGTACTCTGGTATTATATGGTGCTATAACAAATTGTCATTTAAAGGGAAAGAAATTACAGTCTGAATTCATGTCTCGTTTAAAGGGAAGGAAACTGCAGTTTGAATTCACTACTATGTTAACCTTCTTAAAAGGTTTTTCCTACACTATGATTTTATTTTCCACATTTCAGTTTCTTTAAGTTTCTACAGATATAAGTTGTTCCCTTATACTTTAAATGAATATATTAAATGAAAAAAATTAAATTTCTGTGAGATCGTGCTAACCAAGAATGGGTCTGCCATATCCTTGTGAGATGAAAAGATTTCAGTCTCTAGTCTGGCCAGTGCTGCATAAATGGGATGAGATAAAAGCTTCTGATGCCGTATCAGCTTGCTCCAAAGCAGAAATGAAACCAACTGGAAGAGAAAAATCAAGGCTGGTAACACTCAGAGAGTCAAACACAGGAATGGTTTGAGAAGATTCACACCTGAGTAACCAACCCAGCACTATGCAAACAGGATGCCCATGAGAGCCTTCCACACAGAAATACAAGCTTTAGCTGTCAAAATATAGGCAATAATTTAATTACTGGCTCTAAATAACTTGTTTCCTATTCAGTAATTTAAAAGTTCACCTATTTAAACATGCCCCCCAATTTTGGCAGGCGTGTGAAGAGGAAATCATTAAATTCTGTCACCTTGGGCTTTTCTTAAATGTCCACTGCAATTCTCTTCTATCTCCCATAAATTATTACAAGTTGCTTCAGACCCTCCTTGCTCCAGAATTATCTTCAAATTCTATTTCTCTGGAATTCTATTTGTTTTCATTATGTAGTATGTTATCATTGTTTGTCCTGAGTATGTGGAAAAATCCTCCGGGCCCTTAAGTGGCTTTGTTTTTCAAAATATACCTACCAAAAGCAGCAAAGAAGTTCCTCTTGCTATGAACTTATATTCTCTATGAAATGTTTAGGAGAACTGGTTAGTGCTTCGAAAACTAAATATAATGAGAGTAATGAAACAAAGACTGTCCCTCAAATATGCTAAAGTAGATTATTATGGAAAATAGGTATTTAGTTTTCTGTTGTAAAGGTGTCACTGAAAATTGTCACAAACACTAACACAAATTGTAATGCTTAATTAGCTTATTAATACTAAAGCAAATTTATCAAATGCCAATTTCACACAAAATTGTTTGTGTATTTTGGTGGGGCTTCTAAAGATTAATTTCTTCTGATATTCAGTCTGGTATTCACTGAGAGAAATTATACCAGAAGTAAATAATAGAAATAAGTAACCACTACAGAAAGCCAAATAAAGGAAACACCTCCATACACCTCTCACCCACTACTCGTTTTCCTCTCAGTGTCATAGGAAAATCCCCAAGAGAAGCTCTGCAGCTTTCTGGTGTTACCCTACCCAGTGAACAGAAATGACCCCACTGCTCTTCTTCCTTCCACCCTGTCCAGAGCAGCAGCAACCCAACCTGGTGCCTGAGTGCTGCTTGATTTCACTCCTTCCTCAACATGCTGCTAAATAATGCTCTGCTGACCAGAACTGCATTTGACACAACCCATTAACGGTCTCACATTTTCCCCCAGTTTTCATAAATAATAACTCACTATCCTTCACCTTCCCCTTGCATTTGTCTTGCCACAGATAGAAACACCTTGTCTTTCACACCCTCCTCCTTTGCCCTCTATCCTTTTTGGTCTCACCTGGAAACTTGGTGATGGAAGTATCCCAACACTTACACTCCATTGGCAACACTTGGGAAACAAGACTAATATCTTAGGTAGATTGATTCTAGTACTATTTCTTTGGTCTTTATGGTCAAATGAGGAATACAGTCAGTAAAGGCATCTGCCACAGTCACTGCAAGTTTCAAAAAACAATTTTAAAACAAGGGATTGAATCTCAGAAAATTTTAGCTATGTGTGAGGATGTGTAAAGTGCCAAATTCACATGAGTAGACAGAAAATCCAGATAAAGAGAATGATTTGAGTCATTCAGGCACACACAGCTATGTGTGTTGTATTTAAAAGGCAGCATGACAAGATTTATTGGCTGATATTAACAGAAAAAGGATGAATTACCTGACATGTGACAATGAAACTGGACTTAAAGTATCAGAAACCCAATAAAATGTCTTACTTAAAATAGGGATGTATGAAAAATAAGATTAGGCAGCATTTGAAACTGAAGTGATATACAAAAAGCTGGCAGACAGAATTACTGGAGATGTCAGTCAGGATGCACATCAGGGACAGTCACATCATTCATGACAGTGAAACCTGACTCTGAAGTCACAGAATCCTAGAATTGTTAAGGTTGGAAAAGCTCTGTAAGATCACTGAGTCCAACCAGTAACCCAGCACTAAAACATGTCCCCAGGTGCCACATCCACACGTCTTCTGAACACTTCCAGGGTTGGTGACTGGCGTGAACCCCAGCCAAGCTATTGCCCAAGTCATCACTTCAATCTGATTTGTGATGGAGCAGCACTACTGAAGCAGCAGCAGAATGCAGCCATTCTCAAGCCTAGGAAACATGTCCCTCACACTAATTAATTCCTCACTCATTTCAGGCATCCAGCAGTGTTCTCTCTGAGAAGGGAATCACTGACTGCTACCTCAAGTCAGACAAGTCTTGTATAACCATTGTTCTCCAGCCTCTCCATCAGCTCCCAGCTGCAGCTACTGCTTCTTCTCAGCACATAAGCTCCAATTTCTCTCCTCCTTCCCTGTGTAACCTCAGAAGTGGAAACAGGGCTAAAATCATGAGAGAATGACCAATTAATTTCCTGGGTAGGAATGGTTCTGCTATAAAACAGGCATCCAGAATCAGTCATTTTTATAGCATGTTGCCAAGCCCTTCTGCTTGAGAAACTACCTTCCTGTCGCAGGAAGGGCCATATATGGCATTTGTGTATCCATCCACACAAACACATATATCTGCACTTAGAGTCACTTCAGATAAAGCCACCTCTGCTGGGCATCAGTAAAGCTTCTGCAGCCAAACTGAGGATTCTTCCTTTGCAGCCATGCTGGGTTAAGCATTCAGAAAGTGCAAAGACAGCGCTGCAGGCAACCCAGACACCAAAGGAACATTCTTTAATGCATAAAGCCCTTGTACTTGTAAGGCTTCACAAATTAAAATAAGAAGCCAAAAGGCAAGTCACACCCTACCCAGAGCTAGGCATTGACATTAGGTATAATAAAATGCACAATTTCCATTTCAACTTTTCAAAATTTCGTTTTTAATATGATTTTTACTAGACTTTAAGCAAACTGCCCTGAGTAAGGGGTGGAGTCTTTCTAAACTGACCCTGGAGCAGACCAGACATCGAATTGATTCAGACAGAATAATAATTCATTTCCCAGTTCAGTCCTTCTTTCAAGGCAAAGAAATGTTACTGGACTATAATTTATGACTTAAACAGAATTACCAATTGGTCTCATATTACCTTTCTACTCTTCGCATACCTGGGCAGCAGAATCAGTTATAAAACTACAGTGAAAAAAAAGTCAATTAAAATCTCTTTTTAACCCTTTATTTCCAGTCCTGCAGGAGCAACAAAATAATTTTAGTTACAGGACAACAGAGCCTTGTAGAGGCTGCCCTCAGAGCCAGCTCTGTAATTCCTCCTCATGATGGTCAAAGTCTTCTCACTGTATATTCTGAGTATGTAGCTGCTGCTTTTACTGCACAATGGTATGAGTGGGTTACCAGGTTCTCTCCCGCTGCTCAATTTGACAGCCAAATTCCTTTTACTATTATTTGTTATTCAGGTTCCTACTGAACCACCTCCCTAGGAACTTCTCTGTCAGATTCCAATAAACAATGATTCCCTCCCAACCACTTCCAGAAACGTAAGTGCATATTTTAGCTGCCAGATGAAGAAAATAAAAAATAAATCCCTGAGCAACTAAGGAGCTGATCAAGCTTAGAGTTCAAGGCTTTCCAGTAGCATTTCTGATTCTTTCTTAAATTCCTGATGTTACCCACCTTGCTCTTTTGTTGCCAAAACATTCTAGCCTCATGACATCTCACTTTTCTGATCTTTTTCTAGGATAGATAAAGTGCCTCTTATTGAAGACAGATAATGAATAATTAACGTTTCATCTTTTCTCCAGTTTAGCCCGGCTGTCAATACTGCTACCTGGAACTCTTCTTCATATTAAAAGACATTGTATCATAAAAGCATGAAATTGGAACATAAATGATTTTCCTAAGTTTCAAAATTAATTTTAATTAACCATATTATTTCACAAGGTTCAGCCAGTGCCATGAATACGATCCTAAAACTGCTGATAAAACTTTTACTCTCTTTGCATGAACACTCATTATACTTGCTTATACACTGAGGTAATGCCAGACTTCCTGTGTTGAATATACCATGAAAGCTTCACATTAATATCAGTAAATAATATTAAAATTAAGCCAGCTGTAAAGTAAGACCTTATCTAAGTGAGTATTCAAACTCTTTCTTGCTTTTCCCAGCATACCCCTGTGTGTGTGATGCTCACAGCCCCTCACTGACCTGTTTGGTGCAGGTGGTCTCTGGCCAGCTCAAATAAACGCATGTGCATGTTGGTGGTGGGGTTAAAGGAGCCACAGGCCAGAAGGATGACAGGGATCCTGCTCTTCATTCTGACAGCAAAACATTACAACTCCTCCCTGAAGAAAAAAAAAAATTAAAGACAAACTTGAGAAAGAGCAGTGTGCCCTTTGTTCCCGAACTAAAGGGAGCACTGTTTCCAGAACTGGGTGTCTACACCACAGGAGTATGCAGAGATCAGTCCTGTCACAGCATTCAGCAACTGCCTGCTCAGGAACACAGCTGTTCTTGGATATTAATTAGGAGAACACCAACACATTCTGTTTGTCCACACAGACATGGCTAGAACGTACTTCTAGAAATTCATATTCTCACTAGTATTGAAACAGGACAGATTTTTACATGGTTTTTTATTTTTAACCTGCTTTTATTGGAGAACATTCCTGTCCATTCTTAACGTTGGAACCCGTAGGCCTGCTACAAAAGCAGATTTATTTTTTTTTAAATAGCTTCTTACAATGAACCTTTGCAACACGTGACAAAACCTCACATGCAACACCCAGTCCTACAGGTTTGACTTCCTCAGAGCTGGGCAGGCAGCAGCTGGGCCTCAGCCAGCTGGCAAATACTGCCAGCCAGATTATCAGCATTTGCCCGTATGGTTCCTTTGCTGGACTGCAGAGCAATGGACAGTGGACCAACAGCAGGGAGGAGGAAGTACAGCTGCTTCAGGAAAACCCCAGGGCCCTTAAAAAGCTGTGAACAGGGTGAATGGGTAGGGAGCAACGCTGTTAGGAGCCTTGCAGGGGTGTTTACAAACAACCCTTATATAATTTGGTTAAACTGTCAGTCATCTACTAAAAACGTAGCAGAAATCAGTTTAAATCCACTGTGCTTGGAGCTATTTACTTGCATAACTCTTTTTAAAACTGATCTAGAATATAACTGGCATGATAAAAACAACTGTGTCCCACATACATGTCTGCAAATCCAAAGTCTTCTAGAATTTGAAATCTCTACATTACTCATACCTATGTATCATACAAACACCACTCTCCCCCCTTCCCCTGGCCTCCAGCCCTCTCCATCAAATGGAACAGTCTTCCTGCAGAAGACACTTGCATCCTACACTTCAGAACTCAGTCTCGGGACAACAAACCAAACCCAGTACAGATTGTGCGCTCCGATTAGCCAATTCTCCATCTGCACTGCACCAAAGCCCTGTAGCTCAGAGCCTACCTCTTACTGTTCTCAGTTCTTACAGTCCCTTTTGTTTCCCCCTTTCTCTCACTTCGAAAAATTTAATAATAATGGTTAAATCAACGTCAAGTTGATGTTTTATAGCTGCCAACACACTCAGTTCATCTATGGAGGATTCACAACCTGAAGACTGGGACTGTGCCACGGAACAGCACTCAGTGCACGAAGCAACAAGTGTTAACATTATCATTTGTCACCTGGAAACCTTTCACTGAGAAAATTCTTTGAAGCATTAAGTGCTATCTGTACCTCCAGTACTGAATATAACGATTGTTTTATAATGTTTTTATTTTACTTTCCTTATTTCTCATGCCTTCCATCATATTAGGGGAGATACACTGGGGAGAAAAGACTTGCTGGCTGTAGAGCCATTGAAAGCTAGCAACAGTTTTATGGTCTATGATGGGAGCAGCTGTAGGAAGCTGGGAGCAGGTGCTGTGGCACTCTGCTCTCTCCTCAGGTTTACTGTCCTTGTGTAGACACAAAAACTCATTTGTGAAAACTGTATCCAAAATCTACAGGTTCTTTATTCAGAACAAACAAAAAACGTTCTTTTGTTCAGTATCAGCAGTTCTGTAAATGGGTCTCCATTGTACGGGGGAAGGTGTTTCTGCCTTGAAACTGAGCAAAACATCAGCATCTGAATGGGAGCTCTCTCATCCGCTGGTTCATGGCTCTCCTGTGCTCTCTCCTGCTCTGATGAAGTGCTGTTTATATTTCCATAGCTGCTCTTTTATTTGCCATCTCAACCGAATGCTTTCTTTTAATTTGCTTTCAGTTCTATAGTCTACTCTATTTCTCCAGGGAAAACTCCAGGGAAAGATTTCAACCTGTAATTTTTAGTGATAACTTGACAGTACTGATAATGGAAACTCAAAAATCAAACCAACAACCAAAAAAAAAAAAAA
>VXBT01007138.1:3860233-3930558 GCA_013400235.1 Oriolus oriolus | reverse complement strand
AAAAAGGAAAACGAAAAAAAAAAACCAAAAACAAAAAAAAAAAAAAAAGAAAAAAAAGAAAAGAAAAAGGAAACGGAAAACAGAAAAAAACCCCCACAACAAACCAAGATTGTACTAATAGCAAATAAACACATAATGAAAAAGTGTTTCACAAGATATTAACTTTTATATATATATGTATATGGTGTTTGTGAGTTTTTAGATGTATAATATATATATTTATATTTTTTTTTTCTAAATCAGTATTTTTGTTTTTATTATCCCCAAATATAATGCACATTATACCTGTTCAACAGGTCTAGGACAACTTTTAGTATTTGAAACAAAACTTTCTGATTCAGTTGCTATCTCAGCTGGTATTAATTACCTAAGGGGTTTTAAATCATTAGAACACCACTCAAAATAACAGAAAAAAAGAGAGTTAACTGATTTTTCAGCTAAGCTCTCTTGAGAAATCAAACACTGGAGGAAACTTTAAACACAGAGTCTCTGTGCCCTGCTCTGGGACAGAGCCTGACCAGCAGCCCTGGCCAAGCAGTGTCTTCCTAGAAATGCCAGTCTGCAGTTTGGGAAGCTTCCAACAACAGGGGACGTTGTGTGGCAACACCGGAAAGGGCAGTCACCTTCAGATGAGGAGGCCACACTTCAGCTATATAAAAAAAGGTTTAGTGATGGACAAATCATTATGATTTTCACTAGAAAATTCCTGCAAGTTCTTTCTCTGGTGCCTATATTCCTACAGTACATCAATAACAGATGATGTTACAGATGACCACAGTTAAGTTCTGCTGAAAGTCAGTAATTAGAGCCATATCTGATTAATTAGCAGCAGCAGAATGGAGTGCTGAGCAGCACAGTCTGATTCATGAGCTGTTAAATTAGTAAACTGGAGAACAAGACACTGATACGTGCATGCTATGAGGCACTCACCCTTGAGGGAAAAGTTCTCCAAAAAGCAGAAATAAACCAAATCCTAGCACAGGATTAAGTGTTGTCTCCTCCCGTGAGGGTGAATCTAGATTAATTTAGATGACATTTAGATTTGAACAAGTTCAAAGCTGCCCAATTCCATTCTTTTACTAGGCCACATCATTACCTCATATAAATTCATGTAGATGCAGCAAGACCAGCTGAGTTACAGCAAGTGACACTAAGAATATTATAGCTGTGAGGCCGATTTTCAAAGTCAGGAAATAAAAGTACATTTAGTAGCTGACCCAAATCACAGCAAACCACAGTACACAAATATCCCTCAAAAATATGACTGGATATGAGAGTTTCTCATGCTGTTAATAATAAGAGCTGCTGCCATAAGAGAAGTTACTCCAGTCAGTAAGTTCCCAGCATTTGCTGTCACCAAAACCAATCCTCCACAACAGTGACAAATATTTACCTGTATATCCCCACTTTCACTTTAATAATGAACATATGTATCTGGGTGAGGAAAAATGAAAAATGTATCATCTGGGTCAGTATTTTATTTACTCATCAAAAAGTTACTCACTCCAGCCAAAAAGGATTTTGCAAGGAGCACATATATATTACACACAGCCCAATAGGATGCTCTAACCCTCTGAAACAGCTTCAGAGTACACTGGAAATCAGAATATCAGAACGAAAATGGCTGAGGAATCTCTGATAGAGTTATCTCAAATGTCTATAATGGTCACTTACACAACCCTGTAAAAGTCATCTGGGCCTTTTCACATATAACACTGAAGATGGCTCAAAGCACAACAAATACTGCCTTTAACAATGCAAGGGTTCTTTTGCCTAAAATAGACATGGTTAATTTGGGGGTACTCACTATTTCTTCTTCCTCTCTGTCCAGGCAGCAATTTTCCCAGCAAAACAAAAAGTTATCCGTGAACAAGGTACTTCACAGAAAACTGCCTGTGGTCCAAATTCCAAGTGCCCTGGTGGGTAACAGAGAAAGCAGCCTCAGCAGAAGTGTCTCTTCCCCTCCTGAGATTACAATCCTTCAAATCACAGCACAATACTTCACCCTTGCCATTCCTTTATTTCAGGCTGTATCAGTGAGGAAATTTCCCTTCACAGAAGAACCAACAAAACCTCTCTATCAGTTACATCTCTAAAATCAACCTAAACATGACCTATAGTTCCATTTACTTGTAATGAGCTTTTTCTTCTGAAAACCAGTTCTCTGTTTTCAGCTCCCAATCCCAACTCTTTCTGCTCCACTGCTACAGAGAATCAGCAGTTGAAAGGCACTGAAGAAGAAAGTTCACCACAAAAAGAACGCACTGACAAAGCACAAAAAATATAAATAATAAATTGAGCACAGGACTCATGCAGTCTGAAACACATGCAAATATTGAATCTCCAGTTAATAATGAACATGGCATTGCCTTCAACAGTTTTGAACTCTAAAAAATTGGAGCAGAATTATTGCTTAGCACAAGCTTAAAAAGATTGTATTCTCAACACACACAAAACAGTGCCTCTGAATTCAAGTCAACAACACATTTTTTTAAGCCTGTGAGCTGTTGCAAGTTTCTAACTAGAATTACACAGTGGGGCACAAGACTGTCTGGTCCCAGAGTCCAGCCAATAAATTATCCACAGAGATACTCCCACGATAATATCTTATATGATATATTTTTCTTAGTATTCTTAAGAATATTATATTTTATTAATATTCTTAATCATCCTGCAAAATAATCAGGCTGCCTATTGCCTGAACACCAACAAGGAATACAACAACTCAGCAACATGGAATTCAGAAACCATCATTCATGCACATCAACAGTAAACTCCCGTATTTTTAACATCCCTATTTGTGCATTTACTAAATATGCTGAGGTTATTTCAGATTTTCTGCTGTCCTTAAACTGTAAACACGTAGAGACAACCACAGCATAATGTCCTTAACGTTCTTTTTTTCTGTATTCTTAGGGAAAATAATGAAATAATCCCCATTTTGTAAAAAAGGCATTAATTACATTCTAACTGCTCATAAAACACTTGACAATACTTAGACGTGGAGCTTTGTAGCAGTTGCATCTGGTTACAAGGCTAGTGATGCTCCATTAACCCAGAACCATGCAGAAAATAAGTAAAAAAGGACAAGACTGGCCAACACCTCATATGATGCAGGATCTCACTGGCCTCACACAACAGCACGCCCTGCGCAGTTTTGCAGCACTTCCACAAGCTCAAGAGAATCCAATCATCTCCTGGTATCTTGTATTTCCTGCAGGATGATCTTTATAACTACTTCTCCAATAATCCCTAGTGATCACTCAACATCTGACACTCAACTCCCTTCCTGTTCTTTGGGCCCATATCAACTAATAAATAAGATTTTTCTTCTTCTACCATTGTCCAAACTATTCTAAGTAAAGCCAGTCGTCACCCTTCTGTTTGCATGTATGAGTCAGTCATCCACAATGAACAATACACTGATTTACAGAAAAAGAGGATTCATGCAGAACTGCAACTCTGGGAGCCTATTTTTAAGCAAACAAACTGCTGATTTAATGAAAGCAACGACTTGTCTGTCAAAACAAACTTTCTAAAGTTTCTAAAGAGTTCCTGTTGAGAAGCCATTCAGAGTGATTTTTTTGTCTACCAACATCTCTGTAATTTTCTTTCAACTAGCAAAACACACTTAGCATATCCTAAGGCAAATCTCAGAAACGGAGCTCGCACACAAATGGAAGATAAATTTAAGTGGTAAAGAAAACATCTTCAATCAGAAAGATCTGCTCTTATAAAGCTGGTTTTAAAAGGCAGCAAGCTAATGAAATCCCTAGCAGCACTCCCGCAGAACACTCAGCTGCAAAATAATCATATATAGCAACCAGGGTGTAAGGCAGGATTTCCAGAACACACAGCCAGACCGAAGTTAAAACATCAGCATCCAATATCCCACTGCTTACTTCTGAGTTTCGAAAAAGGGATAACTATTTGCCATCGTGAACATCTCACTGGCTCTACAGTTCCACAAAGCAGGTCTTCTGGCAAAGTAAAGAAAAAAAAATTAAAAGAATGCCTAAGAAGGCTGTCTTTGTATGCTTCAAGGTTTACCTGACCACCTCCAGGAAGCAAGAAGGAATTCTGCAATATATGGAACTGCTCAGTTTGTTAAGTGCAGGATAGTTCTCAGTTTCCTCTGAAACTTCATCTGTAAGCTATTGCCAGAGGCAACAATCTCAACAGCTGAGGTCAGTAATGAATATATAAAGCTGGTCTTTCATAAAAACAACATTCCTGCACCCATTCAGTAGTGTCCAGCTGCCCTGAAGTATAGCATATTTAGGAGTCAGAAGACTATTTGCAGTTAAATTTTTGAGCCAACAAAATTTGCAAAGCATTATGTGCATTTCTTGCATGAATCTATGAATTTTCCTAATAAGATGAATGATTTTGCATAGCAATGAAGCAGTTTAAGTAAATGGTTCCTAGGCTCAAGAGTTCATATTGCTTATCTTTGTATTTTAATTAAATGATCACTTTAGAACTCCACTTGCTTCATCTTGTATAATCAAAGAATTCAGAATTTATACAAGCATGTATGTGCCTCCCTATTGTCCAAAATGGTTTTCTTTCTCTTTAAGAGCATCTTACATATACAGGATTTTCTATTTATCAAAGAAAAAAAAGTGGGATTCTGAAACAATGAAATTATAACTGCAGTCACATTGCAAATATCACCTAAATGTTTATAAATTGTTATGACAATTAAAATAGACATTAATAACCAAATAGTCTTACAAACTACAAAACTGCACCTCCTTTTTTCTGGTGGCAGACAAAAAAGGTAACAAAATGCTGGGCATCATGAGGGAAAGGACCAAGCCCATCACCCAAGGTATTGCTTCAGCACTACAGAAATCCTGGATGGGACTAGATCTTGACTGCCATGAGCAGTTCTGGTCTCAGCTCAGGAAGGACAGTTCAAAAGGCCAAGTGAATGGAGCTACCACTATCCAGGAGAGGCAAAAAAAAAAAATGTCCTGGACTGTTTGGTTTGGAGAGGAGCTTGGGGGAGGCTACAGCTGTGTTTTGCAGAAGGATGAAGTTAAATTGAAGGCAAAACTTCTCCCTGCAATATCAGATTTAGAGGGCAGCCAGTGGAAGCAACAAGAAATTTTACAAGAAGCAAAAGTGCACCTGAGAGGATTCAAACACATACAGTGTCCCTAAGGAAGCAGTTGTGGCTGGTGGCAGGAACACCAGAGGAAGCTAAGGGACAGGTGAGTGTCCCTAAATCACACCGCCCCTCTCCACTGCCTTTGCCAAATCACTGGGCTGGAGGGCATTTCTTACATTTTTGAAGTTCTCCATTATACTTTGAGAAGCTGTATGGCTAATTTCTTAGTTTCTGCTAGTTATGTTCAGAAAAATGCACAGTGCTTGGTGAGCAGAGTGACATCTACACAACTGAGTGGTAATTGCACTAAATCAACAGTGTGATGGGAAAAGATACAGATGTGAAGTTGGCTTTTGAGGCAGTTCTCCTTCAGGGCACCTGCTGTGGCCAGGGCAGGCAGGTGGGAGTTTAACAGCTTCACCCGGCCAATTTCATCTGCTCCAGGTGCAGCAGTAGCAACTGAAACATGGTATGAATTAAGTCCTTAGAAATCATCACTGCTATGAAATCCAATTTGTCTCATTAAATTATTTTAAAAGGCACAAGCTCAAATTCCCCTTTGACAGGACTGTCACCTGTTGTGTCCTCAGCGCTCCCTGCAGGCATCTCTGGACTTCTCAAAGGTCTTTTAGATCATCCAAACGCTAATTAGGTTATCATAGATAGACTAAATTCTAAAATTTGCATTTCTGAAGTTAAAACACGAAGGGAGTTCACTGGTACAGCCACACAGTGGAACTAGACTTCAGTAGCAACTCACGCCTGAAAAACGAAGCGCTCACGTGGAATGTATTGTTACAAAGCTTAAAGAAAATAAACATCACGGATTGTTTATAAAATCAAACAGCAGCTGTTGCACCCTCTTAAAGTCGGGGAGAAAGACGAGTAAGTTACGCGGTGAAAGCCAGATGGATTGAAAAAAAAACGTAACCATATATGCTGTTGTCCTCTAACTCTCATTGCATTTGCGGAAGTGTTCGGGAACGGAGCGGGGAGAAGGGGAAAAAAGCTTTCTGTTTTAAATACACACACATACGCATACATACACACATATACATACATACACAATGTATGTATATATATGGTCGCGAATAGGCGTTTATAGAGAGCGTGGCGTGGCGAGCCCGAGAGCCCCGGCCGGGGGTTCGAGGCCTACCCGCTGCCCACAGTGCCTGCTCCGCTCCGCTCCGCGCCGCCCGAGCCCGCGCCCCCCGCGTCCGCAGCCGCTCCCCGACTGCCGGCGGGATGCGGCCGGCTCCTCCGCTCCTCCCCTCCGTCCGTCAGTCAGTCCTTCTGTCCTTACCGCAGGACACGCGGCGGCTGCCGGCGGTTGGCAGCCGCTGCCCCCCCGGGCTCACCGGGGCAGGCTCGGGGCTGGCACCGCTGCGCCGCCCGCACCGCGCGGCTGGGCCTCCCCCGGCGCTGCTACACGGCGGCAGCGCTGCCTCCTTCACTTACCCGAAGGTGACGTCCCAAACTTTGAGCTTCCTGCTGTTATTAAGGATGGGCCCTGCGGCGCGAGGGGTGTGCTAACTGCGTGGTGAAAGTCGACTTGGGAGGCTTGGAGTAAGGAACGTGTGGAAAAATTCACGGCGCTAGAGGTTTATGCCCAAAAAGGAGACAGGGGAGTCCTGTCATTTCATTGAAATAAAGGGAGAGGCCGTGGGGAATTTCTCATGGGGTCTCTGAAAGGGGGACGCAGCCCCTTTTTATCCTGATTTCCCATCCACATCACCCTCTTCCTGTTCCCACTGACCGAGGAACTCAGAAGGTGCAGACTTCCCAAATCGCCTACTCTATGTCCGCCTCTGCTATGCACCCCCCTCCTTTTTTTTTCTTTTATGTAACAAAACACTGTTCAGAATTCTGTTAAGTCTTCGCTCCTTTTCTCTAAGATTAGGAATTTAACACAGCTTTGGCTGAGCAACAGTCGGTGCCAGTTAGTAACATTTTCTAGAATGATAGTTTCTTCCTTTACTTCCCTATATGTAAGTCCCTGGCCCTATCTACAAGCAGATTCATATGGTGTGTTTGTAAAGACACATTCATGTTCCACTTTCCGTGAAGCTCAGCTTTCTCTGTGTTGAATGGCCTCACAAAGTCATCTTCTCCGTCAGCTATGGAATGTTTTGTGAAATACACAAATGCCATGAAACATGTGTTAAATAGATTTTGCAAAAAGTCAGGTCCAGAGAGTTTTAAATAATTTGCTTCATTAATTCTTAGGCATATAAAATCCAGTTTCTTGAGATGTCAGGATGTTAGTTAGGTTTGGATGTTGGGATGTTAGGATGTAGTTAGGTTTGGAGTCTATCACAGACATCTTATTTTTCATACTGTTGAAGGGAAACACAAATGTTCCTCTTGTTCCTTTTGTATTTATGGTAAATTATGACATCATGGTAAAAAATAAATAGGATTGTGGAATGCATTTTTAAGCTTTACTGGGTGAAATGCACAGGCAAAGGATGAAACTTCACTCCTGCACAGAGGCCGTGAGATGTACTTCAGACCTTTCACTGCTCTTGCTGAAAGCTGATCAAGAGATGGTTTTGGCAATGGGGCTTTGGCTTCAAATAGGGAGCAGAGTCTGCACTTTTGAGGTTTAACTTCAGAGGGGTAAAGTGGCAGTGTGGGCAGGGCTGATATTGTTTGCCTGTGTGTGTGGCTGTGTATTTCTCCATGACATTTCTGTACTTGTCTTTGGTCCTGCTTTGTTCACGTGAAGTTTTATTTTTCATAGACTACAACTTGCTTTAGAACTGAGAATAGTTTGCTGATGGTAACAAACAGAACCCTCTACAAGGGAAGAACAAATGACACAACGATTATGAAAGATGATCTAATTAAAACTTGTCTTCCAGCAACCAAATGAAGACAAAGTTACCACTGCAGAATCATGTAATGTTCTGACAATTACTTAAAGATAATGGCAATCACTGGACTAGCTTCTACTCTTTATCACAGTATTATTTTAATGGGTTTCTGGCCTAGTTTCAGTGTAAATTTGGAGCAACATATTACTCTGTTACTCTTATATTAGTATTAAGTGAAACATAAATCAGAATACCTATGCCAAGGTGTGAAACTATGAGTATGAAATTCCAAGCCAAAATTGTTCCAGATGCTGCGAATCGATTGTTGTAAGAAAATTGGGCATTTGATGCAGTTCTTGAGACGCAAAACTCCCAGGGTCTTACATAAGTTATGCACACTGAGGCTGTAGAATTAGGCCTCGTAATTGTAAAATCTGCCAAAACAGCAGCTTGGCATGTCAGCATAATCTTGTAGTTCTTGGCATCTGCTCTGTTCTGATGTGTAGTTCTGATCTGAAGAAAATTCTACTGGGACGAGATGGAGAAGAGAAACATGAGAGAAGTGTTCATTAACCTTTCCCCTCCGTAACAGAGTTGGAGAACTTTAGCTTGAGGATTTGGTGATCATTCACATGGCATCATCTCTGAAGTAAATACACAAGCATTTATCTTTAAATTACCTAAGTGCTGCAGTTACAGTTAGTTTGAACATTACATTGAATATCACAAACACAAGCGGGCAAGAAGGTGTTGACTTCCTGCAAATGAAAATCATTCCGTTGGTTGATTGCTGTTGGAATTAAAGGCAAACATTAGCAAATCCATTATGACTGAGGCAAGCAGTAGGAATCAAAAGGCTAAACTGCAGTGCAGAAACAAAGCAAAGGAGGCTCCAGTGTGCTGATTCCTCTGAAGCCACAGAAGATAAATGGGCTGAGGTAGAGACAGGGACAGAATACAGAGCTTTGTGTGAAAGCTAAGAAAAAACCCAAACCAACTTAAAAAGGCTGAAAAACAATCATAAGACTTTTAAACTTGGCTGCAAGGAAGACTTACCTAGAAGATAAAATACAAGCAGAGAAAGGGAGATAAACAAAATTTTTCACTTGTTTTAGGTTCCATGACCATCAAAACAGTCTTTCTTTTTGTCACAGGTGAACAGAATGAAATGTTTGGTTCATTTCTTTCTGTTTTTAGAGAGTTGCTCAGACATGCATTTAAATTGCTTTGGATTCTTTTTTTTCTCCCTCTCCTTAATCCTCCACTGTTTGTAAAGTTATGTCAATATGTGTCAATAGTTTTTGTCATTGCCTTTACTTGCTTGTATTTTGAATTTTAGTGGAGCTAAAATAGCTTGTTCTGTTCGCATAATGTTTCCGATGACATTCCATATTATCTTTCCAGCACAGTAAGTTGTATTACTGGTTCATAAAATCTTACAGTTCTGTGTTTTAATCACAATTAAAATAAAAAAAAAATTTGCAGGTTGCTATCTGGAGGCAACAACAAGATCATATAACCAGTTCAAGAGGAATTTCGTAAGATCATTTAAAAATCAGTTTTTTACTATAAGAAATTTGATACTGTTTTTTCAAGTGAATTTTATGAAAGTATGTACCTTGCTTTTCGTTTGTGCATTATTTGGGATCTCTGTTGGTGGATGTTAGCATGGTGCTGTGTTCTTCTGTAACCTACAGAATTTTTAATAATTGTACTGGGAACCACAGCACCATTTTTGTCAAATGTCAGCTTCCCTATACCTAAAGCCTCTGTATCATTGGAAGTTTGAGATTTAATAGTTCTGCTGAGCTGAAGGTGGGAGTTTATCAAAAGGAATTATCAGAAGGAATTATTACCATTATCAAAAGGAAACCATTCCTGGTATGGCTCTGTTCTAATTCACAAAGGACCAAGACAAAAAAATACTGCTACTGCAATATATTTCTGTACAGCAGAGGTGCTGTAACCTCTCCACTGTGGAACATGGGTGGCCCAGCAGAGACCCACAGCTCTCTGTGATGTTGTCCAGCACTTGTACTTGCTGGATCTCTGTGTGTCCTGCGCTGATGATTGTAAAGAAATTGTTTTTAATTCAAATGTGGCACTAGTCAGTACTGAAGTGTATCATGGTGGCATATTTGTTCTGATAAGGTTCTAACTGCATAGTGCTCGCTGATCTCTTGCACAGATAGGGTAGAGAGAAAGGAGATGAGTCTAGGACTGGAAAGTGTATGGGTTTTCATAAAATGGGATATCTGACACATTTCTCTTCTGAAAAGAAATGGGGAGGATTTTGTGTTCTTTCAATGCAGAACAAAGACTAATTTCAAACCTTGAAGGTTTGTTGGGAAACAGAGCTGTCATTTTTTGGGAGCTCTGTAATTTTTAGAATAGCTTCTCCATAACGCTGAATTGTGTAACATAGAAAACTGGGTATAATATGTGGATTTCATTATGGCTTTTCTGAGAGGAATTGCTGTAAAGGCACAGCATTTCCCCACTCTAAGAAACTGAGGTACTCCAGCCTTTGATTCTGCTGCCACAGCCACACAGGTTTGCTGGAATACTCATTTGTTGCTATTTTCTGATAGCAAACCATACTTACAGGTTTTTCTCCTCCGTGTAACCTTCTTTTCCTCTCCTAGAGTTGTCAGGAGGAAATCGAGAGAGCTTTTCCCTTCCTGTAAGTGATCTTATGGTCAGTACAGTGGGATTTTTGTGGACAAACAAAGTGGTCGGTGGAGTGTGGGGTTTGTGTTTTGGGGAGGCATTGCAGGGTCGCTCTTCCCCCAAGGGAATTCTATCTGTGCCCACACAGTGCTGGTATTTTGGCTCTTAGCAAGCAGGACAATTTCACCAGGCCATGGAAGGAGGTCAGCTGCAGTCCCTCAGTGCCTGCCTTCCCTGGGCACCTGAAACTGCCATCCTCCTCAAGGACTACTGAGGCACAACGTGGTTTTAATTTAAAAAAAAATAATAATTTTTTTTGTTCATATTTTTGCACTTTTTTAGGACATGCAAGATTATACTTTAGAGAACAAAAATTAAATGTGCTGTAAATATCACATTTTACCCATTTTTTGACTATGGTTTCTGCTATCTTGCACAGATAGCAAGTCAGCTAGAAGATTTCTTTCTCTCATCCCTCACCAGTCTAGTTTTTAGTAACTTGGCTAGAAGATTATTTAACGTGTTTTATATAAACTTTGAAATGATACAATGAGGCATAAACATAATGCTCAAAATCTTGATTTCAGTATAATTTAATATATCTTTTACAAAGCCGTATTGTGCAGTGCAAAGCATCAAGGCTTTCATCCATCTTTATTGTTCCTCATTTAGGCCCAGATCCACACTTGCATGCCAGATGGCAACTGCAGAGGAGTTTCAAGTTATAGCAGCAATAGATGAGAGGATAAGTGCCTCTTGAGAAAGGAAAGCCAGATTGCATATTCCTTTCAATTGCACCTGATGACTTATTGCTAGTCACTAATTGGTTTGTCCATACACAGGCAATTCAGAATCCAGCAGCAGTGCCTGACTTTATCTGGAGCTCTGTTCTTCCTGTGGAGATCACTGGTGAAATAAACCCTTGCAGAGAAAAATATTTTATTTGAAGGTCTGGGAAAAGCAGACCTAAGCGGTTTTTTTGGTTGTTGGGGATTTTTGTTTTTGTTTTTTTTCCTTTTCAGAACTACTGTGTAAAGATTTTTTCATCCAGGAAAGCCATAAAATCTTGTGTAATTGTCATTGTTAGTTATTATTGCAAACTAGTGTAGCTGGCTGTGATGTGCTAACAGTTGACAATATATGCATACTTAAAACAGAGAAAGAAATGGTAACTAGAGCGTGGTCTATTTTTCATTAAAGATATGAATGTTTTCATAAAAATCTTCCTTTCCCACGTGTTTTTGAGTGTATTTTCATTTTAGTCCTGGATGGGGCATTTGACTTATTTAGACAGCATCCAGAGAACCAAGAGAGCCAGCTATGAAAAACACAAAATAACTCAGGAATGAGAAACCGCTGGTTATTTTCACTACTTCGAGGCCATCAGCAGCTGAAGTGCCTCTAGAGCTGTAGAGCAGTGTTAGTGCTTGTCATTGTTGTTGATGAAAGACAAAATCTGTATGTAATGGTACAGCATACAGCCAGGCTTGTAATAAGCCCTTCAAAAGGTGAAGTATCCACTTAGGAAACAGCATCCCTCATGCAGTGAAATGTCAGTAATTTTCCAGCTAATGCAGAACCAGCATTATCTCCTGAACTCGTCAGTTGAAAGCATTTTCACTAGATGTGTTTTACTGAATGCAGTAACAGCATAACAGTTGTGTGGGAACAGAAAAAAACCCAGCTGTCTGTGTTATAAATGATTATTAGTTGTCTTGAAGAAAAAAACCAAGGAAAAACAGGCTCTGTAATTAAGATCTTCAGTGTCCCTGGCTTTGTTGCCCAAGTGTCTGTAATCACAATCCCAACAAACCAGAAGTGGAGGTGTGAGTGTGCAGCCTGTCAGGGCCCTAACACTGTACAACAGGTAAAGAGCACCTCTTGTTAAATGAACATGACGTAAATAAATCACTGGGAATCAATGGGACTTACCAAAGGTATTCTCAACAAAGAAGGGTGTGAGAGAGTGGAAATATTCCTAAGTACAGCAGAACCACATTAAATATGTGGAGAGGTCCCTGGGGAGATTCCCAACACTTCAACTGGACCGTGAATTGAGTTCACATCTTGTAAGTTATTGTTTGCTTCAGAAAATCGCTAAATTGACTTTGCCTGTTGAGGGCCCCACCAGTAAAAGATAAAATAAAATCACAGACAAGCATCCAATCACAAATGAAGCTGTTTAACACTTGGATAGCTGTGTAGTCAAACCCACGGTCCGCAGGGAAATGAAATTTAGACATCTCAAATGTGTTAGAAGGCAATGAATGCAGCTTCATAAAAATCCTAGTTCAGGTCTTTTCAGTGTTTTATTTGTTTTTCCTCCACACCCAAAGGATAATGGGGTACTTGCAGTGGCCCCACCTCTAGAGCTGAGCTAAAGGCTTGCAGCTGACATGACTTGAAATCCTTACTGTTCTGCCACAGAGACATTGGTGTGTCTGAGTAACAGCAAGTTTTGGTGGATTTTTTAAACTTGATATTTTAAATACTGAACCACAGTTTTTGTTTGTTAGTGTGACATGTCACACACACCTCTGCAGATACAGCAGTGAGTGATTTATTTTCGAGGTTAAACTTGTTACAGAAGGTGCTGTTTCCTTGATAGGTTCAAGGTGCTTTTCAATGAATCATGACTCTAATAAATCATATTGTATATATACTAGCATATTCAAGTTAGGATATTAATTTCGAAGCAATGCCTGTCATGAATATGTAGTTTAAAAAACCTGAGATGAATAAAGCATATGGCCTTTACATTTCAAGACCGTATCTGTAATTCACTGTACTTTCTTGATGCACAGACAAAGGTGAATTGGTTCCAGACAAAAATGCATCAGTGCTCTATTGAACAGTCAATTATTAAACACATAATGGAGTCTATGGTTATCAAGGCGTGCTCAGTATGTGCACAGAGTACATAATTTGCCCCAGAATGGAGAGGAATTGGACTATTTTGAAAAAATCCAGGCATAATTATATTAGCATGGAACTAAAACAAGTTATTGCTTCTGCTGTACAATGAATGGGCTTACTTGACTTCATTAACCATCCCAAGGAGCTGATTTCAGAGTCTTATTATATGTACAAACCTAGAAAAAATAGCAGTAAACAACATTATTTTCCTTGCCCTCAAGAAATAATCTATCCAATTTACAGTGTTCTATTTTGTGGAGAAATAATGTTTTTTGACAAGCATACATGAAGGTAAATGTTACCACATAAATGTCCTGGCAACGCTGCGACTTGCTTGAACAAAATAAAAAAAAGTTATTGCTGAATGATGAGGAAAATATTTCATGAATGTCTCTTGCAGGAGGTTTTAAATATTATTCATTTCCCTAAATTTTATTCAGGAGAAAAAGTATTTGACTGTTTGATTGTTGACAGTTGACATTGTCATCAAACTCTAAACATCATTCACGCTGTGGCTGTTTATTATTCTACTGCAATTATGTCCCATGATTGCTGCATTGGACCGTTCACCTACTGCATGTTTTTGATTAGCATTAGGCAAGCTGCAGATTTATTGCAGTGTGTTAAAGGCACCATTTGAATCAACAGAGACAGGGTTTTAGGAAAACTTCATTCTCAGTTGTATTAAATGTAATTATGAATATAGTTGATTGTGATGTTCCTGTATATAATTTCATGGTTTATTAAAAAAAAAAACTATTTTCTGTGACTTCCGGGAATACTTTTTACTAATATTTTTGTGGCATAAGTAATTACAGTTATTTGCATGCTCTAATAAACATGGCAAAATCTCCCTTTAGTGAGAGTCAACAGTTTGCCATTAATTTATTTTCAAAAAAGACCTAGACAGTATGTGAGATGATACCCAGTTATTACTGATATTTCATGTATATTAAACAGGAAATATGAGTGATGGAGACTTTATATGTCTAAATTGATACATCCAACATAAAGGAAAAAGCAGAAATTATATAAGTGTAAGATATTGCAAGAATTTCTTGGCTAATAAGATGACAATTTATCTGCATGAATGGAGAGGAATGGAGAGGCAGAAATTCACCAGTGAAAACTGTCTGTATGTTGCTTTCAGAGATACCTTTTCATCTAGAAATTGGAATTTCTGTTGGAATTGGAATGCAAAAGTTAGTTCTTGATTCTGCAATCCATAACTCTTTAGGGAATTCCTGTCAACGTGTTGACCCTTGCTGTGGCATTGCTCTTTCGTGAGAGATGCTTAAGACCAGAGTGATTTCATGTGCAAAAAAATTCTTAGCTGAGTTACTTGATGCAGAAGAAAAGTTTCCAAAGGAGGTGGGGTCACATTTCTCCATTTCTGCATAAGGCATTAAAATGCATCTGTACGTGGATAGTGCAGGTGGGAGTTTTGCTGCAGTGCAACCCAGGGAGAAGAGGCTGTGACTGTAAAGAGCTGGTGTCTTGTGTTTCTCTTGATGGCTCCAGCCACACTCAGCCATTTAAAATGGTTACCTGCAGTAGTCTGATATCTTGTGATAACTTCTTGAAGTTAACTCAAAGAGAGTAAATCTTTAAGAAAAGATTTTAACAAAAACTTAAAAAAATGAGCGTGGTTAAAATTACCACTCCAAATCCTCAGCATGCAACACACCATGAAATCCTAACCCCCAAGCATCGATGTCGTAGCAGAGCTCTGAGCAGAAATCTCTCGTGCCCAGTCACTCTGCTGGGATTCTGTGAGTGAGGCCTGCGGGTGGGAGCCTGCCATCAATAGTGATGAACTTCAGGCACCGGCAGCCAGGGCATTTGCCAGAGCTGTCACTGATGGGCTCCTTTATCCTTCTGCTCATGTCATTGATCAAGCAACTTGTGATGCCGTTTTCTGAGTACCTTGTTGATACTGCAGCAGATGTAATTGCCTGCTATTATGATTCATGCTGTTACTTCTATTGACCTTTTGAGATTTTGTTCCTCTGGAAGAAGAGGGTATTTTGTTAGCTATGGGGCCCTTACAATTAATGGTGTGATCAGAGTACAGGGGGAACTGTCTGGAATGTGAAATGGTCTGGGTATGAAGCAGAGGCTCAGTCCCTGAGATTTTTTTTGCTCATATTTTTGTAGCTGCAGGTATAAACCTCAGAATAAGGCCACATCTGCCTACCTGTACTTTAGGCTATGGTTGTCTCTTACATCAAAAGCCATTCAGGAGGGAGATACTGTTCCTAAAACTTTCTTGCGGATATTTTGTCATGTTCTCTGAAAGAAAAGACACAATTCCACTCACAAGTTCACTGAGTCCTTGGGGAAGTCCTGAGGTAGTTCAGATGTTTGGGAACAACGTGTCCTCGTGTTGGCCTCAGTACCTCAGCTGGGAAGGGAAGATGTGACCAGTTACTTCTCTGCACCTTAATGTGAAATCTGTGTGCATTTCTATTGCCTGTTTGGTTCTTGGGGAAAGTGGTTGAGTTCTGTCCCCGAACAAAACTTTGTCTCCACGGAACCCAAGAGAGTCTGATAAGATATCTCAGTACCCCTCTTTAGCTCAGCTCTCGCTGTGCTTGCAGTTTGCCCCCTTCTTTTCACTGAGCTTTATGGTTTTGCCAGTCCACATTACCTCTGTTGATCATTTCATGTTCACTTTCCTCCTGCTCTACTGAGCACTTTTACTGTTTCCTCTAATGACTGCTCAGGCTAATCTAGGAGATGTTTATAGTAAGAAAACTTCTCAAAATGTGCAATCATAATGATATGTGAGGTTTTTAGTGCAGCAAGACAGACATGAAAATCAGGATTTGCATACCTTGTTTGTCAAAATTAAAAGCTAAGGCTCGTGTTAGGCTAGTAGCTGTTTCAGCAGCAGGGGAATGAAATTCAGCCCATTTAAAAAGATTTTTCCTAAATACCTCTTGGATTAGAAAAGAAGAGGAGAGAAAAGGAAACAGTAATTCTGCTGAAAACATTCATGAAGTACAGAGCAGACTTTTTGGCTTGCTTCTTTCTCCCCCTTAGGCATCTGTAATTCAAATAAACAAAAATCCAAAGTGGTGATTCCCTTTGTCGCATCATCCCCGGAGCTTTTCCAGGCTTCAGCATCTTCACCTCAGCAGAGCTTCAGTCCTGTTGCTGGTTGTCCATGACTAACCCTGTACATGGGGGCTGTGTCTGCCTCTCTGGATCCTGGTGCCTGCAGAGTCAAGGATTGCATTATGTAGAGTGATGTAACTTTCCTGTGGTGTCATTTCTTTGTGCTGCTAATTTTATAGAAAAAAGTGAAGAACAGAATGTACAAAACCAGCCCTTCATCTTTCTCCTGTGCTACCCAGACTTTTCTGCGGATGTGTTGAGACTCATCACAAATAGATTTTTTTTTTTTTTTTTTAAAGCTCTGGGAAGTCCACACCCCTCTGTGCTGCTGGAAGGTGGTATTTGATTCCTTCCTGCTTTCAGTTTCTCTGCATTCCTCCCAGCAGTGGTGTTTGCTGGTAGCAGAGTGTGACCCCAGCACTGAGCCCTTGGCATTGCATAAGTGACCAACTTCAGTGCCAGCTGCAGGACTAATAGTTTTTTTGAATTTAATACTGTAAACCCCAGTGGAAGCAATGAGAGATTTCTTTGCAAGATAAGAGTTATGAACCTTCAAGTTAAAGCATGGCACTGAATAAAGAACTAGTTAAAAATGTATGAGAAGAGCAGGGTCTCTTTGGAGGAAGGATTACTTGTATATGCAGAAAGGTTAAAACGTTTGGTGTCTTCAACCTCTAATTGTTGTTTATGTATACAAGATATACAACTAAACAACTGCAGAAAGGGCCGGCCTCTTTCGGAAAGGGAGGGAAACCAGACAGTAAACCAGTAGAAAACAGGAGGAAAAATAACTGTGAAAACTTAAATGGATGTTGACACTGAAATGCAGGGAGTGGGTTCGGCAGTGCCATTTTTAGAACGACTCAATTTCTTTGCAATTGCAGGAAATAGCACAGTGAGGTGAACAGGATTTTAGAAGGAAAAGTATGCCTGATGTTCTTACATAGCTAATGGACTTTCCTTCAGAGAAGTCTTAAACTACAAAAAATACCCAGAAAAAAAACCAAAAAAGAATTAATAGCTAGGAAATGTAGTACCTGACTTAAATCTTTTCACATCTGAAATAAAGCTTCTTAACCCAAGAACACTTCAACCATCTCTGGATATGGTATTCCTAGAAATGGGTATATTAAAGGAGGGTTAGGTGAAAAGAAACATAATTAACATTTCATTTCTTCTCCCTGAGCCCGTGCACAGCAACTCTGAATTGTGAACAGGCAGTAAAGGGTTCCCTTTTACAGTTCTCTGCAGTGAAGGTGCAGGTGCTCGTATCTCTGAAATTGCTTTATGGAACTGAACTCGCATTTCCTACTAATTTGGCTTTCTTTAATCATGAATAATTACATTCAAAGAAGCAGTAGGAAAGGTGGTTTTCTTTTTTGTCAAGACTTGCAGTTCAGTGAGGTTAATGACATTGGCACTGCTTTATTCAAGAAATGAGTTTGCCCTTAAGTTAGAATAGGAATTTTTCAAAAGAGATGCTTCAAAAAACCTGGGTAACTTTTTCTCCTATCAATCACTGGCACTTGTTACAGAGAAGCTGATGGTCTTTAAAATGTGTATTAGCCTTTCATTCCTATGGGATAAGGATTTGCTTCTTAAAAAGAAGAAAAAGGAGGAGGAAAAGGATACAGATTCTATTCAGGTAGACTGGTCTATAGCAGCTAGATACATTTTTAAGGCTTGAGTTTGTGTGATTTGGCCAAGGTAGAATAGAAAATTTTTGAAGGAATAGAACCCCAAATCGATGTCTCAGGCCAACCCTCTAGGGCTCTCCATGCCCTGCAGAAATTCTGTAGCTGTCTGGTATCAGGCTTGTCTGTAGGAAGGTGACATTCTGGTGCCATCAGTATCAGTAAAAAATCCTTTTTTTCACATTTTCCTCTGAAGCATTTCTTTAGTAAACTATATAAATATTTTTGAACAGCATAACTAGAATTTCTCATAGTAATTCTGAAAAAGGATTTTTAGAATTCCTTCTGTAAAAGAAGCTGTGTCAGGATGGGCTTAGAAGCAGGAAGGAATCTCAGAAAATATAATGTAGCTATTGTAAAATGTGACTGCCCCTGTCTTGTCAAAGGGTTAAAATAGGTTTGACCAGCAGATACAGAAGTACAGAACACAATAAAGAATAATCAAGTCATGTCATTCCTTTTAGCAGTAATAAGTCAATGAATTCTTGATCTATGCAATTCAATACTCTCCCTAAGCTGTGCAGTGCACCATACTTAAAATCAGTACTGAAAAAGGAGAGAAACTATGAAAAGTTAAAGCACCTGATATAAAAATCAGTAGGAAATTGTACTGGATGTTCGTAGGATGAAATTTATTGGTAGGTAGTTTCCACAAATGTATCATTCTGCAGCTTTATCTACTGCCTACCAATTCTGTTCATGTATCTGTAAGTGAGGATGAAAAAAAAACCACCAAAAAATTTCAAATATTCTGAATGCCTCTGTAGAGTCTGTAATGGAATATATGTCAGTACAAATCAGTAAAATCCTTGTTAGCACTGAAATGGTGCCAGAAGTGTACCCTATACAGAAAGTCCAGTGAGTGATCATTTTATCCTCAGATACACTTGCTGGATTAACAGGGAAAATACAGCTTGATTTTTGACACATTTAGAATAGAACTGTCTTTAGTGATATTTTAAATGAAACATTGGTACTGCTAATAAGAAATCCATACAATTGTTCCAAAAAGCCCATAACTAAAGGAAATAGGAAGTAAGGAAAAGCCAGATTTCACGCACTGGAGAACAGAGCACTAATAAGTTGCGTCTGAGAAAAGACTGAATAAATGAGAAATATAGGTTTGCAAAAATGCATTTACTTTGTAAGGAGGTGAGTGTTTGTGGTGTTTAGGCTGTGTTTCCACACTAAATGGAAAAGAGCACTGCTGACATTCCTGCTGTGGGTTCCTCTGTCAGTGTCTGTGGGGCTTGGCCCTTTATGGGCTGTGCTTTGGTGCTCCAAAATGAAGTCCCCTGTGGGCCACTTACGGTATTTGGTGTTTGCATTGGCTGTACGTGATATTAAAAGTTAGCAAAAACTGCTGTTGCCCAAGTGAGCAGGACAAAAAATAATGATTCCTTTTTTTTGTTATGGATTTGCGTTTCACATAGATACTCGTACAGCTCAGTGGGAGTGCCAGAGGTGGCCTGGTTGATATGCAGTGGTAATGTATGAAAAGGGAGGCAAAGTGAGAGGACAGGGTTAATCTGCCCTGAAAATAGAGAGAGCTCCTAAGATACCAGCAAACTTACAGATACTTTGGTTTGTGTTCAGTGTTTGGTCTTTCACTGTTTTTCTCCAAATCTGGTGTCAGCAGCCGTTATTTTTACACACAAGAGTCACAAGTGTACTTCTCCCTCTATCATAAGTTCCACCAGGCAAATAATATGTTGTGCTCCTAATAAGCGTGTGACAATTCTGTTAACAACTTCATATTCAGTTGACACTGAACAGTCCCTATTCCCATAGCAAAAGAGTTGGCATAAGTGGCACAGTCCTGCCATAGGAGATGTCGATATATTTGTCTCTTCCTCTTTGAGCTGTTTAATATAATTTTCCTCTCTGAATCTGAAAAGCTGGAATATGCTAATTTTCATGCTTTAGCCATCCAGATTCTCACTGACATTTACAAATACATGTGTGCAAAATGGCCTAACAAGTTGTGTCACTTGGGTAAATTGTTTACCCCTCTTTCATGTGCATCCAGCCATTTCTGGTTGGAAATATCCCCCTTTTGCCATGTGTGTTTTCCTGCTGCACCTCCCTGAGTGCTGGGCTGCTCCACACAGGCATGAAAACAAGTGGCTCAGCAAGGCCAGGATCAGTGGCTGAATTAGGGGAGATGCACAGAGCCGAGCTCCCAGCGCTGTGCTGGCATTTGTCTGATCTTAGATTCAACTGCACATCTTGTGCTTCACTCTTGAAGCTTTTGCAAGGTATTTTGCAGGGCATCCCTCAGTAATTTGCTGGAGCAGCTGTGATAAATGCAGGAAAGGACCTTTGTAGAACTACTGGGAGAGGTGAAGAGGCAAAGTCTGATTGTGCTTAAAGTTTATTGCAGGATTTGAAAGTCAGAGTTTCTTCACAACATAATGTGTTGTTCAAGTTTTTTGCTGAAGGCATTCAGAATATCCTGAGAAATTACTCAATAGTATAAGGAAGGGTGTCATATGCTGACCTGTACTTTTGATTAACGTATGTGAAATTAAAATACTAGGAATATTTAAATATGTTAGATTTCTACAAAGATGGAGGAAAAAGTTATCTGTTGTAATTCTAAGGATGTTCCTGTGTTTAGTTATATTTTTCCATTCTAAATTTTGGAGATACTGTTAGAACCAGCGTATTTTCTCTAAAGAAGAAATACTATTCTGATCCACGGGAACTAATATTGTTGATCATGGCATAAAAAGAGGAAGGACTTCAACCTGTAAAGTATTTTGTCTTCTGCAAATGAGAGTTTGCCTTTTGGGACCTTTAAGATATTTTCCATTCTCTTTTTTTGAAAATACATAATGTTCTGGGCTTCCTTCATGCATTGGTATGCCTTTCCCTCTCTCCCTGGGAGCTGTGTTGAGACTAAGTCCCCTCTGATACAAAAGAGATGAGGAAGAAGCAAACAAGGCAGTCTCATAAATACATAATGAGGTGGCCTACAAAAGGGAGCAGCTCACGGTGGAAAACACCAGAAATATTCCAGATTTACACCAAAAAAATGAAACACAAGAACTGTGGAAAATCTTGCATTCAGTGTGTATAGTTTTCAGTTTCTTAATGGAGTTGAGGAAGTTCATGTTATCTCAGTGGCCCCAGCAAACTGCTGCAGCTTTGCTCCTCTGGTTCGCAGGAGTCAGTCCTTGCTGTTCCTGGGCTCTCTGGATTTGGGGTGATTTGCATTGCCACAGTGGCTCAGGCCATTGGGCTGTGTCAGCAAATCTGATTTATCATATCTCTGATGCTGGAATGAATCTGACATAATCTCGCTTATGTGAGGTTGTCCTGCTACAGCTGAAATCAGAAGCTGTTTCTTGCTTGCATATTGATTGGTTTTCGTTGGTATTGAGTGTACAGAGCTCTCTGTACAGCTTGTGCTGCTTTAGGGGAACAATAAATATTAACAGGAAGCTGTTAGTTTAATGTACATATCTCATCTCTTACAGGTTCTAAAATACTGCTAAATCAAAAACTACAGCGCTTAGATTTTAAAAGGTTAAATAAATTTCACTCAGGCAGGTTCTGTGCTCAGAAGTGAAACTCACCTCCAGGTTAGAGCCTGGGTGCTCCAGAGCCACTTCAGCGCACCCAGCTGCTCATCCCTGCTCTGTGCCCTGTTCCTGTCCTTCCCTCCCATCTCTCCTCTCATTCCTGTGCTCAGGTCAGGGGCACAGGTCACTAGGCCAGTGCTGCTGGGACTTCCACTCCTTCTGGGGAGAAACTGTGGCTTTAATTTACACTTTGTGTGTGCCACCTGTGCTGTGCCAGGAAGAGTTTTTCCCTCTGAACAGCTGGAGGCAGAGAACAGAGTTCCACTTAATGCAACGTCAGGCATTTGTTTGCTGCTTTTCACTAAGTTGTGTCAAAATACTTTGAATGACAGAGAGATGGGAATGCTGAGCTCTCGCAACTGCTCATATAGTAAACCTGGGGCTGGGTAGGAGGGTGGAGTAGAGACCCCAGATTGCACAGCCTCAGGAGGCTGAAGACCTCTGCAAGGGTCTGAGTCCTCAGCAGAACTGTGGGACAGCATTGTGATTGACAGTAAAATTCTCATCCCTTAAGGCAGAGAAATGGATCCCTATCACTGGTCCTGCCAGAGCCCAAACACCTGCAGAACACAATGGAAATTTCCTTTCTTTGAGAACTGGAACAGAAAAATTCTGATACTCTGAGGTGGTGTGAGTGAAGTTTGACATAGAAAACACACTCAAGTTAGAAATGGAAATGAAGATCCTTAGCCATGGGAAATAGTCTCTGGAGTTATCACAAACCCAGAAATAGATGCCTTTATTTTTATATCGCTAAGTAAATCACACCTCATGTTCTTTTTGATAATTGTTGAGGATTTCTGTTAACTCCTGATTCCTCTGACAGAAAAAAGTTGAAGACCAGATGGGACTGATGAAAGCCATCCTCCAAATCACACAGTATAATTCAGCAATTGGAGCTAAATGTTGATAATCCATAAATAGGTGATTTGTGTCAAATGGAAAACAATCTTTTTGTCATATCTGTCTTTGCTGGGTAACACTGAAATGAATCCATTTGCACTCTGGATTTTTTTCTAAATCTGAGAGTGGAGGAAGGTGATATGAAAGGCTAACAGGAGGGATGACAGAATTTCCTATAGCTGCCCTTAATAATTGTGAGTAAGAGAGACTTTGAATCTCTGTTCTGATTACCATTGTCTTCTCTATTCCCTCAGTGTGGGATGCAGCAGGACCAGTCCAACCCCAAATCTTGGTAGCTGTAGGGATCCTCAGGGAACTTCTACTGTCCAGCTGTATATTTCAACTTCTCATGCAAGTCTGGCTAATCATTCTCCTCAAAATGTACAGGATTTAATCTTTTCACCGCACCATCTTCTCCCCTCACCTCAAGAAAATCCCCACTTTTTTAATGCTTGAAGAAATCTGAAAAGAAAAGCACAAATAAAGGGCAGCTAGACACATAATCATAGAATAGTTTGGGTTGAAAGGGACCTTTAAAGGTATGTAGTTCATCCTCCCCCTGCAGTGAACCGGGACATCTTAAATTAGACCAGGTTGTTCAGAGCCCTGGCTTGAATTCTTTCAGGGATGAGGCATCCATCACTTTTCTGGGTAACTTGTTCCCTTGTTTCACCAGCTTTATTGTAAAAGATGTCTTCCTCATGTCTCATCTAAATCTAACTTCTCTTACGTTAAAAGATATTCTTTGTCCTGTTGCAACAGGCCCTGCTGAAAAGTTTCTTACAGGCCCTGTTACAGGACCCTGCTATAAGATCTCCCCAGAGCTTTCTCCTCTCCGGGCTGAACGCCAACCCTCAGCCTTTCCCCCAGGAGAGGGCTCCAGCCCTCCAGTATTTTTGTGGCCTGCCCCAAGAGGTCCATGTGGTTCCTGTGCTTAGAAAGCTCCAGAGCTGGACACAGTATTCATCCAGGACAATAATAATGTCTAGAAGAAAGTCTTCTGCACACATTGCCTTTTGTGTTTTATTCTGACTTATTGCCAAAAATTATCTATTTTTTGGTAGAAGAGAGTTTCATAATGAGGGAAATGGTATTTCATAGTGGTGAGGGAAGGAAAGAATGTGAGAAATAAAGCTTGAAGTTCAGGCCCAGCAAACCGTTCCTCGGTATTGCTGAAGGGTTGAACTACCCGGTGTGTACCAGAAGAGGGAGCCGAGCAACGAGAGCCGGAGTGAACCTGGCTCTCAACATCTTACCAGTGCTCAAAATTCTGTATTCTGCCTGGTTTTGTACATTTATGGCATGAAATGGGTAGCAGAATGTTTATGTTAGTGAGCTGATCAGAAAGGGTTCGGATGCTCCTTCCCCGGAGAGCTGAGACTGGGGTGATCAGAGGATGAGCTGTTTGGGTGCTGAGGCCTTACAAGGAAAGGGTGCTCTCTCTGTGGGTTTCTCCCCGGCTTCCCCTGGCACAGGTGCCTTTGTTTTGATCAATTCACCACTTCCAGAGTGTCATTTTCCACCTGGCGATATGTCAGGCAAGACTAAAGGATCTGTGGCTGGTGTGTTCATAAAGGTCAAAATGTTCTCATTACAGAGCAGATAACTGTTCAAAACTCCTCATTATTTTTCTGGAAGGGTTTGCTTCTTTTGGGTGCCTCTGGAGCAGTCCTTTCTGCAACTAATGACTTTAAGGATGCTTCTTGGTAGGAATACTGTCTTCTCTCCCTCCCCTACTACCTTCCCCAGTCTGAAGTGCAATCAATTAGCTTTTAATTTGGAAGTGCTCTCTGGCTGTGTATATTTTTCAAGTCAGTATAAAACAACTTATGCAAACCAATATGGCAAATGAGAGGTACACTTGGAAAACATTTAAAAGCTTTCAAATATTTTTACTTATTTAATTGATAGAAGTCGGGGTTTTTATGTGAAACATCAGCATGAAAGGTATTATGCTCATAATATACATTCTCAAATTGCTAGTACACTTCCAGAGATATCCAAAGCAATGATACCTGCTTTAAAAAATATAAGTGATGAAAAACTAAAATAAAATCTAGATAGAAAGGAAGCCTGGGCTTACTAAGGTATCTCTGATTACCCTTTCCACATGTGGGAATTCAGATGAATGAAGCATGTCATAAGTAGGATTACTTCATCCTCTTGGGCTTGCTTTGTGTTCTCTAATCTTCTCTCAGATGATTCTCAGCCAGGATATCAACACACATCAGCTTTGAATTGGTCATTGGTTCAATTTTACCTTTTAAGTGTATCAAAGACCAATTAATAATGAATAGGCTGAAGTCAAGAAGTATCTCAAGTCTTCCTATCTTTCAAAAATCTCCCTCCTTCCTCACTCACCTCTCTGTGCTTAGTGCTTCAAACTGACAATGATAGGAATTGAAATAACTTGAACCTTGCTATTATTGTACCATTCCAAGCCTGACTTAAATGGTTTTACTGTGTTTCTTGCTGAGTTTGTCTCTCTTGAAAGAATTAGGGTAGTGTTCTTTTGAATGTCAAATCAATACCTATAACCTGTAGAGCCCTTGAGCTCGTGCAGGCTATGACAAAATCTGTTTTATTCTTGGTGGCTTGTTCTTAACAATCCATAGTTCATAAAGAATCTCTGTCCTGAGCACACAGAATTTTTCACGGGTAGAAACTACTCATTATATGTTTTAGAGTGATTAGATGTTCCCATATAGCTCTGGATGTTAGAGTATCTACAGAAAGTGATTGCATTTTAAATTTAGCAGTGGTTGTTCCTTTCAAGTCACTTTATCACAGAGCACTTCCTACAGCAAAGTCATGGGTCCACTGGTGATGAAACTGTTACATCTGGCTGTGTGTAGTGTCAGCTGAATATGCTGGGAGAATAAAATTACTGAAGAAAAAAATTAATGGTATTTGAAAACTCAATGTAAGGGGGGCCCTGTTCATTTAAAAAAGAATTTATGTAATAAAACTTAACTGCAATATGTATGATTGTATCAAAATAAATCATAACAATGCCTCTTTGAGTAACCTTAAAAATACCTCCGTGGTGTTTCTGCAGCTTCCAGAAAGTCTGCAGGCAGATCGTAGTGAGGGTGCATAGAAGCTATAGGATTATTTTTGTAGAAGTGTGTGTTCCCCATGCAGTTACTCCAGATGTGTGCTACTGTTCTGTACTAGGGGGTAGTGGCTGTTCCTTTGACATCTGGATAAGAAGAGTGTGGTCATTTGTGGCTGTACTGGATCACTGTGTAAACAGTAGAAAAGGTTTGCTTTTGCAGTGCAGATTGCATTTATACGCAATTCTGGCACTGGAAACCTTGGTGTGTGCAGCCTTGTGTGAGACCCTCCACGCTGATCGTGGTGTGCTGCACACATCCTGCCTGTGGTGGGGGTTCACCAGCCTCGCTGTTCTTCACATCTTTAGCCAATTCTTTCCAAATGGATGAAGCTGTCAATCTTTTACCTCTACAATGCTGCACTTGCTGGTACACCAAGGTTCAGTGAGACCATTATGCTCTTACACATCTCCATAGAAACAAATTCTTGCAGCCAGGACTCGTGGATGGTGATGTTAAAGGCAGCACACACTTCTGTCACAGTCCGTGCTGGGGTTATGTAGCAGTTGCTCATGTTAATGTCCAGGTCTCTGAGGCCAAGGACTGGGGTTAAATCTCTGCCTCGATCCTGCCTGAAATCTGTCTCATTACTGTGCCTGTTGCTGTGTCCCACTACATCTACTGATACCATAATGTGGAGAATAACCAAAAAGATATGTTCACAAAAGTGGAAGTTATAAGCAATACATGGAATCATGAGTTTCACTCCAATGGTATGCAAGATCTCTAGGTTTTGAATGAAAGAACAATCAAGCCTTCCGAGGTAAATGGAATAACGTGGGATATAGTTTCATTGAGTGCAGGTTTTATCAGACTAATTTAATATCTTGATAAGATAGCTGACTCCTTAACAAGGGGAATACAATGAACCTGATCTGTCTAAATTTAAGCAAAGTATCTGACATAGTTCCTCAAGGAAAATGATTATTAAGGAATTAGAAAATGGGGATTAATTGAAATACTGTGAGGTAGATAAAAAGCTTGCTAAAGTAGAAGCTTCAGTGAATTATATGGAAGGGAAAGTTCCTGGAATGAAGAGAAGTTACCAGTGCTGCTTCTCAAGGTTTGGTCTGGAGAGCAATTCTGTCTAATATTTCAATTAGTGACCTTGTTACAAGAACACAGTGGGTACAATTATAAAATTTGTGTCTGACACAAAGTCAGAAAGTGTTACCAGTTTTGGAAGAGGACTGGGTCATAATTTAAGAAGGACTAGCTGGACTTAAGGGAATAATTCTTTCTGAATTATGATGCAGTCTTCCTCTAGGACTGGCAATACTTTCTCATTTTGTCATCCACAAGTTTTATATGGCCTTGTAGACTTGACTAATGGAAATGGAATGAAGTTTAATTGCACAAAGTCAAACACATAGAGACTAATTACAATAACTTTTGCTATGAGGTGGAACCTCATCATTTGGAGCCAGCTATTTTCTAGTTTGTTATGTGCTGGAGAGGCATGATGAGACTGTAAGACTGGTTGTGCTGTGCTGGGGCTCCAGAGTGGATGAAGTGAATTTTAATCTAATCCTTTACACCAACATAGGTGAGAGACTATCAGGCAAAAAAATGACTGTAAAGTTGGTTCTGTGATGGACAATGGCTGCACTTCTCTAGCTGGGCTGTAACTGGTGGTGGTTCGTTCAAAGGGTATCTTATTCTGAGTGTTTTAATTAGGAAGCACAAAGAAGTCGCAGCTCAATTACGTTGTAACTCAGACTCATAGAAACTGTAACATCATAAATTATTTCTACTCTCCTTTCTGAGGCTGAAGTTCTTGGGGTCTTTTATGATCTACATATCCATTTTGGGCCCTTCACTACCAGAAAGACATCGAGGTGCTGGAGTGTGTCCAGAGAAGAAAATAGATCTGATGGAGGGCCTGGAGCACACGTCTGCTGAGGAGCAGCTCAGGGAGCTGGGGGGGCTCAACCTGGAGAAAAGGAGGCCCAGGGGGACCTTTTGGCTCTGCACAGCTCCCTGAGAGGAAGGTGGGGCCAGGTAGGGGTCAGGCTCTTCTCCCAGATAGCAAGTGATAGGACCAGAGGAAATGGCCTTGGTTTAGACTGAATATTGGGAAAAACTTCTTCAGGGAAGGGGTGACCAGGCATCAGAAGAGGCTGCCCAGGGAAGTGAGGTCACCGTCCCTGGAGGGATTTAAAAGATGTGGAGATGTCCTACTGAGAGACATGGTTTAGTGATGGACTTGGCAGTGCTGGAAACAGCTGGACTCGATGATCTTGGAGGTCTTTTCCAACCTTAATGAGTCTATGAGCTCTTGTACTTGGTGTAATTCTGATAGCTCATTGAAGGTATGAATCTATTAATTTGGGAGTACTTGAAGTGATGTGAAATCACTCACTGTGTGCTTCATCTTAAAAGGTCAGTAATTCGTTGTTTCTCAGGTCATAACATTCATAATATTGCTTAGAATAGTTTAAAAACTGCTATTAATGTGATGATTTTTTGTCTGTCTGCTGTATTTTCATAGATACCTAAAAGTCAATTATTTATATAATAAAAATTCTGTGCTGATGTTTATTTTTCTGTGTTATGGAGTTCAGTAAGGCACAGACAGACATTGACCAACAGCAGTTCTGGAAAGGGCTGAGCCTGGAGAAGGTCAAATTGCAGTGAAGTTTGCCAGTAAATGCTGTCCCTAACAAACACCAGCCCATGCTATTGAATTCTTTTGACAGTACACAATATGTAGAAAGGAACCAGTGTCTATATAATCCTCACAAAATTCTCCCTGAATTCTAAATTTAGCACTAGACATTGAATATTCATGGCCACGAGCCCTGATAAAGCCAGGAAGCTGAACACTGAGGAATTAGAAAATGCTGCACCTAACTGAAATCTGAGCATACATAAACTGAGGTGTGCCTAAAGGTAAAAATGTGATCAAATACACAGCATTTCATGTGACGAGATACCAGAAATCCTGTCTTGCTTCCATTCTGTGTTCCAAATAATAGACCTTCTCAGGATCCTCCAAAAGAATTCTTACAAGTGAAAAAAAAAAAACAAAACAAAACCCAAAAAAACCCCCAACCTGTAAATTTTCCAGAACATGGTCACAGAAATGACAAGACCATGTTTTATTTGACCTTTAAAGGAAAACCTCCCAAAACCCAAAGAAAATTTCAGATGTGGAGAACTTAACCTTTCAGAGCACACTGGAAATCAGAATATCAGAACGAAAATGGCTGAGGAATCTCTGACTGAGTTCTCTCAAACATCTGTAATGGTCAATACAGGCCATTAGCCCTGCTGTGAGCATCATAGTGGGCACTGCTCTAAATGCTAACTGGTTACATAAAGGTTTTTATAAGGCTCTAAATTAGACCATTATCGGAATGTATATATTAAGGAGTAGGTATTCAATAGGGTATATTGTATTTCTACATCATAAATTTTTATCCATCACATCTTCATGCACAGCATTAACAAATGTAAGGTTTCTCAGAGCTGTTTAAGATACTTAGTCAGATTATGGTTTGGTAAGTCATTCACACAAGCAATTCCACTGACCTGAACAGAGCTATTTCACTGAGGAGCTACTCACTGGGGTTAATAACATGATCACAATGTAGCTCATAAATTACAAGGATTTTGGTATTGCTGGGGTAGTTAATTAAAATGGGAAATGCAAATTTTAATGGTGAGTATCACTGGAAGTATTTAGAAGTTAGAATTTTGGATTTTTTTCTTCAGAAGAACAGAGAAAGTAGGAGTTTGTGCTGATGCCTTCTAGAAATTATTATGGAATGAAGGTGGCTTTGAACACTTGTGTTAGACAACAGCCATGGAATTTCTGAGGCTTTGAGAAGCTGAAACTATGCTTTTATTTTCTAACTTATGATTCTGTGTTCCTTTATTTCTTTGTTTCTGTATCTCTCTAGGAGATAAAAATAAAATTACTGTGTTATTGAAGTAGTATATCAAATAGGGGAACACTTAGAAATATATAATAATTTATTTTCTTTGACTCCTATGGTCCAGAAGGAATTAAATAATAAATAATAATAACACAGAGATAATCAGAGTTTGGAGCTAAAATAGATTCAACCTACTTCACTTCTGAGTGTGGCTAATACAATCTAATATACCACTAAGGTGAAAGATGTATTCCCTAGGAATGAGGCTGTGCATTTAGAATATGAAGGTAGGTGTATGACCTGCTGGGTTAGCTCTCTGCTTTTTGAGATAATCACAGATAATACCAAAATTAAAATCTTGCCATTGGAGCTATTAAAATTTTTCCTCCAATAAATACCTCCTGCCTTGTACTCTTAGCTAGTGACCATGTCAGGCAGATGTTTTTATATAACTCAGGCTATTCTTGGTGCTGATTTCCTGCAGTCTGATTCACCATGCAGCCTCCTTGGAGGCTCTCTGCATTCAGTGCTTCCTCTCAAGTTCAAGAGTTTTGAAACCAGACAGAGTTTGGAGTGCCTTCAGTCCCAGTGATTTCTCATGTTTAACTATTACTAAAGTTGGAGCGTATTAGAATAAGCAGTAACAAGTGTTGGAGAGATCTTTGTTCCAGTTCTGAGTATGAAAATAGAATGTTTCCTTTGGCATGACTAAATTCACACTCATGACTGAATATTGCAGATCTAAGTATCAGCAATGAAATAGTTAACTATTTTCTTTTATGTAAGATGCAAAGCATTTAAACATGGCTTTCTGCAAGGATGATGACTTAAGCAGTCAGGAGTCAGTACACTTTATGTGGCTAAGCTTAGAGCCTAAGGAAAGACTTGGATTGGGAATTCTGGAAGAAAACCTTGAAGGATTTATTTTTTCCCATTGTCACTGTTTTGCACAAGGTTCATTATGATCCCAGTAAAAGAACCCTTGGACTCTGTGAAGAGGTTTTCAAAAAACCTTGCATTCCTTCAGACACTGGGAGCCTCAAATTATTTGCAGTCAGGTGGGCTTCCAACCGGGCAGATCCCATCTCTGGAAAACTTGCCCATCAATTTTGGGTTTTTTGAGATCTGTCAGGATTTTGTTAAAAGAAAGCTATTCTATTAAATACTTCTGTTGTCAAACAACCCCAATGTTCCCACATGGACTTGTGGCACTTCTAGTCAAAGGCAAGGAGCTAAGGGAGTGAAATCTCAGGTGCTGGCTGGGAGCTGCCCTCAGCCTCCTCTGTCACACTTGGCTGGGTGAGTTCATCCTGCAGCCGAGTTTCCTGTGCAGCACAACACAAACCTGAAGGTTCAGCTGTGCCTGCAGCACAGCCCAGCCCAGCCTGTGCCTCCTTGGGCTGAGCTGTTAAGGGGATCAGTAACTCCTTGATTTACAAGGGCTGTCTGCTTAGAATCACTGCAGTGATTAATTTTGATTTTCACAGTTCTCATCTCCGTACCCATAGGGACTAATCCGGGGACTTCAGACTTAAAAATATAAGAGCCTTTAATTGCAATTAGGATTAGGTTCTGCTGTCCTACTGGACATCTGAAAATGGCTTTTCAGATTTATTTCAGGTGGATCATATAGTACTGGCCACTGTTCAAGCATCCGCTAAGTTTAAGAATGCTTAAATATCACTCTTCTTTGAATATTGATATACCTTTCCCCTTTTAGAAAGGCAGTTACAGCCAAGGAAAAATGGTTCCAAAATGGCTGGTAGTTACCAGTTCCTTTAGGAATAGAACAGCATGTGGATCTCTTCGCTTATACATGAATGTAGTTTATGGAAAAAGACTGGAATTGAGCTGATAAATGTAGTGCTGCCAATGTAATTCACAGCTGGGCCATTCTAGGTAGCCAAGGAATGAGGAAGGAGTGCTTCCCAAGTCATGGGCTCCGTGTATGGCTGAACACAGAACTGTCAAGAGATGGCAACACCCATCTCACCAGCTCCTGTAATGCTTGTGCCTGGTAGAACTGGCACAGAGGGCAAGAGGAGCCTCCCCTGGCCTGACCACAGCTGGGCCAGGATGAGACTCTGGATTTGGCTCATGTGCTTGTAGCAGACTTTCATTCCCATAGTGTCTAACGACAGGAACAAGTTTCAGGGGTCTGGCCCCAGTCTTGTGAGCTGCCTGAGTTTAATTAGAGTTTATAACTGGGGTTGATCAAGTTGATTATTCATTCATGTGTTGATGTAGAGGAGAACTGCGCAGTCTAATTACCAGAGCCAAGGGGCACCCAATGCCCTGGGTTTTGGCAGCTGTTGTTAAGGCAGGAAGAGCATTGTTTGACTGTGACTTGTTAAAGCATTTAAAGTTAAAAATACAGTTTTGCATGATAATATATGATTGTTTTAAGCCAGCTGAGCTATTTGTTTATTTCAAATGGTCCATTTTGGCGTGTATATAAGTCTTTACCTTGCAAACAATGTTTATCTTCTCAAGTCCTTCTCTTGTTAATGTTGAGAGTATTTGTGGCTCAAATAGTTTGAAATAGGCTTGCACATTCACATTGTATTGTATATACTTGAAAGATGACTTTAAAATAATATTCTGTATTTCTGCTTTGCAGTGCTGAGAGTGGTGTCCTCATTTAATCATGTAACTCTGATAGAACATTTCGTTATTACTATAGGTAGTTCCAAAACTTCTGTGTGAGAATAAAGAAATAGTTGGTTTCATGAAGCGTGGTAAACCTAACAAAAAATTCAGTAAACTTAGGGGTGGGGGGAAAGGTGTATTTATGTTCTCAAGTTGCTTTTTCTTATATGTATCTCACAGGTAATAAGGCTTGTAGTTAGTCCTCTGAAACTTTGTACTGAGGATAATGCCCATTAGCTGTGAACTGTCATAATCATAGACAGGACTGGCAACTTCTAAACTTTGTATAAAATAAATTTCTCTGACATTTTCCCCCCCAGTTATTAATCCAAAAGTAAAGCTTTATGCTGTCGAACTTTGATCCACCAAAACCGTTCTGTAAAAACTCTGGGGGGCAAATGTTCTGTATCAACCAGCAAAGGAAAAAGATGTTTCCCTTGCAGAATGATAGAAATTAAAAAAAAAAAAAAGAAAAAAACCCCTAATTTCTCTGTATAGTACTATATGAGCATGTAGTTGTGAGAACCAGGTTGTCCCTGTTACTGCTGTCATAGCTCCTTTCAGTATTTTCCAGGAGGGAATGAGGAAGCGCTCTGGGGCTCTAATGGATACATGAGCAGCTTTGTACTTTGGAAAGAGCAGTTCATAACTGGATGGTTTCACACTTAGAATAGCCTTGGTGTAACCTGAAATTGGGTGACATTTGTGTTTGTCACTTGGAAGCTGACACAGTTGTCAGGTTTTGATTGGGGTAGCAGAAACTACATCCCTCCTATACAACGTGCAGGACATGTGGAGTGAAGTTCTGTGCGCTGTGTTTTGCTCAAGTTCAGTAATACTGGTCTCAGTTTTCTGAGAGCAAAAGTCCTAATGTTAAAAAGGGAATTAATTCTTGTCACTAGAAACTGAAAGACTTCAGTGAGTTTGATCTCACAAAAGTCTGGCTCAGTGCAGGCACACAACTGCATGAGTGTTTGGCCTGTGGCAATTTTTCTTTACAATTACTTGTACTACTGGTGGGAGATGTCTTCCTACAAGATTGCTACCAAATTGTCTGCCCATCATGAATGTAGCAGGAAAACCAAGAATTTAGGAGATCTGGGTCCTAGTTCTGTGTCTTCTAGACTCAGTATGGTAGTGGGCAGTCATCTCGCTTTGACTGTCATCTGTAAAGTGAGAGACTGTACGTCTTTGTGAAGGACGTGGAGCTGTATGTGCTTTAACAGTACAGGCTTCTTCACAGGTAAATTAAAGTGCATTGCCATGGTGGTGTAGGGATTGTTTCCTTACTGAGCAAAATAAAATGACAGCTCAATGTATGAATAAGCAATTCCTCAGCAAGTTAAGAATATACGTTTTATTTCTTGTTCTACTGATCTGCACTCGACAGTGAATGCCAGATTAAGCCTGAAGGCTCACAGCTCTTGCAGTTCTGGGAGGAGTATCCCAGGTAGCAGACAGCACACAGTTCCTTTTATGTCAGCACAGAAGAGCTGCAGTGAAATACAAAAGGCATTGTTTCCGTGGCTGTCAAGTGTCGGACTTTGTGGATGTGCCAGGCTGTGCAGACGTTGACTGTGACGAGTACATTTGGGAGGGAGCACCAGTCTGGGTGGAACTGTGGTTTGCCCAAACTGTTCACGCTGGCAGTGAATAGCAACCAAAAAGGAGTGGGCAGCTGCTGGCCACTGCCACCAGACCTCCTTGGGACTGGGAACCAATGTTTTACTGAAATCTATGGCACCAGCCACTCCTCCTGTGAATCAGCTTTTTCTATAGCTGATGCTGGTGTTGGTGAGTATTATATTTAAACTGTGATTTCACATACATTGATCAGGCTTCTTGTGAAGTATTAACGTGTTGTTAAGGCTGATGCTGAAAGATCCTGGGTAGACTGGGAGCTTCTTTTCACGTATGACACCTGAAAATCCAAACAGTAACCCTCCTGTGCAAAAGAGATCTGCTCCATAAAAACCAAATGTTTGCAAATATGTCTCTCCCTTAAGAGCTGAAAGCCTTTAACTTCATCTTTTAGCCAGCAAGAACTTGAAAGCTTGCACCCTCTAATGGAAAACATCTTTCAGCACTAATAACATAATAAGAACAAATTGGGCAATGATCACACATAAACCAGGATAGATTGCACCCCGGGAATACCATCTCTAACAGATTGTTAAAGGTGAGGCTGTTTACTGATTTCCAAAGAAATGCTATTTCAGAAGTGGCAGCTGCAGCCTCTGCAGGGGATACTGCTGGCTTCACATTCAAATGCTGGATTTATGCTAGTTAGAAGGGGATTAGGTAGAAAAAGAATAATCCCTAAACAGGCAGGAATATGCCTTTTAAATGAAATGCAAGGCTGAATGCTGTTAGACATGGGGCAGTGCTAGTTTCAGTTTCTCTCTGCTGTTAGTTTTTTCCTTTTAAATAGTCACAAGTATATTTTCTTATTTTAAATGATCTTTAGAATACTCTTACAGGCATTTGCTTGTGTTTTCTCTCTCATTTATCAAAATTTTCCAAAGCTGCAAACACAGGTATGCTGTATACATTGTAGTCAGTGTGAACATTAGTCCTGGTGTAGTTTTTCTAACAATATTTCCAATATCCACTTCAAAAGCATAGCTAAAGTGGCTGAAAGGAAATTGAAAGGAAGAAAAAATTCAGTGAACTTGAAGCATATTTTTTCCTGACAGATTAAATTTCATTGACTATTATATTCCAGGTGAGGTGAACCTAAGATGGAGAATTCAAAAAATATACTGAGATGACCTGCTTCCCTTCCAAAACTACTCCATTTAAAATGATTAAGTAACTACCAAAGTGCTGTTTCCTGCACCGTTAAATCTCCCGGTTTATACTCATTGGTGATTTCTTCTCTTCTTGTCTTGTTTAATAGTTAGTGTGAGGCTTCATGGGTCCTTTAAAAGCCATATTTGAGTTGCTGTGATGGAAGTGGGGTGTTCCTGCTGCTAAAGTATGCCACATGCATTTGGTCACACTGATTATATAGCAGTCCTTCTCTAGTGTCTGTAGATACCTGCCTGGAAAAATTTGCCTCAAATCATTTGATAAATGGTGAAAATTAGTTTATGTCCCCCTCATGGCCTTCACAGCTGAAGCCTGCTTTACTGGGAGAGCCTGCTTCCTTTTTTTATTTTTGCTGGAAATTGGGAACACATGCATATTTAGGGCAGTGGAAGGGAGACAAATCATGGAAGATGGGAAAAGGGCAGACTGGGGCAAAGCCTGGAGGTCACCGAACAGTTTAACTGAGGCATCTCCTGACCCCCTGCAGCAGGGGAAGCTTCCCTGGTGGCACTGCTCTGCATGGGGTGGGTTCTGGAACTGCAAGGCATGGTCACAGCCATACCTCTGCACAGTTTTCCATTTAGGCTGAGCTTCTCACCAAACATGCCTGAACGAGATGGGTACTGAACAGGAGAAGATATTCTGGCCTAATTATCAGCACTTTTCTGACCTGAGCTCAGATTTCTCTCAGCACAAATTCCAGCTCAGTTCCTATGAATGGCTGTTCCCACTGCCTGGTTCTGTCTTGCCCGCAGGAAATTCAAACGTCAAAGGTTTAAGAGGAGGGAGGGGAGAGAAGGATTATCTGGGGTTCCTCTGTTTGAGTCAGCTATTCAAAATGAAATGGATGGAAAAGTCAGTTCCTACTCTCTCATACTTGTTATGATTTGTAAAACAGGGGCAACTGTTAGGAAAAGCCTTTGTGATGCCAGAGAGTGAAATTAAATGGGCAGGTTGACCAGCAGGAGGAACCAAATATTTGTGAGAAAAAGGCTGGCTAAGGCAGTAAATATATTGCACTGTCTTACCGTGTGCCAGTGAACAGAGCAGCAGTGTACTCAGATGTCGAGTTTTTGTATAGTAAACACATGAATTTCTCATTCTGTTGGTTCATTTTAGTTTGGTAAAGGGCTACAGCCTCTTTGTAACATTATAGTGTGTAAACTGAGAATTCGTGTCTTTATCATGTCTTGATAAATCCACTAAAAGGTTATATTTGAAGCTTTCCTATTTTTCTTCATTTGATGCCCATTGAGGGGCAATGGTGAAAAGATAGCTACTGCTGTTTTATTGCAGTGCTAACATTTTGCATTTCCATTATTACAACATCTCCTGTCACTACAGATTTGAAATTTTGAGGTTTATACTTTGGATATGAAATAGTTTGTCCTTGCTGAAATTTGGCAAGGAAATTCTTCAGCCTTGAGTGATTTGAAGCTTGGGTACCTGTTGAAAACAACAGAAGCCAAACACCTCACAGCTCCAGAGTTTCTTTCACAAAAAACAAACAAACAAACAAAAATTAGGCCATATGGAGAAATTTCTGTTTCCACTTGCCTATAACTTAAATAGAACAAGGTGGTAAAATGGTTAAAAAAGGCCCATTTCTAGTGGCCTTAGGAATTTGTCAGCTGTCTCAGTGATGAATCTTCCTGAAACTGAAATGATTCCACAAAATGTGAATATTTTTGGTGCCAGCTGGTTACAGAGACAGTCTTTAGAAGAAGAAAATTCTTGCTTTAACTCAGTCATATCTCTGAATTCTGTAAAGCATTTCCTGAGTTTTACTTATTTGGATATTGGAAAAAATTTATTGGATAAAAAATATTGGATAAAAAAATTGTAGTTAGATGGCCAGACATACGTGGAATATTATCTGTCATCACATCTCAAGTAATAATAAGTGAACCTTCAACTTTTTTTAGCACTTTCATGCTATTATATATAATATATTGTGCTAGGTGAGTGGTAATTTCATAGGTTAGCAGACTGGGACCTCGAGCTTTTTTTATTTGCTTCCTTAACAGAAAGGTCCAATTTTTTCATTATTTTTGTCTTTCACCTAAACATCTGTCCTAAAGGTCATGTATGGTGGTTTTTTTCAAGTTGGACGTAGTAGTTCTAATTTTCAAAAAAATTGCTTTATAGACACAACTGTACTGTCTGCACAGATAGTGTATAACTTGGGGATAAATCTAAATACAGGGGAGTTTCCACTGCTAGCTAATTTGCTGGTCTTCATGAACTCTGATCTCATTCTTTTTTAGTAATTGCCTCTCTTCTAAAGTAGAGCTAAGTCTTGGCGGTTGGAAAATTCAACACGATCGATATTCTGTTGGTCTTCCTGCCAACAAGATTTAAGTTCAGTTCTCAGAAGGATCTAATCTACTTCTTTTATAAGTCCAGCTCTTTGCACAAATTTTTGCCTGCCCTGCACCCCGACTGCTTCACTGTGCTCCACAGAGCTCCCTGGATACGAGGAAGTCCTGGAACACTGGAAGGGAGAAAAACCAATGTCTGTGCCATCCCTCTTCAAGGGCACCTGCAGTACACTAAATTACAGCACAGGTGAGATGACTGTGCTGATTCTGTGTCTGCCATGTGAAACTACTGCAAACCTATAGCTATATAAACCTATATATGTATGGGGTCGCAAACTGGTATACATGGCCACTAAGACCCTGAAATCTGAGAGGTGGTCAGTATTTAGAGCAAAGATGATCAATATTAAAGGCATAACTGGAAATGCTTTCTCTACTGTGTACCAAGCTATGGGTAATTTTTTTGGTTGCCACATAACTGAGGTGGGTGTTCAGTGGGGAACGTCTCACTTTCAAACAAATGTTTGAAAGGATTTAAGGGTTTTGAAAGGATTTAAGAATACTTTGATGTACCATTACTCAAGACTAAATATAAACATTAAGCTCCAGTGATCTCAGGCTGAAGTTAGGAGTGGGATTTTTAACCTAAAAGAGGAAAAGTTACTAGCTGTTTCAAGGAGGAAGGATTTATCTCCTCCTGAAATATTTGGTGCTTCTGGCTGCTAAGAGCAAACATTTAGACTTGCCAGAATAATGGCTTGATCCAGGATGGATGCTCCAAGCTGCCAGATTGGCTGTGAGTGCTTCAAGCAGCCTGGCTGGATGCCACAGTTGGAGGCTATCATTCTCCTGTGTCATCTGCCTCTCCTGTATCTGGGGTTGTGCTGCTTTGTTTTCACTGCAAAGCAACAAAACAGAATTACATTTTTAGCAACTGCAAATGTGGGGAAAAATCCCCAGCTCACTGAGAGCAGGAGTGTTTTGAAGAAGTGTTCCTTCAGCCAAGCAGGAAAAGAGGCTTATGATTTTATAGAGAGGGAACTGAGACAGACTTTGTTGACTACACTGGCCAGGAGTCCCCATAATTCTGGTTTCAAGGTGCACATCTTGCCATTTCCACCCCACACTCTGATTTCCCAGCAAAGTGAAATGACTTTCTCACTGTCGATAGAAAGGCTGATAGAGCCAAGCACAGACCCCAAGGACCTGATTAAAGCCATTTTTCACCTTGGTGAAAAGTCAATGCAAAGCCCACAAGTGCAGCTGAACAGAGCAGCCTCCCTCTGTTCCATCAGAGTTCTTTCTTGCTCGTTTGCTGCCTCCTTGCATCAATTTTCTCTGTGTTGTTTTCTGTCAGCTCTCCATGAAAACGTTGATATCTATGGACTTCCTTGCATGTGTTCTTTTAATGATCTATTTCTACTGAGCTTCTTGCCATCAGTTAATGTGACATTCTATGGCAGTGTGTAAAAGGTTCGTGCCTGTCATTAGGGATGGAAGCTGAAGTGCACCAATGTGGTCTTGGGCCTGAGAAGATATATTCTTAAGAAATTCGATATGTGTGTAGGTTGCCTTTCATTTCTCCCTTCTGATAACCTACAGTATTTCCTAGCAGGTAGTAATTACTCCTGATTATCTGTCCCCTCATAACCTAGCAGAAACAAAGAACAAATAATAGCCTCACTGCTGCTCAGTACAGCCAAACTTGTTAATTAACAACACAATATTTTCTCACCAAAATGGCCCCTTTTGAATCTGGTAATACCCAGTTACATTACGATTTTTATCAAAATCTCATCCAGTTAGCTTTAAGAAATTAATTTTTTTTTTATGTTCTACTTGTATCTCTTTCTCTTTGTTCCTTTTCTTTTCTTTCTTCGATAACTGTAGGCAGTTATTTCTCAGTTCTTTCCAGTACCCAAAGTTTGACTTGGAGCTGTTTTGGTGACTGGTCATTCAGCTCAGATTCTGATGTTGAGTGAGTGAATTGCGCAAGGCAGAGGGCTCTGAGCTGCTGCTACAGGTGACTGTGCCAGAAGCCGAAAGCATTGCCCTCTTGTCAGACCACTTGCACGGTGGATTTGTTTGACAAAATCCTGCCCAAGGTCATGCAGTGTACACACCTCAGTGAACAAGGGATTTGGGGAACCTAGAGATAGACAATTGAAGTAGCAACTCTAAATAATAAGACTTTTCCTTCCCATTTATGTGCTGTCTGTTTTGATCAGGAGCTCCTTCAGGCTGGAGAATGCCTTTTCTGTGTCTGTGCAGTACAAGACCTGTTAGAACCTGCCAAAATTAGAGGATGTAAGTAGCACTACAAAATGCTTCAGGGCCAGATAAGCAGGAGAAGGTAAGCAAATGGTACAGCCAGTCCAGAATGGAAAAGGCAGCCGGGCAGTTGTCCATGGTAGCAGCTCCCACCGGGAGCCTTCCCAGCAGGATTACGTAAGAGCGCAGTGCCTCCGCATGCCAGACAGCCGCACTCACACACCCACGGGCTGGGTGCCGGTCCAGACACAGTTGAAGAGCTCTTATTTTACACACCAAAAAAAGAATAGTTGCCTTCCTCTTTCTGGTTAGCAGCTGAGCTGAAGAAGTAGGGGCTAATAGAGCCTATTTGGTTTCTAATTGTTATTTATTTTGTTCAGATTGTGAGCTGCAGGAAAGATCCTGCCCTTCAAAATTTCCAATTAAAATAGCTTTGATGTGGAGACAGTTGGATACCACAACAATCTGTGAGACAATATTTTTTCCCCTCAATTGAGATGATTAATTTATTTAGTTGCCTGCTAAGAAAAATAATGCCTAGGTTTTTTGTTTCCATCAGGTAATCTCACTCTGCAGAGATAAATTTCATTTTGCAGGGTCACAGGGAAAGGCTGGCTTTTCCAGTGTCACTCAGCTAAAGGACTTGAGGAAAGAATGGAATTCCAGTCTCCTGCATACCATCCCAGCGCTCTATTTGTACTGAGCCAGGCTTGTGGCTGGTGGGTGCAGAATGGCACAGAAAATAAGATAACACATCAGAAGTGCCCGTTCAAGGGACAGCTCCATTCTGTAGTGATTCAGTGACAAAGGACAATCTGAGTATCTCTCTGTGCCACAATGAATGTGTGGGTGAGTGGACTGTTCTTGCCACAAGCTCCTGTTGCTATTTGGCATTCCTCATCCTTGTCATTATTCAGTGGCTGCCAAATGGACTTGCTGACTTCTGGACTGACCTAGTAAGCTTTATGTTTTATTGATGTCCTATGGTTTTCATGAATTCAGAATTCTCCATTCACTCTAATTAGTTGAACTTGAGTTCACAAACTCAGAGACCTTTCAAAGCATTTGGCAAGCTGCATGAAAGTGTCACAGCAAAAGTCTCTGAAGTGCACAATCCATGTTGAAAACACAGGGAGGCTTTATAGGTGCTTTTTGAAATTTTGAATATCAAGAGAAAAAAATACCTGAAAAAAGATATATGCTACTTCTCTGCTGAGCATCCCCAAAAGAAACTCAGAATGAGTTTTCCGGAGTACTTAGTCTAGACTTAACGTAGCTCTCACTGATTAAAATTAGAATGGAAATAGCCTGAGTACCAGAAGTCTCTCCCCAGTAAGAAGTTTCTTGGTGTCTTTCCACAAGTTACTCCCAGTGCAGAATGAAAGTGTGATGTTGATGTTACGTGGGCAATCTGTTCAAGTAGCAGCTGGTGCCCCGAGTATAATTTTAAGTCTGTTGAACATTGTGTTGTATTTTCAAGTGTGTGCAGCATCTTTGCAATCCAATTGTGTCCTGGTATTTGTTCTCCAAATAACAGCCATTAAGGAAAATAACCATCATGCCTGAGCCTTGCGGATTTTACCTCTGGTATCACTGTTCTGAATCACTGTGGTAGCTGAGCACTGAGAGTGTAGGTACAAATCTCTTGAGGCTTTATGGAAATACAGTAACAAAAATAAAAGGTTGTGATCAAAAGACCGGAATAATTGCTGTCGTATAGAATTTAAAATATTTAAGATTTACTTAATGAATATTTAAATATATTAAAACCTTTGATAGTGAAGTGGTGGTGCTTAGCAGAAACTGTTCCAGGGCTGGTATCTGAATTTCAGGTCTGACTCTGGGTAGCGGCATCTGTTTCCTTTCCTGATGAGCATGACAGCGCTCATCTCTTGCTGTCCTGAGAACTACCTGGTTCAGTTGGTTCAGCGCTGTTTCTGTCTTGTTCAGATCTTAATGACACAAAATGGGCATAATGAAAAGAAGCAGCTGGGTGCATGTAGAGTTGCCAGTAGAGTGAACTGTGCAAGGGGAAATCCCCAGCTGAGGCAGGTGCTCTTCCACCCTTGGGAGGAGATGGTGGCTGTACTGAAGATGTTAGATGGCTTGTATTATCATATACCTGGGAATTCGTTAATGCAAATTGCAAGTGGAAGTCCAGCTTAAAAATTAGAAGCAGGTTTTTAGCTCAGTTTTACTGCGTGAGTAAGTAATGTGTTCCTGATTCTTATTAAAGGGGCAATAGAGAGGTCACTTCTTGAAAATTGTTATCAGTGTGGTGGGAGCTGGAAGAATCCTAGAACCTCTGGGTCAGATTGTATCCCTGCTGCTCTGCTCTCTGTTTCCATGGCAATAGATGTCAGTTGCTGAAAATGGAGAAAATGGGAGTTTGGAAACAATTATTGTTTTAAATCTTTTCATTTTTGTAGTCTGACAAGTGTTCCTGTGGCGATAGCAGCAGGTACAGAGCAGTTTGGTTGTCAGGTTCACATCCAGCTACTAAGTGACAGCTGAAAAAGCTCATTTTGCTAAGAGCAAAAAAAATAAAAATTAAAGCACCTAGCTTTATGGATGTGAGAAATGAGAAGTGGTTTTAAACTGTTTATTAGATGAAAGCATATAATATGCCTGCTTCTAGGACAATATAGAAGGGGAATGTTAAGAAAAAATGGGTATTTTAATACTACTCACATTTCTTGGTGGAGAGAGCAGAGCTGGTCTTCACACACATAAAACTTCGTATCACCATATGTTTAGCTCTTGTAAAACTAACTGTAGATTTCAAATCCACTCACCCTTGAGCTTTCAAAGATAAGAACTTAGTGCCAGGTTTTTTTCTGTATTCCTTTTATGTCTTGGTGAGTCTGTAGGGAGTGGGAGAAGGAGGAGAAGAGGTTTAAAAAATATAGAAGGTGTGCATACAAGACATAGCAAGGGGAATCTGTCACAGCATCCAGCTCAAAATGTAATTAAAAGGAAATAAATGCTGGCAACACTTTCAAGTGTTTGGGAAAGGAATCTGCAGAATTTACATATATTTGTAGCTCCTATTTCTGCAAAACGGGATTCCAGGTATCTGTTTGCTTTACCTGTGGACTGAAACCTCTTTTGCTTCTCTGGTCTGAGTTAATCCAAGAGGCATCACGTTGGATTCAGTCTCCAGATGGCTGGGGAAGTTTTGGGCTGACCGGGAGCTGCGGTGAGGTATTTTATAGGAAGTAGACATAAGGCCAAAACTCTCTACAGGGGTGTTAAGGCCACATAATCTCTGTAATTTTAGAAATGTGATATTTCCATTTTGCATAAACAGTTGTTGATTTTGAGGAATTGTGATGTTCTGGAAAGTGAGGGCATGTTGAAAAATAACACGAGGTTTCTTTTCACTGCTTCTGAATTTTGAAGTGTGATTCAGGAGCTTATGTCCTACGGCAAACCAACATGTATTAGATTCCAGACTCATTAGATGCAGTATGTATTGCCAGATATATTATTCTCATTCAAATCCCTCTTTAAAATCTACATCTGTCAGAAAGCTTTAGAAGAGGTAAACTAATTAAAATGTTACAGTGAAGTAATTTTGCTTGCCAAACAGCCTCTGATTTTAGGGAGGAAGGAAAGTCTTGTCACTAAGATACATCTGTGTTTTGTCATCTCTGCCTTGAGTCCTGGTGTACAGAGCTCACAAGTCTCACATGCCCTGTGAGGTACCTGGGGCATTTGTGGGCAAGATAGGATCAGTAGTGCTAATTAATAAAAAATTCAGTAGGCATTTCAAGTGTGATTTTTCTCTTTATTAATGCTAATTAATGTCAGTCTTATGCTATCTGTGAGTTCTCTATGATTTTTTTGTACTAATTTACTGTATAAAGACCAGTGCTTCTATTTTTCTCTCACAGTCTCTCAGACAGCTCTCAGTCTGCTATTCTACTTGTGAATCTTTTTTGCTTTCCCTTTTCTCTGTCAATTCTTTGATCTTTGCTCTGTTTTGCAATTTAGAAAGTTTTTATTCCCCTAGATAATGTGCAGTGTTCCCATTTTTCTCTGGAGATATGTAGAATTCCTTTGACAGGCAGCAGGAATCTGACAACTCTGTGGACATGCCAGATCTTAGGTTTGCATATCATAGGATTCCCTCAATTTTGTATCCCTAATATCTCACATTCCCACTGCAACAACACCTGTGCAAATAGTCAAGTTAAAATGCATAAGTCAAACCAAATAAGGGCTATGCTAGAAACACCTCAGGCTAGAATCAGAGGGGCTGAACCAGCCTTAACTCAGTGGAGCAGCTCCTCAGGTTGTCTTGAACACAAGGATTGAAAAGGCTAGAAATGAACATAAAGGTATTTGTGGCAAGCAGTGAGTTTGTTAAAAAGAAAAAAATTAAAATTGAAGTCTCATAAATTAGTAGTGGGCAGGCTGATCTGCGTTTGGGGAAGCCTACAGCCATTTGGACAGCTGTCCACGTGAAATTGCCAAACCTTGAATCCCCGTGTATTTACCCACCTTGATCTGGTGATGAGCCTGTCCATTGGACACTGGAAAAATTTAATTCTTCTTGGGTTGCTTGGAGATTTTGCGGTTTTTAGTGAGGTTTTTTAATGACAGGTAGTATTAGTGTGCCATAGTTTCTTTTAGCTGGTAAAACTGCTGTTAATGGAGAAGACAGAAACATGGAAAAACAAAAGCAAACTGTAGATACAAAGCCCATTGATTTGGCTTTCTCTCTCCTAACTCTTCAGGCTTGATGTTAACTCCTTGATGCACAAGGGTTTCAGGTAGGTGATACCTTGGTTCTGGAAATGGATTTCATAAAGAATGGGATATTTCTGTAATTGCAGCACTGTGAGGAAATGAATGTTCCACTTAATGGCCTCCTGTAAAATAACCCCCTTATATTTTCTGGGAACTTGTTGCTGTGCCAGAAACTGTTCCTCCTCTTTGTACTGCTTTTTCACTCTCTTTGCTGTGGCAGTCTTAAACTTGATAGAAGCTATATTTCGCTAAAAGTAAAGACAAAATAAAAAACTCCTTTTGAAGTAGGTTTCTAAACTATTACAGTAGTGGTTTCTAGAACAAACACTCGGTAGATGATGAAAGAAACTGATTAATATCTCTGAATATTTGAAGTGAGGACTGATAGCCAAGAGCTGAAAAAGAGTGATTTAAAAATGAAAATGAAGCCATAATATATTCAAAGAGGTGAAATGGATATAGGGTGGGGGGGGGGAGGGGGGCTGATGTATTAATTTTGATTTCCAAATTAAAAGAAAAAAACTTGGGAGCCAATTATTACCCAATTGCTCCAGGCTGGATTTCCAAGGTGATGTACAAAAATGGCAATTATACAACATTATACTCCTAGAAAAAGAGCACTAATCAAAGATCACTTCTGCAATTGCCTGCAAGTTCTGACTGGCTGCATCCAATGCCCAACATCCACTAGGAAAGAGGAGGGAGGAGAGGATTTATGCACTGCCTTAGCAGTAAAAGATATGGAGAAACAGAGACTTAGCTCCCAAACTAAAATTGTGAACGGTATTTAATTTCATGACTTACAAAAGGTGATGTTTTAGCAGCATGTCAGGGACAAAAAGATCTGGAATTTTTATTATGGAGCCAAAGGGAATTGACATGTCCAGTAGGGCTCTGGTGGGAAAGAAAGATGAAGAAATGAAAAGCCACACTTGGTGATCTTTCTGAGAGGTGTGATCGAACTGAGAAATACTTGCTTGTTCTTTGGTTGCGTGGTTTTGATAAATCTTTTTCAAGACCAGTGTCCACTGGAAACATTGTGGATTTTCTACCACATTGTGTGGGAGTTTGGTCGGGAGTCAGAGCTTCTCTGAGCTGCTCCTGCAGTTGTCTTGCCATGTGAACCATTCCAGAGCCTTCTGGGCAGCTGGCAGGAGGTCCTGCTGCTCCATGCCTTCTCAGAAATAATGAGGAACTTGCTGTATTTATACCATGTACATGTATGTGTGTATATAGGTGTGTGTATTTATACCTGCTTTATTACAGCAGATGTGTGCCATGGAAAATCAGGCTTCAAAAAAGATATTTTTTTTTTTTCTACTGGTGCACTTTGTGCTTGTAGTGCTAGTAAATTACCCTGTCCAGTTACACGGTCAGGAGGAATGCTATTGTTGATATGCTGCTCATGACAATTCATGTTAATCCACTTCTTTCCCTGCTTTCCTCTTTGTTCCCGAGATACAAGCCCCATCCCTGGCAGTGTTTGGGGCCAGGCTGGATGAGGCTCTGGGCAGCCCTGTCTAGTGGAAGGTGTTCCTGCCCATGGCAGGGGACTGGAATGAGATGATCTTTTGAGGTCCCTTCCAACCCAAAGCATTCCCTGACAGAGCAGGCAGTGTCTATGGAAAATTCTCCATGAAGCATGGCAAATGAGTTTCTGCTGCTGGTACTACTACACACCAGTAATTTCATAATCTGCATGCATATTCCTATATAGCTTCGATAAAGGGCACACTTGTGGAACCAGGAGAGCAGGATTTGATTTGTTTTATTGAGGACAGTAGGTTGGCCTGTTTTTACCAGGCCTTCTAAATCAGTTAAACTTTGGAAAATGGACTTGTTTTCTTTTGGCTGGTCCAGAATATCCAATTAACATTTCAGTGACTTAAGTGCATCTTGTAATAATCCATCTCCTAGAGCTGCCTTAATTGCTCATAGAAAAATACGTTTCTGCCATAAAAAATGTATTTTTGGGCTGGAAGAAGATGAGGCTGGCAGTTCAGAATGCTGAACAGATGGCGGTGCGGAGTCCTGGACTACAAATTCAGCTGTGCTTTGGGGTGCCTGCAGATTAGGCCTCCCCTTTGGAATGCTGCAGAGCCAACAAGGATCCATTCAGGACCCTTTTATAATAGCTGGTGCTGCATCCAGTGTTGAGCCACTGAAATAGCTGTTATTTTCATTTTCACATAATCATAGTGGCCCATAAACTGCTGGATCTGCTTTCTAGTTGTGAGTGTAGGTAATCAGATGCTACCTGGCAGCTGTGCTTCAGAGGAAGTTATTGTAAATATCTCAATTAAGTATTTTCATTCTTTGCATGAGTAGTGTTTGTTGAAAAAATGCTAAAATAGAAAGGTTTCATGCTCTTAAACTGGAAGCAAACTCCTATATTTCACTAATTATGTACAAATGTATTCTACTAATGTAACACTATAGTTTATGTTAAATACTTTCTTTGGACTTTTGTAATTACTTTAAGGGTTCAGTACTGGGAGATCGTTAAATCCAGTAGTGTATAATAAAAATTAAAACCTGTAGCTGTACTGTTCATACACAGCTGAGGCTCAGATGTGATTCTCCCACCACTGATCACTTCAAATTGCATTTTCCTCGACAGGGCAGAGAGGAAGAAGTGTGGGGACATTATAGTACATACTGAGCATTAATATAATTAGGTTGTTTCATGCAACCCATCGGCAAGGATGGAACAAGTATGTGTCAAAAATCGTTCAGGAGAATATGATCATTACATCCTGTTCATACAGTGAAAAGAGCACCCGGATCAATTTTTTTTGTGGATCAGAACTACAGTATTTGAAAGAAAAAGGCTATTTCTTAGCTTAAATCCAGCACTGTGTCCTCTGTACTCACGAAATCTGACAAGTGGGCCAATCACTGCTGGGACATGCTTTTGATAGTCTCAGTTTGAAGACAGAGACTAGTCTTGCCTTGATTGTAAGTCACACCCAAGGAGAAATTCCTTAGGAAAAAATGATGTAAATACTACCTCTAAGGAATCTTTTTATGAGATATATGCCCATATAGGTTTACACATTCTAGTTACAAAAATGAGTAAGTCACGAATTCAAAGCTGGAGTTCCTCTCCTCATTCTACAGTCATGTCTCATACTTTGAATTTAAGGATAATGACTTTCAGGAACAGGCATTTCCTGGCAATTGGTGACAGGCTGGAGGAGTCAATGCTCTTGGTGTTGCCTGAGGTCGTTAGATAGAGATTGTCTGATCTGGAGTACTTATTGCCATTATAAATAATAAGAATGAAATACTACATCACCATAGGTATGGATGTCTGTGTATAGTGCTGGGGATTTTTTGCTACTAATTAAAGAGCATAAGGGCCACAAGAAGCCAGATGGTCTTTTCTGGAGTCTTTAAATAATTCTACTTAGGTGTAGATTTTGTAGCCCCAGGTACAACAGTAGTAAATAGAAGAGCAGCTACATAAGCCTGCATTCCCTGCTCGGTTACTTGCTGCTGACCTTGGTCTCACATTTCCCAGTTCAGGCACGTTGGTTTTGTGTAGTTCCCTCCTTTCAGCATGAACCAACCAGAACTGCCAAGGGAAACTTGGCTGTGTCACCAGTGCTGCTGTCACCAGCAGAGTTCTCATAATTCCAGGGGAGGAATCTCTACAGCAGGAGGATATGAGCAGGACAAACATGAGTTCTGCATCACTGAGGTACCTGGGGAAAAAAATTAAAGCCATTAAACAAGCCTGGAACTAGTGTGATCAAGTGGAGATTTACTATAAATTTTGAGAGTTTTAACTCTAGAAAGAATTGAAAGAAAGCTCTTGGCTCTGATCACTGCTGCGGTGTAGAACAATAAAAAGGTGTAGCAAAATTTCGGTTCTGAATTTCATCTGAACAAAAACCTGGTGGACTGGAGGGAGTCTTTCCCTTTGCTTCCTTTGACTTTGTGGATGATATTGCCAAAAACTGAAAACAACCATGGTGATACAATCGCTTTGTGTTTGTGTTTTGTGTCAGAGTCATTTTGTAAGATGCTGTGGGTGCTGTAGTCCCCAGTTCTCTTCAGACTGGGGGCCTTGCAAATGGGTGTCCAAAGAGAAGAGAGAGACCAGAAAGGAAGGGGTGCAGAGAAATGACTTGCCATAGGTTGTGCAGCGATACAGACACACAACTGGGAGTTTGGATGAAGTCAGCTCAATCAGATTGCTGTCTTTTCCACTGATGGCATATTCCTGAGGAAAAAACAAGGGGGAGTTTAAAATGAATTACTTTACTCACTAAAATAGACAGAAAGAAAGGTTAAAAGAGAATTATGATAAACTGGGCAATCAAATACACAGGAAAAGACCTTAAAAATAATACAGATGTGCCTCCTGCAGCTCTGTATGCATACAGTAGTCACACAGTAAAACATCATATACGTATGCAAATTTCTTATCCTGAGGCTTTTGCTTTGAAGAACAACAGTAGGCATTCATCACTTGAGGTTCATGCAAGCAGATTTCTTTTAACTGAATGTCTAATCTGATGCCCATTATCCAGATTACGCTGCAGATTTAAGAGTGTGATCAGACTTAGGGCTTTACTGGAGAATACAGTTAAAAATAAATGTCATTAAACGTGTCCAATCTGCAGATGTACCGAGGGGTTTACCTTCACATTTTTGATGGTGAAACTCAGAGACCTCTTGAAGGAGCTGGTGTTTCAGGCTGATATTAGCACAAGAGAAGATGCTACCAAATGTAACATCATGCTGTTCATTTTAAATTCACAGAAAACCACAGTTCTCATGTAAATTATAGATTGAGCCAGGTCTATGATCATCTGTTTTAACATAAATCTATTTCTCAGAGTTACATCACAATGAGTAAAAAGAATGCAAGGTAATACAAATCCTGAAAGATGAAAAGGTCTTTGTTGGCGTGTTGTGTGATTTTGCATTATTCACATAATGTGCTATGATACTGATGAATTAAATTAGTTTATTAGAGCTCTGTGCTTCCAGTTTTAAAGTCAGTATATTTAAGCTAAATGTGATTCACCAGAATTAGTTTAATAACTTTCACACTCTCTGTTGCAGTGCCCAACAAATTATCATTCTTCCAGTTCAAGTCTCTCAAATAGAACATTTTAACCTTATTTATTTTGTGCATACACAGCAGGAAAGAGTCCACCTTCTACAATGCTTTACAGGCAGCTGTAGTGAATTTCAGTCTAAAGGGATTGCGCTATTCTTGGTATTTTGCAAAACATTTTCTAAAAAATCCAGTTGACAGAGTTAACTGATGAGAACAAGACATTAATACAAAAGACAAGGAATATTTTTATTTTGCCTGAATTCACTGACAGACTTACCTGAATGTTGTTACCACTAAACAGGTGGGGCTGTCACTTGAAAAGCTGCATGATCTAAATATATCAATCCTCTCACTATACTGGGTCATATTAAAAAGCAAACACAAAAGCCTGTCTATTTGCATAAAGAAAAATCTGTGGAATTCCTAGCACTCAACACCTTGGGGGGAAGTAGTGAGGAGAAATGCTGGCACCACTGTGCCAGGCTAAATGTCCCCACCTGAACTGCCCCTTTTGGGACCACTGGACTGTATTTTGAAGTGGCAGTCAAGCCTCATGAGGGCAAAGCAGGTTTTGCTATGAGTTAGAGCAAAAGTACAAAGTTATTCCAAGAGCTCATGTCTAATCTGAAGCAGATGAAAAGGCTCCTCATTCAGTGGACAGACTTGCAGTACCTGAGTGCTCAATGCTCACAGTTCTTCATATTCGGTCATAATTAGTCTATCATTTGCTCATTTTGCTGCTCTTCTCAGCTACTCATTATCTTACTGGCCATAGCTTATTAGTGGCCATAGCTTAATTTGCATTCTGCTTCCTGTTCTGTTTCAGTACTATTTATCCTGCAGGAAATCTTCCTTTTTGGTTCTACATTGCCCTTGTGCACTGAGGAGGCCCGAGACCCGCAGGTGATACCTTTATCTGAAGTAGAAAGTGGGTCACTGCTTTTCATAAAACTGGGGATGATGCTTCCTTAGATTTTATCTTCACCTGCTGCTCCTGCATTTTTAAAACCATCAGACACATCCCAGCTCCCTGGGAGACTCTTCCATATTACTTCCCTCAAGCAGGCCTCAATTGCGTTTTCCTCCTCCAGCTGGGAGAACACAATGAGACTTTTCCCAGAAGTCTGTCAATGCAGATCATTTAATTAGGCCAGATGGGATCACTCTAGCAGAAGTGCAAAGCTCTCCATCCCCTTGGAACAGCTAATGCTGCCTTCCCAGTGTTCAGCTGTGGTGCTTGGGGAGTTGGAGTTAACAGATAATGCATCCTTCTCACTCTGGCACCTGCACCTTTTTTAGCCTTTAGGCTTTTTACTGCAGGCCTGACACATCCGGCCTTAACTTCGTGCCCTCGTGTGCCTCAGTGCTTTCCCGTGTTTGTGCATGGCACGAGGGCAGTGCTGGCACTCAGCTGTGCTGTGCAGCTCAGCTTGTTTTCCAAGGCAAAGGGAGGTGGTATTGTAGCTGAAGACTGAACATGACAAAGGTTTTTCTGTGTATCCCAAACCAGCATTACACATTAAGTGTATTCAGAGCTCAGGCTGTATTCAAAAGATAGCCAAACAATTCAGAAAAAACATAGGTAGCTAAAGCACTCAGGAAATTTAGGTTGTGCTGTCGTGATGTTGTGGAGGAGCTGTGATTATGATGGAGGAGGTTAAATATTTGTAGTGCTAGATGGTCTGAAACTGGCTGTTGAATATATAGAGGTTATGTCTGTCTATTCATTTTTCCTGCTTATGTTGTCCTTAAATAGCACAGTTTATATTGTCCAGCTGTGTGCTTCTTCCCCTACAGTTTCATTGAGACCAAAGAAATCTTGAGAGATCTTATATATTTAACAGTACAGCCTTTAATAAACTCAAAGCTAACAGAAAAATCTGTCCCTATTCAAAGATAACTTTAGACAATAAATTTCCATTTGTTTGTATAAGATAAAACTTTGATTTAATCAAAGATATATCCATGCTAAAGTGATGGAATCATGGCTGCTTATCTGCTGTAGTTACACTGGAGAAAGGGCAAACATATATTTTTTCTGACTATAGGAACTCTACTCGTAGGCTTAGATCTTGTCTTAGAAGCACCCTGTTGGTGAGAGTAAGGTTTGTTGCACCTTTTGTTTGGTATTTAATTTATTAATGAACTTATTTGAATAATGGCAGTTGTGGTGATGGGCTGTTTGTAGCTATTGATGCTCTACAGAGCAGGGCTGTGGCAATCAGCAAAATTAACACAGGCAACTAAGCTGCCATTATCACTGACCTGAGCTGGATTCACAGCAGTGACCCAGTGCTAAAAGACCCCATTACCCAGTCCCCCGAGCCTCCTGCTCTTCCGCAGAGCACAGAAAAATCAGCCACTGGAATTTCAATGCTGAAAATCCTGTGATCTGCTAAAGCAGAATTATGATTCCCTTATCCTGATTTTAGCCCTTTTTTCAGACTGAGTGGTGAAAGGCAGAACTCATTCTCTGCCAAGGAAGTTAAGCAGAAGCACGGCTCAGTGAGCAGTACAGCCTGTCACTCAAGGGAGAGGACTTAATTCTTCTCCACTGTCACTTGCAGTGTAACCGTGGGTGAATGGTAATTTAGGGACTGCAGAACCAGTCAGGATTTGCAATACACCACTACCCACAGCCCTGAGGTGAGCACACAGGCTCTACGGCAGTCCCTGGGAAACCAGATGCCCAAAGTGCTGTTGGGTGGGAATACAGCCAGGATACACCCGAGGCAGTGCTGGTAGGGAGGCAGCGCTATTTAGGGGGAGTTATTTGGGAACTCAGGTCTGACTTCTGAGCCTGCTTGAAGGCTGAGGAGCTTCTGTAATGAAATGAGTCAGTCAGGAAGCAGGAAAGGACACAAAATGTTGTAAGATTCAGGTATGCAGGAGTACCTCAGATGTCTGTGTGGAGGCAGCAGTGTAGGAGAACAGTAAGAACACAGTAATTTCCGAAGGGAATTCCAGCAGGGAGCCAAGGATAGCCAGAGATGCCTGCAGGGCACAGTCCCACAGTGCTGGAGCCCAGCAAGGAGAGCACTGCGGTGGCACCAGCAGTTTTTCCCATCAGTGGCATCAAATAAAGCAAAGCAACAAGTTGGTGGCAGATCAGGACACCAAAAGAACAGGAGAAGAAATAAGAGTCTACAAATGGCTTTAAGTTAAGACTGAAGACCCAGGCTGGAGCTTATGTGCTGCTCCGGGCCCACAGATGGAGGGCGCATGGATGGAGGTCCTGGGTGAGGCTGCTTAGGGCAATTAATGGCTGTTAATGACCTCTACAATGTGAGATTAAGGCCACCGAAACCCACCTGCAGTGATTAATCACAGGATGAGCATTAGAGAACTTCCTTACTCTCTATTAGTATTCTGAGAATGGGAAAATCAGCCTGAGCAACCCAGCAATTATGGCATGGGAAGCTGCAGGAGCAACTTAATTTGGAGTTGGGTAGGATGGTGTTTCAAGAAAGAAAATTGACAATTAAGAAAATTCATCTGTGCTTGATTGGAATGAGCTCTTAAATTGTTTCTAATTTTACAGAAACCAAAAATAAAATAGATTATTTTAATATTAACTTCATTTCTTTTCTAACTCCAGTTAGGGAAAAATTATTATTAATACTTTTTGATGAAGAATTTCCAGTTGACTGCACTGTTGAATATGGGACACTTAAATTGAGTGCAGCAAACCCTTTTCTTCAAAGACTTATTGTTTTGACAAAAAGTACAATAAATTATCATGTTTGACCAGCTGAGCTTTTATGGAGATTTTTGGTGCAGATTATAAAATAGACTCTTAAAATATGGATGCAGTGACTGGTTTTTCCTCCCTTTTTTGGGAAACTAAAAATGCCTTTCCTGGTGCCTTCTTAAACCAGGTGTGGTGCTTTTTCCTGTTGGGTTTGCTGTTCTAGGCTAAAGCATCAAACTGCGCTCTGAGTGTGCTTTGAGGTAAAAGGTTTAATTTAGTCAGTTCCTTACACCTTGCACGAACACACTGCCTGCAAAGAGGAGCACTTGAGATTTATCTGTGTCATCATTAAAGTAGAGAGAATGCATTAAGAAAAGCTGATAGACAGTAAAATTTGCTGTCTCTTTGCTTTTCATCGGCGCTGACTGTGAGTTTGGCTTCTTTCTCTACTCACAAAATCTTAGGGGATAAAAAAAGTTACAAGTCCTCATTATTTATAACTACCTAACTGATTTTGTGCTGCTATTAGGACTTTTTTGTATTGGATTTAGGGCTGATAATTGCTATTTAATTCAGGTGTTTTGAGGTGTGATTGGTCAGTCATGTGGCAGGAGTTCTTTTTAGTGTGAGAGGAGTAAGTGGAGGTGCTTTTGATTGAGTGGGGGCTTAAAAGTGTGGCCTGGAGCGCAGAGAAAGAATGACTGTCACAGATTTTTAAGGCGTCATCTGAGCCTTTATCTTCCTTGATTGCTAAGGAATTCTCTGGGCACTTTTACTACAGAGCAAGTGAGGCTTTTGCACCTGTAATGGAAAGACAAGTGGGGCCTTTTGCCTGGGATGTAAAGCTACAAAACTCCCAGCCTGACTCCTGCAGCACCAATTCCTGTGCTGGGCCAGGGAGGCTTTAGTCAGACAATGAGAAAGAGCCCACGCTTGGGGTTCTGTTTTTTTTTTTTTTTTCTTTCTGGTCACCGAAGGGTTATTTCTAAAAGTAGTTCAGAGTTAGAATTCTGATGCAGTTCAGTTGCATCAATTACATCTAACTATAATTTCAGTGTATTTTCATCACTTAATTTCAATGGAAAATGACAACAGAATGAGAAATATAATGATGACAGAATGAGGAATATGCATCATTTATTATCAAGATCTGTGTTGTCTCAATTCATGATTGGTTTCTTTTTCTCTAAGGGAATAGTTAATGTGTGATATTCTGATTTTTAATGATGACTAATGTAGTGTTGGGGGTCTTGGGGTAAAGCTATTATTTAAACTGTTTGAATTTATTATGAATATATAAAATAAATGAAATACTTGATTTGCACTGGATCACTAGAATTTGTGCCTAACCCTTTTAAATCTGATTAGTTATTTTATGTGAGAGTGGAATTAGATGATTGCAGCAGAAATGCTGAGAGGTAGATTTGATGTCTTTATTTAAGAGGGAATCAGTTAATCCAATTTCCCAGAACTTATGTTGGTTCTGTGGGTGGTGAGCCCTTTTCATGATTTGAATATCCCTCTGCTCACTCTGAATGCTTTTTCCTTCTAGAATCTGTGAATTATGTAAACATTGTTTGTTTGGTTTTTTAATCAACTAATTAATTTTTTTAGAGAAAAGCCAAAAATAGCCAATCACAATAAATTATTATGACTATAATGAAATACTGTTATGGTAGTGAAAATTAGTACAGCTTTGGACTTTTTTAATGCAAATAATGAAATTCAATTGAAATAAGTCTCACTGAAATTTGTTTTAAAAGACCATCAAATAACCCAGGTAAAAGATGAACAGGTTTTCTTTTTGTTTCCAAAATGCCAGCTCTGCCCCCACCCCGAAAAGCTGGCAGAGATGGAGAACCATACAAGCACAGCTTGTAGTATCTCGTGCCAGGGAAGAAAGTCCCTGCCTTCCTATGCACAGCAAGGCTTTTCCAAGGTTTCTGAGATGTTTGACAAAAGTACTGAGGGAATTCTTACCAGGCAGTTGGGTGTGGGGAAGCCTCACCCTCGTTTTACAGATTGGCCAAGGCATTCTTTGCACTGAAAACTGAATTTGGGTGAAGTTAAGGAGGTCACTTGGATTTATTGTGGGAGAACTCCTTGGATAGAAAAGTGAAGGTGTCTGAAAGTGCTTTAGTTGGCCACAAGGACAGAAGCACAACTGACTGCCCTGGTGTCACCGTGCAGCCTGTAAAGCACATATCCTACAGTCCAGTAATGTATCCAGTCTGATTCCTTGCACTGTTTGATTATCCTGAAGGACCTCGTGAATCTGTATCCTTGGGTGTCCAACACCATGGCACCGGATTGCGCCCTCACTCGAGGGCTTCTGCACATCTCCAACTTCTGCACATCTCCAGCTTCTCACAGCAGAAGTTACACATGTGGATCAAATGCACTTTATAACAGGTGATTCATCATTTTCACTCTGTCTATGAATTCCAGAATTCATGTACTGTTACCATGCTACTCCTCTGGATTAGAACAAAACCCAGGCTTGGAAGTTGTAATATCATTTATACCTTTATTTGTCCTAAATATGCTTCCTTATATAAATTTTTAGAACTTCCCGAAACCTCGTGCTCTCTTCTTACCTTCTGTCCAAATGTTACTGTGCAGTTGATTAATTTAGCTTCATCATGTTGTCCAAGAGTTCCTTGGCCTACTTAAAAATGTCCACTTGGAAAGTGCCTTTGAATTAAGCAGACAGCATGTGATGTATGAGACAGAGTACAATCAAACAAACTTTCTGAGCAAAAGTGGGGAGGATTTATGACTCCAACTTCCTCCTGCAGGAGTGCGTGATTGGTGGATTTGGACTAGCGTGAGTTATTTGTATTGCAGTGAAACCTGGAAATCTCAGGAGATTCTGTAATTCAGAGCCAGCTCTTTCACTGGGTACATTAGGAAGGTGAGAAGAGCTGGAGTTCCTCCAGTTCTCTCAATAAATGAATGGCCAAGTTGGCTTTTTGGGTGCCTGGCTTGTTAGAGAGGGTCTGGATTGGCTGGGGAAAATACAGATGAAAATGTAAGGCCTGAAAACAATCCCAGTGGAAGTTGTCCAGGAAATTTGGAGGAAAACAAATAATGTGGAAGAAATAGAGTAGCTAGAAAATAGTGATTTAAAATATATTATTTGTTTGTTTGTTTATTTGGGCTGTAAGTAGGGAAATTGGCAAAGTTCATATGTTTTGCCCGTAGCTTGATATAATACAGAGAGGCTTCAACTGTAAAATGAAAATCCAGGTTCAGTTTTATATGCCAGCTCCTCTCAAACTGGATATTTTGTGTTCTAGTTTCTAGTTCAAGCCTATTTCTAATACATTTTGATGATAAAACACAGAGGTTCTAGTGGTTGAAGTGGTTACGCATCAGGTCACGTTTTGGTTAATTCCTACCTAAAATAATCTTTTCCTTTATCCATTTGTTTCCCCCCCTCCAGATTTAATTAGAGAATCTTAATACTAAAACATTCTGGGCTGCTGAAACGTTTGATTAATTTTGTGTGGTTGCAGTTCTGTAATGAAACCCTGAAAGCAGTCAAGAAGCTTTACACAGCTCCAGTGAACATCGCTGTGAATTATGGCTGTGCTAACACTCCAAGGAAATGAGCGCAGCATCCAGTCTCAGTGGAAGCTTTCCATCTGATTGGTTTTCCAGTCACAACTTCTTCTTGTGCTGCACGGGCTGGGATTCCTGTGAAGGTGCTGGGCTCAGTCTTGGAGAAAAGCAAATATTTACAGTGTCCAGACAGCTTTCTAGTCAGCCCTAAAGATGGGTGACCATGGCACAGGGCTTTGAGAGAAGATTTAAGTGAAGAAGAAAATACAAATGAATCTGACTAACTCAGATGGGAGTAAATGCTGAAATTTGCAGACAAATAGACAGCTTTGGAAAACATCATATTAAATTATGGGGAAGGTTTGTCTTGAAAAAACCCCAAGACACCATCTAGTTTATACTTTTTCACAAGGCAAGATAAGTTCTACCAAGCTTTTCCTGATAAATGTTCCTGTAATATGTTCTCCAAAAGCCTTCAGTGCTAAAGCAATGTATCACAGTTCTCCGCTGTCCTCGCCGCACAAGTTTTCTTAGTGCCTTGCCCAAATCTCTCTTGCTGAATGCTGAGCCCGTTATTTTTCCTTTTGCCCGCAGAGGATAAACAATTTATTAACTCCTTCTCTTCCCCTTTGTATTGTGTACATACAGATTTAGACTCAGAACCACAGGAATGTGTGTTTTCAAAGAACACACAATCCCGTTTGAGTCCTTTTCTTAGGAATTTCAGTAGACTTACGATTCTGTGACATCGTACTGGGTCTTTGCTCATTGTTACTGTTCTCCTGCAGACAGTCTGTGGTGGATGTGAACCTTCAATGCAGTGCTCAGGTGATCTATTCCAACAGAGCCACTGCCAGGCTGGACAGAGGAATGACCTCTGTGTCTTACATGACACTTTATGTTAGCTTGGTTTTGAGCAGTGATATGATAAAGCTGATTTCAATTGGTGATCTGCCAAACTCTGATATCCTTATCTGGAATATTGGTGCTTCTTGCATTTTTCCTCCATTGTGTTTTGTGGGGATTTTTCTTGTATCTTTGTTGTTGTTGGGGTTTTCTGCTGGTTTTGGAGTGGATTAGTCCTCACTGCAGTGCTTTGCATTTATCCTTACTGAGTTGCACCTGTGTATTTCAGACCTTTTCTTCAATTTCTCAAGATCGTTCCCAAAGCACTAATAGATTTTTCTGTTATCACATTCTGTTTCTATTTAATTAATTAACAGAATTTGAATTTTCTTCCTAAATTTTGTTTTGCTTGGTTATTTACATGGCAAAACAGAAGCAGTCTTCTAAAAATATATGTGCATGCATTTGCACATGCTGTTTCATTTAAAATACTGCCTTGTGTCTGGCAATATTTAGTACGAATGGGAATGTTCAGAAAAATATGTAGGAACAGATGGAAAACCAGTTTGGAAAACTCTGAGGGGAAGAGGGAGCCAGTAGAGGCTTTGAGTCTGATAATCTCCCATAGGGAGCAGCCTGGAGGAAGTGTTTGAGGTAGCTGTAAAAGCCAAGAAACTTGGGGAGCTCACTCAGAGCTCACCTGCTCCTTGGCAGGTGCCAAAAGGCACCAAAGGAAAAGAATGATAAGACACAGCAGTTTACTTGCTCTTAGCGCAGTGGAATGATATAACATTTCCATAAAATATATCCACCTTTATTACTGAGTTACTGCTCTGAATCTTTCTTGCTGTGTAAAGCATTCTGAGATATTCTGAGAGGAGTGAGGGGTCTCTCTCTCTCCAGAAGCACCTTGTGCTGCCTTTCACCCTCTACCTCTGCCTCACAAATATTAACAACGTAACAGCCGTGATTGTTTCTGAAGGACAGTTCACAGAGAGAATACTGGTGGTGTGCACTGGGAGGGAACTCCTGCTCTGCTCACATGTTATGCCTGGCATTTGACTATTCCTGTTCCAAAATAGGAATGCCAAATAAAGTTGGATTCCAAAACGCTTCAACTCCCCTGAGCAAAGCAGTATTTACAAGGACGGAAATAGATTTAGCATCGGATCAGCAGCCCTTTAATGCATGTTTTAAATACTAGGCACTCCTCTGGGGGAAGGAGTAGGGAGAGTTGTAGTTGTGTATAAATAAAATGCCTAAGCTGTAAATAACAGAGGAGATCAGAGGTGGAAAATCAGGCTTTTTGGAGAGTTCATGGTTAGACCTTAAAAATTCCTGGAAAGCATGATTTTAAAAAGCAGATTTTTCATTCTCCTTTTAATTTCAACAATTTTAAGAAGGAATGCTTAATTGAGATCAGGTTGCCAGTGGTACAGTTATGCTCTTTAATTATCTCTGTTGCTCTAGGTGACCTTGAAATTTATTGACGTGGAATTACCAGTCCCTGGTGTTTCCATCTTTTACATTTTTGCAGCACCAGGAAATTTTTTCTCCTCCAGACGGATCCACCTGGCATCTCCTCCATGACCGCAAATCAATGAAATGGTCTTGCCAGGATTGCAAAATTTTACAGATTGAAATCCAGCAGTTGTCATTTACTGCAGGCTGTGGAGAAAGCTTTGTAAAATGTGATAGGGTAGGAAACAACACCCTTTTGGGAGTCAGGCCAGCCTGCATGAGACACTGAGAGCTGGAAAATCATCCCTGAGAATGAGGATAATTGAGGAAAGGAACCTGGGTATGTAGTGTGTGTGTCTATGGACAAGAGTGGTGGAAGAATTTCAACTGACCAGCTCTAGAAATCACAAAAAAAGGATTTCAGAAAATATTTTAGGTATTTAAAAATGCTTCACTTCTGCTTGAAACTATTTTGAAACTTGAAAATGTTTTCTGTTACTTGGTGCAAGGGAGAAGCTCCAAAACACTGAAGATGACGCTGCCATTCTTGTTTTAAGCAGAGAGCACTTGCAATCTGGAAGGCTCCCATTGTCTGTCTGAGGGAGAGCAAGGGCCAAAACCTCAGAGCCCGGGGCCACAGGGAGTGTGTTCACCCAGAAATTATGGATTTCCTTTCCCTTGGGAGCTTTCTCATTCTGTATAAATCTAAGGTTAAGTTTGTCATTCAGGGATCACAACACTGTAGATCTTATTCTGCAGGTTTGAATTTAATTGTGAACCTCAGAAGCCTTTTTTGAAAAAATTTTCATGAAAATTTAGCAAGAAAGTATATGTTTCAACAAATTAATATTTCTTTATATAATCCCTAACCATTTTTATTCATCTGCTACTGAAACAGAACTTTTAGCCTTTGTGCTATCAAAAAACTTCATCCTCTAATCCAAAGCATTTATGCAAAGATTTCCCAGAAGCAAGCAAAGAACAGCAAAACTCATCAAAAGAGAGATGCCAGAATTTCTTGAAACACATCATGTATCTGTGACTAGGGAATTTGTGTAAAATAATTTTAACAACTGTAGTCTTTTCAGAAATCAGGCTTTATAAAATTCAGAAGCAACAGGGTAATGCCCTTTTACGTGGATTTGAAAGGAACTCAGTGGAGCAAAGATGAGAAGTGTTACTGATTCTTTTTTCTTCTTTCAATAACTGTAAGCCCCGAATTTCCAATGATGTGGGCTCCCTTCACTGCAGCAGTTGATCCTGTTCTGTTTTCATAGGAATTGCTAATGCAGATGGCATGTTTTGGATTGCAGCTTGCCTTCCTTGCCCAAGGAGATGCCATCTAAGGGGGAGTTACCGAGGTTAGGGACTAACAGGTTCCTGACAAGCACTTGCTAGAAGAGGAGGGAACAGAAACTTCTCAAGTGACAAATACTAAAAAGGGTGAAACAAATGCTTTCAGGGTAGGGTTGGATGGGCATGTTCTTGTGTGGAAGAATCAAGTGACCGAAATATACATATATATATATATATACACACACACACACATATCTTTGGAGATAGTGCTGGCAACAGAGCCTTGTAGGATTTTGACAATTAAAGCAGAAAGTGTGCCTGGAAGCAGTAACCACATCCGAGTTGCTCATTCCCTGAAGGGGAATTTGCTAACTCTGGCAGCAGAAGAGCTGCCTGAGCAAAGGGTTTGCATCCTTTCATCCCTCTGCTCTCAGAGCTCCCTGACCCTCGGGGACTGATGCAAGGCGTGTGCACTTGGTTGAGTCTTCCTCAAAATTCCCTTCTCCCCTGACAGTTTGCTGTAAGATTCTGGTGGCATCCAGCAGCGATTGTTGTTTTGATGTGCTGATAGTACTTTCACACTGCCTGCAAGAGAGCTCTGAATAATTTCTGCCTGTTAACTTTTGTGTACTCCCACAGTAATAAGGACTTTTTAATAGAGTCGGCTAATAAACCTGTAAAATTTCTTGTATAATGTTTTAGGACTGCTTTGTCTGGATCTTCAGAAGGTTAAAAACTCAAGTTATAGCTTATAGTATGGGGAACAGCAACTGTCTGAAGTCTAGAAAGCCTGGCTTTAGCATATGGAAATAATTAAAAGTAACATTTAAAGCATCTTTTTAAAGCAGAGATTGTGTACTGAGAGCACTCTCTAATACTGACAAGGACAGCTGGCACAATCTAGCTAAAGCCTATCCTTCCTTTACTCCCAAGAATAAGAGATGAATTGTCCTTATTTAGACAAATGGTGCAGAGTTGTCTGTTCATTTTATATAGAGACTTGTTTTGTCATTCAAATTACATTTTCCTTGGGCCTTTGCTAATTTTTCTGAAGTTAGCATGTGTAGCTGTGCACGTGCAGCATGACTTCTGACAAAACCAGATCTTCTCAGAAATTACTTTTACATTGTTGTTTAATGCTTGCAATATTAAGGCTTATATGGACCACAAAGCTGACTCATCAGCTTTATTAAAAAAAGAAAAAAAGAAGGGAAGGAGTTGAAGGGTATTTTTTCAGCTGTTTTTTTTTCTTGTTTGGTTTGGTTTGGTGGGGGGTTTTTTTGGTGTTTTGTGTTTGTTTGGGGTTTTTTGTTTGTTTGGGGGTTTTTTATGCTGGGATTACTGGTTCCAGTCCAGTTGGAATTTTGACTTTGGAAATACAACTAAACTCTTGTAATATTTATGGTGTTACAGAACAATGAAAGCACAATTCACTAGCAGTCTGGGGAGATCAGGCAGTAGTGGGGTCGGGTAATGTGGCCTTTTTATGTGACGTTGGTGAGATAAAGGTCACTTTCGGCTACTTGGGTAGAAGCTCCCAGTTGCACTCTCACTGAATTTTCATGGTTACCCCTTGCTGTTCAAAACCAACTTGGGAAGCCTGTCTTATTTCTGAAAAACAACCCCAAATTTCTTACAAGAAATAAGGGTCAGATTTGAAACATTTGTGATACAAAGAGACTCCTACTTGTAGATAAATCCTTTGCTATTTCAAAGAGCCTGGCCCCGGGTCTGCCTGAAGAATGCATCAGAAAATGCCAGGCAGGACTTTTACTCCCAATTGCTGTGCGAAAGACACCCCTGTGTAGTCACGGTGCATCCGAGGAGTAGCCCAGTGTTTGTCTGAGTGCAGAGTACACAGTCACATTCTCCAGCTCGTAAGCAGAAACCTGTCTGTGCCCAGAGCAGCTCACTGGAGAGCCTTTCTTTAGAATCATAAAACACAGGAGAAAGCTGAGCCATTTAAAACCCAAATATTTGGCACCTCCAGTCTCACTGCTGCTCCTCCACAGCCGTGCTGGCTTTTAGCTTCCTCTTTTTATTAAACTATTAAATTGGGAGTTTTTATTACTCCCAATTTAGCACTTCTAATAAAAAGTCACAGTTAAAAGCCTCTGTGGGTACTGAAACTTGCAGCTGTGATTTCTCTTGATGAAAATAAAGACAACCTCTGCTTTTAAAGCTTGTCTCTTTCAGGTGGTGGCTCCAAATCAGAGGGAGCTGGGTGGGATAGCAGCTGGGAAGGAATTACAGCAGCAGGAAGGGGTGAGGCGAAAGGAGAGAAGGTGGCAGCAGAAGAGAAATATTAATTAGGTGCTCACAGTGCAGCCATGGTGGCAGTATGAAAATACCTCAAAGTCTAGAAATAGTCAAAAGCCACTCGCTGCTTTAATAGAGGACTTATTTAAGTGTGACATCAGTATTCAGTAATAGTGCCTGGAACCTCACTGGAGAGGCTAATTTTGCCATTAATGGAAAGCTCTGTAGTGTGCAGTGGTCCTGACGAGTGTCCATCTCAGAAAAATTGTGGCAGCAGGGTGAGGGAGCACATTACTACAAATCCTGCAAAGTGGCTGTTTGAGACTCTTACTGCCTGTAAAGGGCAACTTGACATCTTGACCTGGGGATTCAATGCAACAATAAAAGAAATTTTAGTACAAAGGAAATTCTCTTCTATCCAGCTTCTTAAACTGACGTCATTATCTTTTACTGAAAAAAAGAAAAAAAAAAAAAGGAAGAAATATTTTAGAAGTACAAGAATATATTTTAAAACTGTGTTTCTGCTGGAAATACATCTTTTCATTAAGAAAAAACCACTGAGATGAAAACTCTGATATATAATGATTTAAAGTTTTCTATCTTAAGGTAAAGTTTTTTATGGTCTCTTATGTGGGAGGAAGATAGAACCATATTTTCAATTGCTAAAGTTGAATTCAAAGTTACCTGACTGGACTGCAGGAGTCAGTCCTGGGATGAGAGGAATTTTGAAGGCATGAATGAAGTCTCCTGCAGGGCCTTGGAAATCTCCAGGAATGCTGCTCTTCTCTGCTACCTCTGCTTTTCCCTCTGCTGAGGAAACGAGGCCACTTCCCAAGAGGGAGGTTGTATGGCTTGTAACTTAGTTTGTGTTTTGTTCCAAAGCAAACCCCAGAACTGCAGACCTCTGAAATAAAAAGCATAAGAGCATAAAGCTACCCCTCTTTCATTATCTGTTTGATGACCAGAGCTGTAGCAGCTGAACAGCTGGTCAGCTGTCTCATAGTTTACAAAGCACTGCTGAAGGCTTGAGGGGGAAATATTCTTTCATTGAAGAAAAAACTCCCTTTGACTTCTGCTGTATTTCAGGCTTACAGTCTGATGGTGTGCTCAGTTATGTCGGAAAACAGGTCAGCCCATCCAGACCCATTTTCAGAAACATTCCTCAGATTGCTCCTTTCAGCAACGTGACTGGGTTAAATTTAGCTCCACTGATTTTGCTGAAATTTCCTTGAATATAACTGTGCTGGAATTGGATGACTCTGGGGGTTGCTGGGTCTGAATTACCTTTGGTGCTGTCTGTCTGTCCTCAGCTCTCCCATCTCCCCGTCATATTCTGGGAGAAAGGCAGTGGTTTTTACCCAGCTGAAAATTTACCTGGAGCCAAAGCCAGGATGGGCACACAGGGTTTGGGTGACAGGATGCCCCTTAGGGCAGCAGATTTTAAAGGGTAGCAATTATCAGTTTTTGGCACTACTGCACAGCTGGGGCAGCTCAGGAATGCCTCCTCTGCTCCCACCTCCCCTGCTCTTGGAGGCCACTGCTCCTGCCACACCTGGCTGGGGGAGAAAGTGGTGTCCCAGTTCCATCCTGGGCCTTACCGCACCCCTTGGGCCATGTTTCTGTTTCTCTCTGTGAGCCTCCATCCGTTTTGAGGAGCTCCTGCTCGCTGGTGCTCAGGAAGGAGGAGTATGAGCCTGGGAAAGGTGCTTTGCTGCGCTGCCATTCCATCAGTTCCCTGATGGAACCACAGCCTCCCCCGTGTGTCAGAAGGCAGAGCAGGGTGTTCCCATGGCTCAGTACTCGGCAGTGTGGCTGGCTGGGGTGACAACAGGGACTCAGGGCAGTGGGGAAGGTACAGTGGCCACGGGGGAGACCAGTGCAGAAATGAACAAATATTTTGATACGACCCAGTGAGAAGTTAAACACAATTATTCTGGTGCAGGGAAAAGAAGAGAGGAATATGCCTTTGTGATTGCACCAATCAACCATACTGACTGTTTATATTTCTCCAGGGCTGGAATCGGGGCAGGGGATGCACACAACTGACTCTCATGAATAATTAATATATATATTTTTTAAATGTTTAATCAACTCGGTGAATTAAGGAGACCTGCAATGAACAGATGAAGTAGTAGACTCTGTGGAGTAAAGACAAGCATTTAAATTAAGAAAGCAGCATGATAAGATTGTGCAAGCTGAGTCCAAGAACCCTTGATCTAGACATTTAATGGATGGAAGGGAAGACAAGCAGGAATTTATAAAAAGATGCGATTAGTGCCCTGGGGTTGTCTGAGGAAAAAGGACTTTTCAGTGTGAGAAATTAATTTGAAAATGTTTACTTTTTGTCCAGATATTTTATGAGCAACCCTATGGCAAAGTATAGAAAGAATAGGAGATACAAAAATAAAAGTAGGGAAGGAAGATACAATATTTTAGAGGCTTTTTCCAGGATTTTTTTTCACATTCTTGTACAGTGGAGCAGTCTGCCTTTTGTAAAGGGAGATCAAAGCTGTAGGAGAAGCATAATCTAATGAAAAGCATGTGGGCCTTGGGATAAAAGGAGGAATTGTCTGCAATAGGATGACAAGTGTCTAGTTTTTCCTCCTGTCAGATCTAACAAGAAGTTGGAGAAACAAAGCACAACCTGCACCGATCCACCTGTCTTTACATCAGGAGTGGTGGTCTGAGGCAGTGGGAGGACACACACACATTTATTGTTAAACTCAGGGGAATAGAAAAGCTGCTGTGGTACAACCGAAAGGAAATGGCAGAAATTTTTGACACGTGCGCTGCTTAAGAATGAACATGATCAAGTTTTTGATTGAAAACTAATTGAAATTCAATCAGAAAATGGATGGAAGGAAAAACCTTTTTCATTTTTGTCAGTCTTGAAACTAAGTTTTGGATATTAATGTAGATTTACAGGGCTGCTGTATAAAAAACTTTTCTAAGCTTGTGTAGAAAGTAGTAAGGTCTCTGAGAGGTCATCTTCAAAAAATTGAGACTTGATCTGTATCATTTTTAATGACACAGAAGCACTACTTTAAGATTAAATTTTGAGGAAGTGTTAGTTTGTACTTTTTTACCTATTTTGAATTTCATGTGTCAGTGACATAGGCACTGTCATCGGGGCTGGGCAGGTCCATGGGCCCGTGCTGTTGGTCTCTAGCAGTGGCAGCCAAATAATTCTTTTAGAAACTCTCAGAAATTCACAGTGTTGGGAATAATTACAGCCATGTGTATTCTGAGTCCCAGCAGAGAATTAAGGTTTTGGAATAATATCACTTCACCATTATGTGAGATTAAAGGAAAGTTTTCATGATCTGCTTTGTGATCTAATTGCCACCCTTCCGCACTGAGGTTGTGCCAGCCTTGTCCTCCCCAACATTCATTTTTGTGGGATTGTTTATCTTAATGAGAAAAGATGATGAGAGGACTCTCCCTCCCTTCTGCTCCTGGGTGCCTGCGTGCAGAGCACTCTCGTCATCTTCACTCCTTTCCTCCTCTCTCCTTTGACTGGCATTGCTTTCATCTGTGCTTGAAGCCCTTCACTTTTTCAGTCTCTTTTGTGTGGTAGAGACCAGAACTTAATTATAAAGGTGGAGAGAAGCCTCCAGCCCCTGCAGTGGTCCAGGTGCATTCCAATATTCCATATTTCCTATTCCATATTCCTTGCTGGTCTGCTGCTGAAACAGCCCAATATTTCTGTCCATGTGTGAGGCACTGCATGGCTGTTTTGCAGTGTCCTGAGGGCCAGGTTCATACAGCACCATTTCCACCCAGCTCTTCCTTTTAGAACCAGCAACAGGGTATATGAGTGAGCTGAGAAATTATTGCTATGTGGGTGGCCCTGTATATTTTTTAATCTAAATCTCACCTGCTGTTTTGTGCCCTGATCACTTGCTGTTAAGCTGGTGTGGAGTTTCTTATGCTATCTGTACTGAAAATATGATAAAATTATTTAGATCCTTTCAAATACTTTGTTTAAACATGCCTAAAGTTCACTAATGCATAGCTGAAATAATTGGTACACTTGATGAACATACAAAAAGTATGTTTTTAAACATCTCGTATGCCTCAACGCTAAATTTTTATTCTTTCTTTGCTGTCTGTTAAACTGTTTTCTGTGTCAGAGGGATGGTCAGGTGGAGCAGAATTAGCACAAGCAAGATGGTTGCTCTACGTGAACCCCTTCTGTGCACAAGATGAAATTTTAGAGGAGTATTTCGGGAGTCCCTGCTGGCTCCAACGCTTGTGCCAGAGCTCCCTGAATGTATTCTGAATTTGCAGCCCCATCTCTGGATGAGTTCACTTTCCTTCCGTTGCACGTTTTTCTCTGTTTGTTTTCTACAAACTTCTTGTAAGTGATAGGATACTCATTGCAGAATATTTCCAGAAAGTCATCCTCTCACCTCATAACCATTAAATCTTGGAAGTATCTTGTGCCCTTTGCTTGTCCAAGTAAATTTCTGAGGCAGTGTTCTACCTCTGGGAACTGGATACAATTTATTAGTGAACCTTTGGAACAAAGACAAAACACTAACTTGTGACTTTCAGATACTCCCCTAGAGATTCTTACTAAAATATTTAACTTTTTGAGGCAGAAGTGAAGGAGATTTTGGAGATGTTGAAACATCAGGTTTACTTCTCTTGTCCTCCAGGCTGCTCTCTCTGTTCCCTGCCCCCTGGTCTCTAATCTCCCCTTTGACCCCTTAGACACAACAGCAAAGTCAGACTTAAAGGACTGAAAGGCTGTTGAAAGTCTCAAGCCCAGCAGAGAGGTCCGTGCTTCTCTCTTCCATCCTGGGAAAAGGAGAGCTGGAAAACTCCTGTCTCCAGCACACAGTGTGCTGGTTATGCTGCCAGGGAGTATCTTACCCTGGAGCAGATTGCTGCACTGCTCTGATGGCATCCTGGCCTAAAACTCCACCAGCTTTAATTGCAAGTGGTAGCAGGAATTGTTGTGTGCATTCCCAGACAACTCTTTATAGGGAAAATGACCATGTTTATGCATAGATTTGTACTGGAAAAATTGGAGAGGTCCAGGAAGCTCTGAAATATAGTCCGTTTGTGGTTTTGCAGACCCTTCTGTCTGAAAACACTTCTCTGGCTCCTGCTGACTTTCCCTGGGTCATCCTACAGGGAATGAGGGGAGCTGGTGAGCCTGGTGATACCCATGTACAGCTGCTGTTATCATTTAGTTGCTCTTTTAAACAGAGAATTTTTTAGATAAAAAAGTTCAAGAGATATTTTCTTACATACGCCCAGAGTCTTGCTTTCTTCCTTTCTTCCTTTCTTTCCTTTTTTTTTTTTTTTATTTAAAGGAAGGGGAAGACATTTCATAGCTATGTAAGTACTGAGGGTGGTATATTACAAACCCACTACGGCTGGATGAAGCAACTGAGCACTTGGCTGGAATGCCTGGAAAATTAAGAAACAAGTGGTCTATGTAAGAAAATAGAAAAATCTTTTCTTGTCCCAGAAAAAGTTCCCCTAATCCTCAGTTGCTAATACTCTTATCTCTGCCGCTGACTGTAACTCATTTGTGTTATGTAACTGCACCATTTTGCTGACCATTTAAAATCTCAGAAGAAATTATTCAGCTATATCCCTGTTTTGTTGCACACTTACTCTTCTTTACTACCTCTGCTCCAGTGTAATCTCTGGATAACGCCTTTTGGCTTCAGGTGTATTTTTCCTTTCTCTCTTTTATATGTTTCTCGTTGTTTTGGTTTATGCTCTTTCTTTGTTCTCTGGATCATGAAAGAGATAAGCTGTTCCTAAGAAGCTGTTTTGAAAACATCTTTGCTGTTCTGGCCTGACAGACAGGGTGCTAAAGCATCGAGCTGTTCATTGTGGTTCCTCTCTCTCTCACATGGGCTGGCACAAATGGAAGGTGCCAAAGCTGAGACATCTGGGTTTGTCCTGCAGGTTAAAAGCAGCCTTTGGAGGTGGCTGGAAAGGCACAGTTTGCTCAGCTGGCAATGCAAAGCTATTTTCATCTAATGTTCTTTTCTGTTGGTTTTGGGGATTTTCTTTTGGGGGTGTTTGTCTGGGTTTTTTACTGGGTTTTTGTTGTGGTGTTTCTGTTTTGTTTTGTTTTGTTGTTTGGTTTTTTTTAAAGTAGCAATATGGCCTGTTCTTGTAAGAAGCTTTACTACCAAATTGTCCCACCAGCCTCCTACTTTTCCAAATTTTCTCCAGTACGTTTGGGGTTTTCTCTTTTGCTTCCACTTCCACTCCTTCCTTCTCACCTTTCTTCCTCCGATTCCAATATGATAAAATGGATGACAACTAAAAGTCCTTCCCAGAATGAGAAAAAAAACCTCAGAAAACCAAAATGTATAGTAATAACTCTGATCTGGACGACTTCTCTCTTAAGTAGTTTGAATTACTTTGATGTGATTTATTAACACAAACCAGATAACTGCAGAACCGTTGCAGTTTGGATCTAAATGAGGAATGGAAGTTATTGATCACACAACCAAGGTCACTTGGTCTCCAGGTGAGAGGGGAATGGCTGAGGCTTGGAAGGAAAGGCAAAGTGCTCAACAGTCACACCTGACCAGATAAGTGGTGTGAAGCTGGGAAACATTTATTTTGAAGAAAGTCTTTAATTCATAATCACAGGTGCTGCATGAAATCCATTGTATTTCTAACACATATTTTATAGAATGGGAAAAACAAACCAGATGCTGTAAACAAGCTCAACACTGGTTTTGTAAACACAAAACACTCTCCACCCTTGGTTCACTTTCCTCTCTAATCCTGACCGAGGTTTCCTGTGAGATCACCATTTTCACCAGGAGATCACCAGGTTCTTGTAGGTGATGACAGTAACTATCGTAAAGCCATCAGTTCTACCATCACTCTGGCAGAGCTGCTTCTTTGCAAGCACTGGAATTTATTTGATTGATTCTGACCTTTTCTCCCCTCTGGAAACCTGTGCTTTTGAAATGCTGAGGTCTTTGCTCGATTGTAGCATTGTTTAATACAGGTTTAGGTATCATTAAATGAGTATGAAATCGGACTCCTGTGAAAGGGAGACACATTCACAGCTTGGAATGTCACTGTCTTGCACGTGCATGTTTAAATTCTCACATGTGAGAGGATATGAGGTCTTTGAGATCAATAATGGAAAGAAGAAAAATAAAAAATAAATAGAAATATATTTACAGAAAAAATGTCAGTGTTTCTCAAGAAAAGCCTTGAGGATTTTCCATCGAATTATCAGACAACAGTCTTATAAAAACAAAGTATCTTCCAAAAAGTCATGGTGAATCAATAGGGATTTTTTTAACACTGTTGTGTCCATCTGAATTTTATCTCACAAAAGTTTCTTTGTTTAAGGCTAGAACCCATGAGAATACATTTTCCTGGGTTTATATTCTTTCCTGAATCATCTCCTACAGCAAATCAGCTCCTTGTCTAAGTGGACCATGTCTGACAAGCTGAGGCCATTCTTGTATTTTCACTTGTGCTCTCTTCATGTCCCCGAGGTGGAATCT
>VXBT01007138.1:3827743-3860201 GCA_013400235.1 Oriolus oriolus | reverse complement strand
GGGGGGGGGGGATGGAGCCTCTGCAGAGGTGAATGTCCCTCCCACCCAAGTCCTTGTGGTGGCACTTAGGGCACAGGGCTTTAGAGGAAGAGCTTTTGTGGTTGGGATACTGCATCCAGAGGCACTGAGGCCAGGGACAGCTCCTGTTGGCTTGGGCCTCAGTCCAGCACCCTTCAGTGGCGTCTTTCTATGTTCAGAATGTTTAGCAGCTTGAAAATCATTGTTACAAATAAAAGAAAGTTGCTCTTGAAGCAGTACATAGGCTTTGACCCTTTCTCTGACTGCAGTTATTTTAGCTTTCATTCAATTCTACTGGAACTGCCACTTCAGTCTTTGGCTTTTGATTTAATAGACCCCTGTCAAAGCCAGCATAAAACTGATTTAAAATAACCATAGAAACAGACAGAGTGTATTGTCTTTATCTTTCAGACTGATGTTTTGTTTCTCTTAGATCTTTGTAAAAATTCAGTAGAGGGAGTTGAAATGCTGCATTTGAATACAAAAAAATCTAATATACAGGAGGAAAAAGCCAAGCCCAAATTGCTGTGTGCTGAAGGTATGTTTTATGCATTACAGTTTAGCTAAGACCCATTGAAGGAGAAACTTCAGCAGCTTGCTGGGGCACTCTCCATCAGCTGTGGCTGCTGTTGGAGCCTGCTGTAAACATTCTGCTGGTTTACAGCTGGCAACTGCTAGACTTGGCACGGCCCATGTGAAATGTTTAGATAAATAAATAAGTATTTCTCTTCTCTCCATTCAGAGGTAATCGTGGCAGTAAATACCAACAAGAACAAACAATCAAGTTAGTGGTGAGGACTCGTTAGTAAATGCTGTTATCTTGCTCATTTCATTCATAAAGCTGAACCAGCCAGGTGCTTGGAAACCAAGCAGGTTTCACTTTTTAACAGCAAATCTACTAAACTGCAGTGAGTCTTTCTTTATGGCACAGCTTTATTTATGTTTACTGAAGGAAAGTGGTTGTCCCTGGCACTTTGAGCAGATGGTCTGGGCTCTCCAGTTCTACCGAGAACTGTATTTGTAAGTAATGCAATATTTATAATATAATTTCATGCTATTTCTATTTTTTTTTAAATGAACTGTTTTATAAAGAAGCTTCTGAAAGTGAGGAGTGACCTTTCTGAATCCCATCTATGGAATGTTGTACAACTGGAAGTTACAGAAAATAATTTTACATCTATTTATATGATATATTTTTACCATATTTTATGGTTTAGACTCCTGAGCTCTCTTTCCAAGTGTTTCACAGGTCATGTGCTTGTTCTATTGTCCCTGTGCTATAGAAGTAATAGCATTAACGGTAACTCTTTAGAAGTTAGCTCACTTAAAAGACAATTTGGGGAATAGGGTACCTGTGGTTGATGAAGTGGGATGGAAACTTTTATCATAATCACTGTTTCCTATTTATTGTCATTAATTCTGAAGCATTTTTATCTGCATTAGCATTTTAGCGTCATGTTTAATGGGTTCTTAAAATACACCATGTTCAGTGGCCAAAGGACTGCAGCTTGTCCATTGAAGCCAGCCAGTGAACCCCAGGCACGAGTGCATTCCTGCGTGAGCACTTGGGTTTGGTGCTGGCTGCCCCAGGGTTTGACTGGAGGGCACTCTGGTTCCAGAAGTGTCTCCTGGGCTTCTCATCACACCACCTGTGCCTTCTGTTCAGCTTGGCTGTCAGTGTGGATCCAGAAACTGCCGCCTCTGCTGCTTTCCTCTGTGCAGGCCTGCCTCTCAGCCTGTGTCTTAAACAACACCTCGTTCATATTGGCACCTTAAGGAGTTACTCCAAGATGCAAAAGTCCTTCATTCCCAACAGTGAGGAATGCAGTTTGATTTTTATTTTTTAAATTTTATTTTTTCCTGTGTCATCCTACAGGCTGTTGGCTCTCAGCCTGGGAGTTCTGTAATTTTTATGGGAGGTCTAGGTGCCCAACTGCTCTAAGTAAGCATTATCTCCTTGGCTTGAAAAAGGCTCAGCAGCATTCTGATTTTAAGTATGTCTGCAATTTGAGGGACAGGAAGCCAAATTTAAGTGACTATATTTATGTGTGAAACAGAGCTGCCTCAGTTCTCCAGGAGTAGATTTTCATGGTGAGTGGCTGCCCAAAGAAATCTGTAGCTGAGAAGAGGCAGATTCCCAGCACATACCAATTACCTCAGCCTTGTTCACTTGAGTGGAGCTGCCAGTTTACTGCAGGATTTGCTGCAGGAAGCTGGCAGAGAAATAGGGAATATCAGCAACGACATCAATCACTTGTTGCACAGCAGTTTGCTTGGCATGTGGCCATTTGCTACAAATTGCCCTCAAAAGCTTCACATCTTCTTGGAGCACTGAGCTATTTAGTGTGTTAAACTTCCTGCACTTTGTGGCCTGAGAGAATTCCTTTTGTGGGCAATGGATAATGATCTACCTGGCAGTGCTTTAAGATACATATACATGTATATAAAATCAGGTGTCAAGGGCCAAACAAGGTGAAATTGGGTTTTAGTGTGAAAATGTCAAGTTTTCAGCATTCTTTGCAGCCACAGAAAAGCCAAGAAGCCATGTGGGGCTAGAAGCTTCTTCAGGAAAGACACAAAGAAGGGAGAGAGGTGAGTTTCTCCTCTCCCCAGATTTCTGCTCTATCAGCAGTGCCAATCAGATGTCATATCAAAAGGGTTTTCACCTCCAACGTGAGACTCGGCTTAATATTTCAAAACTTTAAATTTCATATCCCCTTTAGCTGTACAAGTCTCCTCACCTGTAACCTGCTTGTGCTTTTGACTTCAGAAAGTTGCCAGATTGGAAATTTCAGACTGAGCCTCTCATTAGCTGTGGGTACCATGAACTCAGAAAAAGATAATGAGCAAAACAAACAGCAGTTCTCAGTCTTCTTTATCTGAGAAAGTTCAGGTCTGGCTGTCAGTTTGCAGTTTGGTTAATTATTCTTCCTCTTGGGACAACTTGTTCTTACATTTATTAATATTATTTGGATTTTGAGTATCACATCTTCTTCCATGGCAGCATCTCTTCCATTTCGCATTGTTTACATGAGGACACACATTTCCAGTTTCCCTTTCTCATGACACGTCAGCAGGAGTTGCGATTCAATTCCATCAGAAGAGACCCTCTGGGAAGGTCTAATCTCAGTCCCTTTTCTTTACAGAGTTTGTCATATTTGGTCATATGGTGAGGGTCAGAGATCGTGGATGAAAACAGGGCAATATCCAATTTTTGTGTTTAGATACTGTGGAAACTCCAACACTTCAATCACATGATGTTCACAAGGCTTTTTGTATGGGTTTTCTGTATTTTAAAATATTTGAAAATACTGTCTGATTGGCTTTATCCATTAGAAAAACTAACAAAATCAGAAGAAGAACAAATCTTGATTGCTTTTGTTTTTAAATAAAGAAACCAAGTTTCTCTATTTACAGTCTTTGACAAAACTGATATAAACTAGCAAATTGGGGCTTTTTTGAGCTTTAACAGCAAGTTTGGGGGAAGTAAGATTTCCAGAGCAGGAATCTGACATAATCTTATAAATAAATGTCAAAAAGTTGTGATATGCAGCGACTCTTACAGCATAATGAAAAGCCCATTAAGTCAGACTCACATAACTCCACTGAATCCAGGCCTCTTCTTTGTTCCTGTCAGAATCTAGAAATCTTTGGATAAGGAAGTTTTGGAGGACACTTTTCTGTTTTGCTTCATCCCACCACAAAGTGGTGGCATTATGGCCCCCCTCACCCTCTTACACCTTCCAACCCCAGCCATCACTTTGTGCTCGCTGCTTTTCAACCTTCCCGGGGTGTTTCTGTGCTTTCCCTCCTCCAGATGATGCTCTCAGCTGCCAAACTGCTGATTTACTTCTCTGCTGAGTTCAGAGTGGCCCAGTTTTGTGCCATGAAATGCAGTTACAGGAAATGTAATTGAGAACATGAACGTATCAGCTCTGAAGAAAGGACAAAACAGAATTTAGGGAGATAGCTGAAAATAGCCGTGGCCATATGGATTTCATTGGGTGTGTGCAATATGCTGATGCCATCTCTTTTTTGGTAGCAATTATATGCTCTCTGTTTTCAAGTCTCCTAATTTTTGTTTTGCATTTAACATCTCAAAGCCATTTTGGAGAAACAAACTCTGAGTATCATTACTGCACAAATTGGTAAATTGGGTGTAAACATTTTATAAGCAGCATGTTCAGTCTTATTTTTTTTTGTGGTGGGATTTTTTAGGGTTTGGTTTTTTTGCCTTTTTTTTAAGTGAACACATTATTTCACAGCTGCTAGCTTACTGGGTCACAAGTTAATAGCATCTCTGCCTGGCACTGAATTTGAGTTATTACTGACTCACATCATGAGTTAGGCCACTGTGGATTTTTTCATTTCTAGCAGTTGTTGTTATAAACGCTGTGTCATCATTGTGAATCTTTCTCTGATCTTATAACAAAGTTTATTTGATGTATCCTGAATCTGTCTCTTTTCTGATGGAATATCAGCTATAAGTAACTTGAAATAGCAATGAGCATCATATTTAGGGAATGGTTTGGATGTGTTTGGATGATAGCTATGTTCTTCAGCTAACTCCGTGTTTGAATTTCCCGGATTCATAGGAAAAAACGGAAAATGTTGTCCTCTATGTTTGTAATAATGGTTTAAAAGAAGCTTCAGGGATATAACCTGAGAGATCTATTGCTGCCTTGAGCTAAAGCACAAGAAGAGGAACTTCAAGAAGCTCGCTGGGATTTCAGCTGTGACTTTCTTGGGTGCTGTCACGAGAGGGGAGATTGATTATTACCTGCAAGTCCAGGTGAAAAGTATCTTGTGTAAAGCTCCCATTTCCAGCAAGCATTCAAGGTGTAGGATAGATGCTCATTGAACATAGTACGAAAAGTGTTGGAAGATTTATTTGCATCCTCGTAAAGTCAGGACAGCTGTTCATAGATACAGTCCTGCTTTCTGCAGGAAGCCATTTCTACAGGCTGTTAGCTCGCTGCCAGCAGCACCCTTTGTGTTACAGGCTATTGTTTCTGCATCTCTCAGAGTTGTCTCTGGTTTGCTCTGTGGCGTGTTCTATAAATCATACTTTGGCAGGAGGCATTGGAGGGTTGCTTTCTGTAGAGGTAATAACACTTGGCATTGATAGGGCACGTCAGACAATCACACAGAACTTTGCTGAGCTTCATAACAACCCTCTGGAGCAAGTAAGTATCATCACTCCCATTTTTTTCAAATATGAATTTTTGACCTTCTACTGTATCTTATGGGATGTTCTGTTTAGCCTTCATATTCTGATCTTAAACTTGGGGCTGAGTGGAATCCTTGTGTGCTTCACATAGTAAAACCCTCATGTGATGCTTATTGCTCATGCTGCTCCCTGGGGAGTCACAGGCAACCTGAGATGGCCTTGGCTGCCTGGAGTTGACTCTGAGGGGTCTTTTCTGAATGAGGCTCGAGGCAGAATCCCTTCTCTTCTCCCCTACTCCCTGGCCAGCTGTGAGAAGTCTCTCTGTTTAGTTCCATATCATTGTCCCCGTCCATGTGGAGCTGAGTTCTGCAGCCCAAAGACCAGCTGAAGCAGGGTCTTTACAGCTGGATAAGCCTGAATGTGTTTGTACCAAGGCTCATGAGACACACACAGTTGGTACATCTCTGTGTGGTTCTGGGGAGAAGTGCTGGATGTGAGGCTTTGAGGGTGTAGAAACTCAGAACGCTCAGCTTCACATTTGCATCTACAGGTGTGAGGGGAGTGAGAAACAGGAGCCACAAGGGACAAATGTCTTGGTACTCCTGGTTCAGTAATGCCGGGTGGGTAAATGTGATGAAGACCCACACAGTTCAAGCTGGACAAATGGAGGTGGGGAACAATTTGGACAACTAATCCTGACCTGAGATCACAATTAGAGGTTTCTTTGCAGGGGAATAAGTGAGGGAAAAAACCCACAACAACCTGCTACAAAACCCAACATCTGGTCTTTTTTTCTGAGCCTTACCAATAGGTGATGTGGATACATGAACAACATCTTTTCTCATAAAGGATAATTTATGATTTCATGAACAGAGAAAATTAGCTGTGCTCCATCACTGTCCCAGGGACTCAACAACTGTTGAGTCATATCTGGGAGGGATTACAACTGTGGACTTAAAGCCCTGGCCTTCCAGAAGAGATGGGGGTACACTTGAGGATGCATTACTGGAGAATATCAAAGAATAAATGACCAAAACTATGCAAGAGACAAAAAAGCCAAGATAAGAAACTGCCCTTGTTTCAGGCAAGTGACTTGTGAAAACATGCAGTAGTTGAACTGCTGGCTAGAAAGATTAAAGTGTCCGGATTAAATTGTATTGTGCCAGAGCCCGGGCTCGCATGAAATGGCACAATTCTGTTAACGTTACTGGAGCTTCAGAGATTTGCTATAGGTTAGGATTTGTCTTACCGAATTATTACTTTGGCAAACTCCCACTGACATCTGTCAGGTTAAGGACAACTGTGTTCTCTATCTATAGACATTGTAGACTCAAGATTGAAGAACATAACCTTGGCTTTAAACAGTGACACGAGCATTACATGAAATTGTTTCAGAATTTCTTTTACTGAGCTGGAATGTTCCATATTTTAGTATTTCTAAAGGAAAATGTGAAAAAACGTAGGTATCATAGAGAAGCAATTACCTTTGAACTCAACGTTCTTTTTGCTCAGCTTCACCTCCTTTTTTTCTGCTCACTGTGTTTCACAACATTATGCCCCAACTAGTTTAACATCAAGTGTTTGTGGAAGACAAATGTAGTGTGCATAAAGTCATTAAGGCTGAAACATGTGCTTTTAGTACTGAAGAGAAAAGATGTTGCCATAATTTGATAGTTATTCAAAAGAAATGGAAAGGCTTCTAACACAGAGAATGGTCTAGGCTGTTGAAAAAAGATCTAAGGGTAATTTTTGTTTCACTACTAAAAAGAGTTCATGATAATGAGGCTGACATTTGCCAGTTGTTCTTCTCTATTTTTTACTCAGAAGGAATCCTAACTAGCCTTATGGCTGTAGTTATGGATAAGGTCATTTCTGCTTCATTCTTTTTTTGCTTCTTTGCTTCACGGTGGATTTGAAATGGAGTTTGGTTTGTTTTAACAGTTGCTACTCAATGCTTCCAAAAGTGGCTGACTTCTTACAACACAGGGGCTTACATTTCATTTCAGATGGGGTATGTGTGTTTTTGTGAGCATGGGGCAGGAGGGTGAGCAACTAAACCTCATCATATGGGGCAAATTATGCCTATACATAGGATGAATCACATGGTCTGTGTGTGAATAATGGAGTCACAAGCTGGCTGTATTTCCTGATAGAGAAGGGCAGTCTAAAGCTGACAGTGTATTCTTTATTCTCATCCTGATGTCTGCAGGACAGGGCCTGTGCTCTGCAGCACGCTGGTGTGCACAGGCAGCACTAGTTTTGGAGACAGGTCTTTGGTCTATGTGCCTGTATCATGATGCAAGTGGAACATGGGTGCTTGAATTTGTAGGGAGAGCAGAGCATTCTCCTGCTTTTGGCCCAAAACATTTCTGATTCTACTTTTTGGTGTGTAGTTAAGGGTACTGGCAGTTCCCTCCCATCCTTCCAATGGCTGGAATATTAAAGCAGAGTTGTACTTTTTCTTTATTTGCTGGCTGATGTTTTCAGAATGGACATAAAAGACTGAAGTCCTTACTCTGGTACTCCTCAGGTAGAAACATTCCCCTTGTTGCACCACTTTCCAAATACGCACTATCACTAAACAACAGAGATTTGGTAATTGGTTGTATGTAAATAAATTATGATCAGGTATGTTTAATTATGAATGGGGATGTGTATGTAAGAGAACAGAAGACATCTAAAGAAAATATGATATACACAAGGGATAGGAAATAAAAGAAACATTCCTTGGTTCTAGAAGCCATAAACTGTCAGGCATTTCAGTGATTTGTCACCTCTGCATTAACCACTGACTCAAGCTATTAATGGTAAAAGCAGATAATTACAGTGCCATCCTCTAACAAAGAAGCTGTTATAGCTGGGTAAATAACAGGCCCTATAAAATTGTCTAAAATTTGTGTTCGCACAGCAGACAGCATTCGGTAAGCTCCTGTTAGCTCTGGAGATGTTTGGGAAAGGGAACTTTTTCTTTTGTGTGTTTTATGTTGTAATATCAGGGGAAGAAACAAAAGGTAAAACAACCCCCAGATTGTATGACAGGTTTTAAAGCATCTACTGCAGAGAGATAAAGCCAAAATGGCCTTCTCAAAGCCAAAGGCAAGTCTGTGAGATTGCTACAGAGCTTGCAATAGTCGAGCTGCGCTTTCTTCCAGTGAAGCGAAGTATGGCAGTGCATTTTTATAGTCACACTGATATTCTCTGCACTTCATTCCTTATTCTTTTCCTGGCAGCAAAACAGTACTGGCTGCTGTGTGACACAAAAGTGGGGAGTGTGTAGCAAGAGCATCCTGCTGGAGTTGTTCTTGTGGCCACAGCCACATTGAGACAAGGTTATCAGTGACAGCAAACACCAGCCTAGCATGGGTAGACTGAGTTGTTCTTGCTACAGAAGCTGTCCAATTAGAGATACCTGAAACCTCCTGCCAAGGAAAAGTGGTGGCTGCAGCTGTGCTGCTTCCTCACATCTTGGGCTGTGCTGGGCCTTCAGGCTGCACAGCATCGACCGTGAGTATTGTATGACTTGAACAAACAAAACATCACAAAAGGATAGGCTGGAGGCAAAGCCCTGGGGAATGTTTCATTTGTGGCTCAGGAGGTACAGCCTCTGCTGGCTGTGCTGGCTGTGGAAATAACTCGCTCTTGGTGGCACTGAGCAGTGGGATGTGACAGTCCCCATGCTCACCCAGCTTCCCAGACAGCAAGGGAGAAGGTACACTTCATACAGGAGAGACATTTCCTGTAATAAATATGGACAGGAAAAAGATGATGAGAATAGACCAGTTTTCTGATTCTAATTAGTGCTTCACACTGAGAATATTGTGAGCATAAAACATCTTGCAGAATAAAAAATTATCAGGACAACAGCAGTCATCAGTTCAAGTAATAAAAAGGCACTTAGGTATTAAAAAAAGAATCTAGAAATAGACTTATTTAATGGGGCATTTTTTCCTAGAGAAAGTTTAGCATTTCCTGCTGTACTGATGTTTATGTGAGATAAATATAAAGTATTATCAGTTGAACTGCATTTGTTGCCACTGAAAGCTTCTATCTCCTTCAACTGAATCTGCTTACCATGAGCAAAGTAACTGAGTGATGCACTTGCTTAGATTCCAATTCAGTTTAGGGAAAGGGTAGAAATGAAATTGCTCTTGGCCTTCATTAGTGTTGAAAATATTGATCAAATGGCTTATCTACCAAAAATGAAAGGCTTGTGAGTGTTCTTTGAAGATAGAGCATTGGAAGGATCTGAGGGGATGATTCTAATAAGTTGTTATCAAGGGATTTTTTTTTTTTTGGTATGGAGACCAGTGTTTGCTTGAAAATGCTTTACTAAAAAAAAATGTGTATGTTTTCTGAAATGTTGCTTTTCTTGTGTATACACATGTGTATGTACTTGTCTCTGTGTGTTAGTTGGTAGAGCCCATTCAAGGTGTAGATTGTTTAAGAAGGGCTTGTGGCCACCCAGTCCTGAAGTTAAAGGTGTCTTGGCCCAGCCTTGGAGGCAGCCCCTGTTAAAGTGCTGTGCCACACGGAGCTGCCACTGAGCTGGGGAGGACTCGAGGGCAGCACTGCTGCAGCAGCACAGCCAGAGTCTGGCCAAAGGGCTGACAGGAGGCAGTTCTGGAAGCACAGTGCCTGCCCTGGTGCTGTGTCTGGCCAAAGGGCTGACAGGAGGCAGTTCTGGAAGCACAGTGCCTGCCCTGGTGCTGTGCCCAAAGGGCTGACAGGGGCAGTTCTGGAAGCACAGTGCCTGCCCTGGTGCTGTGCCCAAAGGGCTGACAGGGGCAGTTCTGGAAGCACAGTGCCTGCCCTGGTGCTGTGTCCAGAGGGCTGACAGGGGCAGTTCTGGAAGCACAGTGCCTGCCCTGGTGCTGTGTCTGCCCAAAGGGCTGACAGGGGCAGTTCTGGAAGCACAGTGCCTGCCCTGGTGCTGTGCCCAAAGGGCTGACAGGGGCAGTTCTGGAAGCACAGTGCCTGCCCTGGTGCTGTGTCTGCCCAAAGGGCTGACAGGGGCAGTTCTGGAAGCACAGTGCCTGCCCTGGTGCTATTTGCTGCTGCCCAGCTGCATTACCTGCCTGTGTGGCCACTTCCTTCTGACAAACACTTCACATTGCTCACTTAAAAATTGCCCCCAAATATTTTTCCCCTCATTGTTTTTATTTGAACCATTCCTTCCAGCTTCTCTCCCTGTGGATGAATTTCTGGTCTCTGTCCTCCTTTGCTCCTTATACTGTTGCTTCTTGTCACTGTTTTCATGCCTTCCTCTCTCCGTCCTGCTGCTCCCACTGTGTATCTGATTTTTGGCTGTGCTGATTGCATTTCCTTTTTTTTGTTCTTGTTGGCCTTTACTGCAATAAGCACAACACTGATAGTTTCTTTGTTGACATATGTGGGATGAGATATGACAATACATTATTTCACTGAAGATTTTCCTCAAAGGATTATCCCTCCAGGGTGAAATGATTATTTCCTCTGTTTCAGATTAACCATGCTAGGAAGGAAATATTTCATGCTTCATTACTACCATTAATCTTCCAAGGTGCCCCTCTGAATGAAAATCCATTGTTTTTTTTAACAGAGACGGACACCAATACAAGTTATCCTGTGTAATTATACTTCTAACAGATGTATCTGTCGTGTTGCTCAGTGTTTGGTAACATAACATCACTGAATATTACACTGCAATGTAAAACACATTCTCAAGTAGGTATGCAGACCTGCAGTTTTTCTCTGAACTCTAATAAAATGTGATGGCGTTTAATCTGCTGTAGTGCACAGGGAAGTGTATTTACCTTGCAAGACCATAGGAGACTCGCCTTCGATGCTGTGGCAAGAACATCCAAGGTAATGGAGTGACACTGAAGAGCAGGAGAGGGAGGTGAAGTTCAGAACCCTTTGGACTTGGGAGCAAAAATCCCCTTTTCTGTGGAGATAGGATCAGGATCATCCATGTTACTTCTGTGTTTTCTCTCTAGTTGCTGTTGTGAGTAATGGTGACCTGACTTCAGAGAGGCTGTTTCACTGGAGGCTGTCAGAGACCTGATGTTCTTCCTGCGTCATGCCCCTCCAGGACTCATTGCCTCTGGAAGGCAGCACCTCATGTTCTGCAGCAAAAGAAACAATAATCAGCAGATGCTGCTTGCTCATTTCTTTAGGTACTCAAGTAGTTCTGTGAAAGCTTTGCATGAATTAATGTGCAGCATGTGCCAAACCCATTGTACTGCTCCCCATGATTTATAATTTCATCCTTTTCTTTTCCAGCCAGGAATATTCAGGTGTAGGAGAGCACTGCACGGCAGAGGAGCTCTGGAGGCATAAGCCAGTGTGTTTGATGAGCTGTGTGTGCTGTCCTGTGAGGATTGCACAGTCTTGTCAGTCCTGCTGCATCTTCTAGGCTTCTGTGTTATTTATTGCCCATAAAGCAAATCAAAGTACTCCTTTGCTACTGACATAGAAGGGAGGGCTTTGAACTAAATGCTTTGCCTCTTACAGCTTTCCTTGGGATATGTTTTGAGATATCTAAATGCTTATACAGGAATTGTCACTTACACTGAGGTTTTACAGTGCTTAGCAACTTTCAAGCTGATCTAAGGATTGCTAAATAGTAATTATATCATTCCTTTCTCTTCTGTTCTCTTTCTGTTCCTTTTGCTCCCACATGTACCCATCATGCTCCTACAGTTTCCAAGTCAAATATTAATATGCTCACACATCCTGGAATTAAGTTTGCCTGTACTTAATTTAGTTTCATTATGTATTACAGCTTAGCTAACATGCCATTAGCAGGCACTGAAGTCCCTTCTGCATTACAGCTGCCTCAGCCTCTGCTCCCAGCTAGCTCAGAATTCTCCTCTTTTTTCTTCCTATGAGTGGAGGCAGCAGATTGGGGAGCACAGAATGGATCCTCGCTCCCATGTTCCGTGTACTGACTCTGGCAGTACCTGGCAAAAGTAGGCAAAATCTTTGAAATGCTGTGATAAAGCTTTCTCAAAATACACAGAACTTAAGCTCCAGACCCTTTTCAGGAACTCCAAAACGGAGATGTAGTTAAGACTTTTAAAAATACAGCTATGAGAACATATTTCAAAATGTTCTTAACGATAGGAATCCCTACTTTTATGTAGCAGGAAAGATTTGTATTTCTAAGCAAATGCTTTTTCTGAAGCTAAGTATTTGCAACCTATTGGGTTTTACTCCTTGGAATCAGAGGTTTACTTATCTGCAGGTTTATCCCACTGTTTGAAATGGCAATGATTATAATAAACCATGAAAAAATTAAACTTGACGATTATTTTGACAGATTGGTTAGACTCCTGCTTCCTCTACTCTGCACACTCAGAGCAATGGATTCTGGTGCTCATGGAGAGATGAATTTTAAATTAGTGTGAATACGTGGGTTCATAAGGAACTGTGCATCAATTTTAAATCTCAGCTGGAAAGCAAAATGCAAGTTAGTCATTTTTGTCTCCGATATCAAAAAGATTTTAATCCCTTTCAAGTATCTTTCTTTTCCTGTATTTAGAAAGCAGGTTACCTTTTCCAAGTCTCTTGAGACAGGTTAACATTAGTTACTGTGAAAAGGGAAAAACCCCACTGATTATTTTTATTTTTCAGTATATCCAACTCTTCTCTCCAGTAGTGGTCTCATAGAACAAAGCAAAATCTGGAGATCCTTAAGAGGCTTGAATGTAAATAATGATTTCTAATAATGACTACAGGATTGTCTTCATTGGAGTTTTAATGGGGATCAATGAGGTTAGACTGGGGAATACAAATTAAGATGGGAAATTCAGGAAATTTACTCTTTCACTCTGTAGCACAGTTAGAGAAGACGTGGAATCCGGCACTGTCAGTCAAGAGCCCAGCACTGAGAAAAGGGAAGATCATAGCTGCTCAAGTCTCAAGACATGGTCCCTTTTCCTTTTGGTAAACAGAATGGGTAGAAGCCCATGGATTTCAGGGCCTTTTGCCCACATCACCAAAGTGCATCTCTGGATCAGTCTAGTCTTGGGGTTGGGAAGGTAAGAAAAGATATTTTTATCTTTCAGTGCTTAGTAATTGCAATCATGAAATTAGTTTACGCCTGCCTTTGTGAACTTGCTCATAATTTCCCAAGGTAGATGTGAGGTTTGGCTGTGGCTGAAAGGAGTGTAGTGCTACACTCTGTCCTACTGGAGAAGAGAAGCCATAAAATGCTGGAGAGTTATCATTCCATGGTCCCAACACATACTCGGTGCCCACAGACTGTGGAGACAGACTCTGTTCTTTTGCAGTCTCCAAATCTAATGGAAGCTCTAAGATGCTCCTGAACTGACCACAGAAAATAAAGTATTATTTTGTTGTTTGGAAAGGTTGAGGAAAAGACTTAAGAAACAAAATTCTCATCTTTCTCACCCCAGAAAAAATATTCAGGTCTTCCAGTGACAATTGCAGAAAACATTGCCTGAGGCTGTAACATAAAGAGCAGAGTGGAAAGTCCCAGCCCTGTTGCAAGGCTGATGTGATCATTGTTGTTCCTGCTAGAGAACTCTGTGGGTGTATTTCACAGCAATATTTTAAAAAATATTTTTCCCTTTTATTTATTTAAAACTAATGTTCTTTTATGTAAAAAATAAGGTCTGTGAATTCAAGGAATTCAGGTCTTCTGTTCAAGTCTAGACTTAGTCCTTAGTGCATTTATTTAATTTTCATTTGTCCTTCTGAGTAGAATGAGCTCCTTTGTTATGCAAAGTCTTCCACACTTTGCTCTTACACCGAAGTTCCTGGGCAGTACCACCTCTGTGCTGTGTATTTGACAGGAATGCAAATAAATTGGAAGAACTACAATGATTCCTTCTTTTCAAGGTAATTTCTAAATAGATTGTTTCAGAAATGGAAAATGGAAAGAAAGCATTTAAATTATTTCATGTAGCTTGGTTTAGGATATTCCTTTGCAATCATTTTAGATTTGTAACACCTGTATTTTATTTCAAAGAAAGTTGACTCTGAATGATCATATTAGCCAAAATTAAAGCAGAGAGAATAAAAATGTGCTTGTGACATCCCTGCAGCATAAAAGTCTAATGTTGCCACATGGACAAGTTTAATGTGAAATTGAAATCTTTTGTCAAAGCCCTGAGTAAAGTCACTCATTAATTATCATTAGTTCAACTCTTTTAGAATGGCAGATTTGGAGAGCCCAAAGCAGCACAAACATTAAACTAGTTTTTATTAGGTAATCCTTACATTATTTTTACATTGTTATGCAGAGACACTGTGGCATAACAAAATGTGGTATGTTGCATGTTTGCCTATATTTTTACCTAATTTCAGTCTTTCTTCTTTCTCCCATTCCTTTAATTTCCTGGTAATTGTACCTGTGAGCCCATTACCTGCCTCTCTGGGTGCCCAGGAGGGTCATCCATGTGACAAGACCGTAGCTCTTGCTTTCCACAGGCCCGTGGAGATTACCAAGTGCAAATCTGTACCTTCAAAACACCTGCTGAAAATGGCAAAAATAGCAGTTCTTTCTCTTCACCCACACTACATTGTCTAACAGCACAATCCATCTCATGCTGGTATTAATAGCAGCTCACAGGGATTTCAGTGGAAGCAGATCCTGCGTGGATAGCAGGGAATGAGCTCAGCTGGGGTAAGTGGGCAGCCAAGTCCTGGCTGGGAGTGAAGCAGCAACGTGGCAGCTGCTGCCTTTGGCCGTGCTGAGGGGACAGGGCCCAGCTGGGGCACAGCAGGGCACGGCCCTTTTCAGTGCCCTGTGAGCAAAGCACAAAGCTGGGCCCCCATTCCGAGTGGGAATTCCTGCTCCTGCTCCCTCCAGGAAAGCAGAGTGTGACAGTGGCACTGCCCAGGGAAGCAGGAGCCAAGGCTGATTGTGGTGGCAGCAGTGTCCTCCCCTCTCTGGTGTCAGCTAAAGTGGCTTTTGCTACCACAGTGTGCGAAAGATTCTGCCCTGCACTGTTGGCAAGTCTGAAAATGCTGTTGGAAATTCTGGCAGAACTTGTCTTTTAAAAGACAAAACCAAAACACCACCCAAGGAAAAGAGAGAACAAGGATTGCTCACAGCCTGTCTTGTCCACCTACCTACCAGTACCTGGGGTTGTTCGACAGGGGAAGGTTTAGACCATGACTTTCATCAGTGGCACCTTTCTAAACCATGTGGATTTGACTGAAAACTCTGGTGCCTCAGTTTTTATTTACCAAGCTTTCCAGTTCCCAGATTATGCAGATAATGGTTTGCACTGGGGACTAAGAAGTTAATCCTTTTCTTGCTAAGTCTGAAAGCTAAGAGTTGTGATTAACAAAATGACTAACAGAGTATCTCTAATGATTTGTTTTTTTTTTTTTTTTTTTGAAGAAAAAGTAATAATTGAGAAAAGAAATGCAAAAATCATACAGAACAGAAATTTCTGCCTTTTCACTAATGTGAACTTTATCATGATGCCTTTCCTGGAACGTTGGGGTTTTTTTTGAGATATGTTCCTTTTGAAAAGGCAGGAAAGCTTGACCAAATAATTAAATCACTTTAACATTTTCATGATTGGGAAGGATCTGCACAGAAATCATGTGCTTCATAGTGATTTGGTGGCTTTAAGGTCACACCAAATCATTTGTAGTCATTAAGCTGACCTAAACTGCTACTCTCAGCTTCCAGTCAGCCGTCCCTTTTTCTGAAATGCAGCTGGCCTCACATTAGAGGTGTTGGCTGTTGGCAAATTCATCAATTTTGCTGGTAGTCTGTTCCAATAGGTAATTAATTATTTAAGAGAAAGATTCCATTTGTAGTGTCAGCTTTTGGTATGTTTATTCTTTCTTACTTTTTCGCCTGAATTAAATGGCCCCATAATTTACAAATTCTACTATTCTATTTAAAGTGTTCTACTTTAACTGGTTCCTGACTTCCTTAATGTATTTTGACAAAATACATAGGTTGAACTTCCTGCTTGATGTGTGCAAAGCATGTTTTTCAGGTCTCTGGACATCTTTGTAGCTTTTTCACAATCCCTCTGCAGTTTTCCTGCGGTTTTTCCTGGCGTGGATGTGAGTACTGAAACGCCAGTGTGCAAAGGCAACATCACTAGAACATTCCACAGGGGTGGCAGCTCTTCCTTAACTCCCTTTGCTTGTCAGGCACCTCTTTGTTCCTCTTTTTTCTTGCGAGCTGTGGCAGCCAGAGAATCAGAGAGGGGATTCCTCCTCATTTTGCCCAAATAATTTCTGTAAGACACAAGAGCTGGTCACTGACTGCAGGTGGGATGATCTCCAGGAGGGATCCGTGGACACCTCTGTTCCCCCACAGTGCACAGAGTAGTTTGGGGATGGCTCCTGCCCGTCCTTCTTCTCCTCCTCTCCCTTTTGAGAACAGTTATTCAGTTGCAGAATGGTTTTGCAGTGCAGTCTTACCGGGGCACTGAAACCTCTTCCTCCCCTTGAAACCTTGTGTAACAAGGTACTAACACCTTTTTGAAGTGAGGCTAACTGTGAGATGTAATTAAGCGTTTGACAAGATGCTTTGAAATCCTTCTGAAGAAGCTGCCTTTGTACAATTAATAAACAGTATGATTCCTGTTCTCCTGCATCTTTAGAAATTCTATGGAAACAGGTAGGAAGGGGCAAGAAATGGATGAGGACTTCCTTATAAAATTTCTCCATCCTTGAATGCATCACTTATTTTAGACAATTAACTGCACCGAGTTCCTCATTAAAAGTGTATGAGTAGGCCCTGCTGACACAGACTCTCCCCAGTCTGCTTGCCTTGTGCCTTGGCTGCAGTGTGATCACTGATTTTTCAGACTCTTTGCTGATTCTTTGTTGGATTTCTGTAAAGAAAATTTAGGTTTCTTCCTTCTTCAAACTCATTTTTTTTTCATGTTTTGATCTTGCTTTCTTATATTTTCTTTCTGACAAACATGAGTCAGAATGCAGGCAGTGTTTTTGATGTAAAGATTGGTCAGATGAGAAGAAATAATTGACTTTTTAAAATGCATTTCAATGTCACAATCTCTTCTTGGCGGTCTCTGTGCTGACATACATATCCATATTTTTGCTTCTCATAATGGGGTAGAATTTACATATATTTTTCATATATTAGTTTTCTAATTCTTAGTCTTCTGTGAGTTATCAGTTTTATGCACCTTTAAACAATTTGGTTGCTACATATACGGTATTAGCTTTGTAACACATCTACATTCATTGAACTGCCGATGTTTTAAGGCGATGTAGTGTTTACAATGCAAGCAGTTGTAGGAGGAACAAATTACAAGCAACAGACAAAAGTAAAACACAGGAAAGATATTTGATAGCTGCAGTAAGGGTAGCAAACACTTAGCAAACGAGTAAAGCTTGCTTTGAACTCAAAGAAACTGGCAGCTCAGACGGAATACAGAAAAATAACCCCGAAACCTTTTAAGATGGAATATACCAGAAAAGGACAGTTTGCAATACAATCTTTTGTTAGAGAAAAGCAAGCAGATAAGGTATCTCTAGGAAGAACTAGGACACGATTGTTTCTGAAATATCTATGTGGCTTCCACGGAGCTGTTGGCTTTGCATCTCCTCTGGTGTCCCTGTAGCTGCTGTCCCCACTGGCTGTTGGGAACTGTCCCTGGCACGGCTGTTCCTTGGATCGTCCCCTTGCAGGCTGGAAACCACAGCTTGGCCAAGGCAGGAAGGGGCTGGGGAGCAGGCAAACAGTGGGGCCAATGCCTGAGCAGCTGGCCAGGGCCCGGGCTCGTTTCCTGAACCCATTTTAACGAGGAGCAGAGATGGCAGCACTGAGATGCAGGGCTCAGCGTGTCCCTGGGTTGCGGAGTGCTGCTCAGCCTGAGTTTGCGTCCCAAAGGAGCTGATCCGTGAGCAAAGCCCCAGCTCACCGCTTCAGTCCAGTGAGCGCTCTGGGTCTTCTCTTAACTTTCGGAATGAGTTAAAAACAAACAAAAAACCCACGACCAAGGTCAAACAAGATCGCAGGAGGTGGTGCTGAAAAATAAGTTTTGGACTTAATTCTTCCGTATTTCACACATATGATTTATTTCAAACTGCATTAGAGATGTGATTTCTCAGCCTCATTGAAGTCACTGCAAGTTTTGCTTGGAGCCTTTGGATATTAATTTTTAAGGCAAAACTCTGAAATCAGTGGTGCTTGGTCCCATGGAGTCTATGGCTCTGAAATGAGCCTTCCCCCCCCAGCTTTTTTACAGCTACCAATAGTGCTGTTATAAATTACTTCTACAGTTTCAATATTTGTGTTACAACAGAGCTCTTATTTTTTTCAAAACAGTGAGGAACAATCTAGGATGAAATATTATAGTTTTTATGCTAGCAATTGGAGAGCAAAATCAGGATTTTAACTGGTGGGAGGGTGGGATTACACCATTCATTTTTCTGTCCTGCTGTTCCTGTTGCTATAGGGTACTATGGGAATTAAAGTCTAAAACATAGTTATATTTTCTCATACGAGAAACAATTTAACAGTTTTTCCTCCAAAATCTTAAGTAATCAATACTTGATTATATGAAATATGATTTATAATTTGAAAGCTGTAACTATTTGTGTAATCTAACCAGTTTTGTCTTGATTTTTGCATGATAGCCCTATAAGTTAATCAGGCTTCCTCTTCACATCTGAGTTGAAATATCCTCTATTCTGCAGTAGTTGGAAGCTGGACTCGGTGAAACCAGCATCACTTCTAAAGAGTATCTCCTGATAATTCTGAGATAAATTTAGGTAGCTCCTGCAGAAGTTCCCGTATTTTCATCCCTTTTGAGCTCTCATATCTGCTAATGATGGAGGATCTGAGCATCTTCTGCTGCTTTTCCTTAAATATCACACCAGGACTGGAGGTGTTTGTAGACAATTCAGTAGCAATAGCAGAACACAGTGAAACAACAACCCATATTTGACAACTCTGGTAGCATTCAGCATTAAATAATCTCGTTTATTTTCTAAACTTAATGTATTGTTATTCTATTCAGGGTCAAATTTTGTAGTTCTTTCACATGTAAAGCTGTCTCTGATCTGGAAAGATGAATACCAGTTGCAATGTATCTTCACCTCTGATCTCCTTGGCTTCAGTTTTCCTAATTTTTTCTCTGTCCTTTCTACTTTGTCATTCTCAAGAGTTGTGTCATAATGTGCTACTTCATCAGATGCCTTTTTATGTATGCTAATCTGCAAAAGCACAACTATAAAATGTTATGGCAGGGTGCTGAATTTAGCAGCCAGTAATTACCTCATGTTCAAGACTGATCGCAGCCAGTTTTTGCATGGAACTTTTTTTTCATGGCATAGTATGGAGATACTGGAGGATAACAATATGAAATTTAAAAAAAGAAAAATTAAAAAAAAAGAAAGAAAAAAGAAAAATAACACTGAAGAGTATGGGAGAAAGCTGTGTTTTATCTTTCTTGGAAAGCATTTAGGCACGAACACATTCCTGGGAAATTGAGCATCCCAGTGAGAACAAGACAGTGCAGTGAGCAGGGAAGGTCGTGCCCACATTCCCATCTCACAGCAGGCTGAGTAAGAAGGGAAAGGACAGCTGAGCAGGGAATGGATATCTGAAATTTCCAGGGAAGTGGAAATATGGCCAGAATTACAATCTGGCCCTGAGTCTTGCTTTTTTCATGGAGATAACAGAACTAAGTAGACCTTATATAGGTCTCTGTTCTGTTAATGAACAGTTTTATAACACATCTGAGGGACCACAGACTGGCAGAATTTCCTAACTCACTTCCATTTATGCAGAAACATATTGCTATTTCAGATTAATGATCCAGAAGTAGTAATTATGGTTTTATAATAGTTTTTGATGAGATATCAGCTCTCTGTCAAAGAGTCATTTGTATGACAAGATATAGATAGAAACAAGACAGTGACTTGAATACAATTTCTTAAACAAAGGCCATGGTACTCCTCTGCTCACTGCAGCCTGTGCTGCATTTACCATGGATATCTTTTGTTCATAATTAATTCAGTCTGGGGCTTTTTTGGTTTTGTTTTTTTTCCTCAAGAGATTAATTTTTCAGAAAATGCACTGAAAACCATGAAAACCCTTTTACATTTATTTAGGACATGAAAATATACACAATAAATTGGTAGCAGACTTGTTGCCTACAGGCTGCACTGTTGATGTTCACTAAGGCAAAACGGGCAAAGCTGGATTACCATTATAAAAATACTTTTACCATTGTTCTTTTGGGTGGAAAATGTCGTTCATGTTGGCTTTGTTTAACTCCTACAAACATTTGGAAATTCTGTTTTAATCACTTTAAGGTTTGCAGAATCTGAACTTCAAACCTTCACATTTAAAATGTCCAGGTGCTTGGATGATATTCAAGTTATATGGAATGCAGAAACACCTGTCAGCATGGGATTACTAAATTTCTGTGCCAGAGCAAAGATTCAAAACCAGTTAAATGGATCAGATCAATACCTGACAGCACCTTGTACCTCTTGAGAAATGACTGGACAAAGGGTAATGGCTTCAAACTGAAAGAGGGTATGTTTACACGAGATAGTAGGAAAAAGTCCTTCCCTGTGAGGGTGGGGAGGCCCTGGCACAGGCTGCCCAGAGAAGCTGTGGCTGCCCCATCCCTGGAAGTGTCCAAGGCCAAGTTGGACGGGGCTCCAAGCAGCCTGGGACAGTGGAAGGTGTCCCTGCCCATGGCAGGGGTGGAGTGAGATGAGCTTTAAGGGCCCTTCCAACCCAAAGCATTCTGTGATTCTATGAACATGCACAAGTGTTACTTAATGTAAGGAGAGAAATACAAGTGCAAACTCTACAGCCACAAAGGAGGTCCTTCTGTATATTACCTCTAGAAATAATTTATCAGACAAGGAAAATGGGGGAGAAGGGACTGTAGGCTATAACATGAATGATTACAGAATAGTAAAGATACCCAGATATCCTATTTGTCCATTTCCAGCTTTTTGAAATGTTTGATTGCAAAAAAAATATCACAAAATTTTTGTCAGATTGCCATTTGTTTTTGGAGAGAAATATTTGAAATTAACTCCATGCTACTGCATCGCACTTAAGCTCTGTGTGCTCTGCTAAAGTGCTGTGCAATAGGTGGAGATGGAATGACTGCATCTGTGATGCTGAGAACCCTTTGCCTACGCTAGCACAGTTCATGAATTTACCTCCAATCTTCAGTTTTACCCTAGTCTGGTCCTCTGGGCTGAGCAACAGTAAAGAGCTGGAGGACACTGAGTGTGGGCAGGGACCACATTTGCTACTTTGATGTCACTTGACAGGAATCCAGTTCATGTGTTCTGCAGTTGCTCCACAGTGTAAACGGGGCATGGTGGGCTGGGACTGATTGTTTTGTTTGCAAAGTGAGTCAAACTAAAGTGGCAACATGTTCATTCTCGGCTATCTTTTATCAAAATCTTTTGTTATGTTTTAATGTGTTTATTACCTAGTTTGCTGCTGATCCTGCTCTTATAATTAAAAAAAGAAGGAAATCTTACAGCAAACTTGATGTGCTTAATTTACAATATAATCACACTTCTTTTGATTGATTTAGTGAGGTGGGAACAGCTGAGAAAAGGAAAGCTTGTTTTGAATGTTCTGAACAACCTATCAATCAATTTGCTTGGCACAGTGCGATGTGATGTCACTTAAACTAAATGCTGAGCTTGTAGGGGGTGTTTTGTCTGAGATGCTGCGTCCCAGGGACTCCACGTGAAGCTGATGGGTGGCCAAGATCTGTGTCCACACACAGCATTCCCAGCTCAGCGTGCCCCTGGAGCACTGCCTCAGTTCCTGGGAGGGAGGCAGAGCCTCCTGCTCCCTCGCAGCTCACTGTGTTGTGCCAGAGCTTCACTAACTGCGGTGCTTCCACGGCTCAGCTGCAGGAACTTCCTTTCCCACCCAGCATTCCTACAACTCTCTGGAGGGGGTGGTTCTGCTTAGCCATAAGGCTCCTGTCTGAAGGTGTCCTGGTGCTGCTTCAGAGGCTCCTGTGGGATGAGCCACGTGGATAGGAAGGCGCTGGAGGCCCTCTTGGAGCAGGGATTGGGAAGTTTGCTCTCTCTTTTACTATGGAGTTACGTTGGTCTTGCATTCGGAGCACGGCTACCAGCAACTGCATTGACATTGCAAGCCTCCAGTCAAAGTAGGCAAAGCAGCGATGTGCTTACCAAAAAACATTCCAGGAAAAGCAAACATTCCTCTTGATTAATGGACAGTTTTAACCTGCTCAGGGTACAGCCCATCCCTTATTGATCCACGGGCAGCTGAAGCAATATCATACTGCTTGATTGGTTTTGTATTTTAATCATGTTTTTGCTTCATCTATTAATTGGTACCTATCAAAATCTAGGGGATTTTAGAGGCTAATAATTTTTTTGTATTACAATAACAGCTTTTCATATTCTCACATCTAAATTGCAGCCTTTCCAAACTTATGTTACTAAAACACAGAAGTTACTTGGTTGTAGCTGAGGACAGATGAAATGCAAGTGTCAATCACTTGTTGGGCAACTGCTAAACAATCCTTGCCTACTGAGTATTGGGGACAATAAATTTCACTGGGAAATTTTCAGTCTGCGCAGCAAGACTCTGATGAGGTAGTAAGAAAATGCAGCTCTGTGTGAAAAAGCTCTGCTTCTTTTCCTTTTTATTTTGTTAGTCCATTTACAGTAGGATTTGAGTCACTTAGTGGGCTAGTAAGTTCATTTTAAAGTCATTGCCTACCACAAGCTTTGCTGAAGTTTACAGTCCTCAAAAAAGTCAATTCTCAATTACTTGGAAGACCAGCACTGTCCTTGGAAGTGTAACAAAATGTAATTTTCCAAACCAGAGCAGTTTCACCAATGATATTCTATACAAAAAATAAATATACTTAATCTTGAGTTCTGTGTTGTGTTGCCAGAAAGCGAGCGGATGAAAAGGGCATGGTAAGTCGTGTAACCTCATTCAGGCAACAGGCCAAAATATTTTTTGATTTTTAAAGACTGGGATAGGATGCCTGGTGTTCCAATGAACTATTTCTGCAAGTTACTGTTGGCAATGGCCATTTAATGTGTCCCCTGGTATTCTAAACAAGGCAGGATAGTTTGGAGGAATACTTCAAATTTGGCTCACAGAATGCATTTAGGAGAATCTTTCTGGCCTCCTTTGGTATGGTTGGCTCTGAACCATTTCATGTGGAAAAAGGTTCCTTGCTCACGTTTTATTTATATACTAAAGCTTATCATTTGGGGAAATTGAGGATAATTGCAACATTTATCACCTTCACAGTGAAAGGATTAGTGATTCTGGAAACTCTAAGCCTTACAGTGAGCCAGGACATCAGTAAGTGGGATATTGCAATAGCTCCTGTATCAGTTATCAAGCAGCAGTGTGGATGCTGTGCATTTGGAGAGCCCTTCTGTGACTAAACCAGGAACTTATTTGTCCTTGGCTGTATTAGAGTTTCCTGTAAGAAAATTGCTGTTTTGTGGAAATCTATGCTGAAGAGATAGCACTGCATTTGGAATGGTTCTGGGATGTGAACTCTGGTGGTTTTATTTCCTTTAGTTCAGAAGCTCAACAAATAAGGTTATATTTTTAAGAATTCATCTTGGCTCCCGGAATGATGAATCTGCTATCTCTGCCCTGTGTATGTAATTCCTCTCTGAAGTCACTCCGGGTTTCTCAAACTCATTTTTTAGAAGTTCTTGACTGCAATTCCTTTGTTTGGTTTCAGCTGAATTTTGCTGAAATTCAGAGATTCATGGATAGCAATGTGGATGCATTTCAGCACTGAATCTCTCTGCTGTAATTTTTCCATTATTTATCATCCTTGGTAACACTGTCTTTCAGTAACAGCTTTTCTGACTGGTTTCCAAGCCATGTTTTCATTCATCTGGGTGTGATACAGTCACCCACAAAAATCATGTTAGTTTTTCTTCTACCAGGAAGGGCTCAGCTACTGCAAAGGAAATCGGCACAGTTAGAGCAGCAGAAGTTGTGTGCTAACAACAGCACAATGTGAGGTACTGCTGAGGACCCAGGAACTCCGATTTCCTGTGATACAGATTTAATCTGTGTCGGTCTTTAAAACAAAAATAATCCAAATTGCAATGTATTTCCCAGAGTGGGGCAGAAAGCCCCCAGTGCTGTGACTCAGGCACGCAGGTTCCTGCCCGTTTGCCGAATGCCTGGAGCTCTGTGTGTCTCTGGATGGCACTCTTTACCTATGTTCCCTCCGAAATGATGAGCTCCTGCAAATATTGGCTCTTGCTAAGTGATCAGCCAAAACACAGCAGCTCTTGGCAGCTCAAATCAAACAGCACTAAACCTAAAATGGTTACTATCGAGAAATACGCCTCAGAAGAAAGCAAAATAGATACGGTATAAGATTATATTATTATAATAATCAAGAGAAATCAGAGATGGGGAAAAAGGTAGGAAATTATAAGGAATTATCATCAATCAAAAAAATGAAGAGCAGCAATTGAAAGTAACTGGTTCAAATTTAGCTTGAGGAGGAAATTTTACAGTGAGTGGAAAATCTTTATCTGCATCAACGTTTTTTGACATTCAGCCTGATGTAATAATGGTAATTAAACTCAAGGAAAGGTAGCACTACAGCAATGTTAATAGACCTGTAGAGATTCCAAGCTTTGACTACATTTTTATATTGGAATATTCTTTTCTTGCAAAGGTGTGCTTTTTCGATTTTGAAGTTTATGAGTTCATGAAGTTTATGAGGGAAGCTGTGCTTTGCCAAATAAATAAAAGCTCTCTAAGTTCCAGTTTACAATAACTTGTGTTTGTTACAAATATAATGTGAAAACCTCATAGATTTTAGGCTACTTTACCCTGATTTATAATCTGGCACTTTGTTCTAGAGCTTCAGGAAGCATTAAGAAAACTTACAGAAACTAGAAGAAAGTAAGCACAGCAAATTCTTGATTAACTGAAAAGTTAATTCATAAAATATCGAGCATGAAGTAAACTAAATGTTCATTTAAAAGTTCTAGAACATGGGAAAAGGTGTAAGAACTGAGAAAGTTCTGAAGAAGGCATGGAGCATGAAAAACATCCTACAGAAATTTTGTTGTGCTGTCTGATGGGAGCCATAAAGGGCACTCAGGGTGGATAGAAATGCTGTAATTTTTCTCTTCAGTATCGTTAAAATTTTTGTCAAATCACATTTTTAGTTGGGCTTCAAAGGTCACCTTGGATATTTATTGTTATTCCCCCTCCACACATTCGAATGGCCATATTCATGTCCCTACATGGATTCACGTCTTCTCTGATGTGATGAAGTCTGTACAAAGCGAAAAGGAGAGTATACTGAATTAACATGGGCTATAAACCTTGCAGTGGGGTTCCAATTTACACCTCCAGCTTTACTGTGCTCTTTACAGACTGTTCTGTACCCAGGAGACGAAGGTTGGTTTGAAGGCAGGAAATACAAGGAAGGAGAAATAAATGTTTTGAAGAGTTAAAGAATTTGCTTACTGTTCCTTCAGGTGACAGCATTTCCTCACAAGAACTAAGAGTACTGTAGTTACATTGGTGTTCTCATTTCCTCTGGATATTTTAAGTTAGCTAAAGTGCTGCCATCCAAGTTCAGCAAGCATGAAGTCCACCCCATGAAGAGCTGACTTAGTGTTCCACAAGGCCATGGTTTTGGCTCTCTGAGTGCAGGAAAAATGGCCCCAAAGAAAGGCCCTAGTTCAGCAGGTTGTACAGCAGCACCAATTTCGTGATCTAATAATCTGAAAACAGCATTATACACTTGTGCCAGGCGCCCTACATTCACTTTTCATTTTGTTTGGTGCAAGGCACAGTGCAGATGTTGATCTGTCACCTTTCTCACGCTCTGATTTAGGTCCTGTGTCCTGCTGTGGCAGCTCTGATCATCCAGTGTCTAACCAGTAACCAAATAAAAACTCATTTATTGCTTCTGGGGCCCAATTGCTAATGGGAAATAGGAGAGGTGAGAAGGGTTGTTACTTTTTACAGCAGGAATGACACTGAGAACACTCTCACAAAAGAAATAGGGGAGAATCTGAGGTGTTTTGAAATCATGTTGTTATGATTCATTACTTTTCCATTGAAATCTTTCTCAAAAATATAAAAATATAACTGGGGAGGGGTGGTAGGGGTGGGGGGAACCCCAGAGGTAAAACACAGCAACTTACTTGAAATCAACAGCCACCAGTTTAAATGTACATATAACACTGCATTGCCCACACTTGTAGAAGGGGAGGTAATTTATGGTGAGTGGATGTGGGAAGCTGCAATTGTAGTTCTGCTGGAGGCATTAATCTCTCTATCTGAGTAGTCAGGATCTGAGACAGTGCCCTGGTTGTGACTTACACCCAGTGGTTTCGATACCTTTGGGCAGAGGCATCAAAAACTAATTCAAAGTCGGACATCACAGTATAAAAAAAAAAATATTTATTCAGTGTGTTCCTGGTTTAATTTTCTTGAAATTACATCTTGGCTATAGATAAAATACTTATTCACTTCCAATTTTTAATTTTAACTGTATCTTTCCCAATTTGGATCCAGTGTTAAGGTTGAAACCCTGTGTTACCCTCATTAAAAATTTTCCATAGATTTGCTAATTTTCTTGTTCTCTGCTGACAATCTCGTTAATGCTATAAAAATATATACTATCTCTGCTTCCAAATTCTTTTTTATTTATGTAAAATGTCTTAAATGTAGATGACTTAAATGAAAGATCCAAACTGGATTACACAAAAGAAGGGTAATAGTACCCAGTAATTCATCTTATACTGAAAAGGCAAACACCTAGTGGGTGTTATCTCCTTGATTCATGTTGAAATAGAGTAAGAATCTTATTTCTGTTAAAAGGAAAACAATTAAAAGCCTAATACAGAGTTAAGCACTCCACTGGGGATTCCATGAGTTGGTTACCTGAATAGTGTTGCTTTCTTTGTATTTCCGAGACCCAGCACCCTGTTGTGCATATAATCATTGTGTCTGTGAATGTGGAGGGGCACAATCTCCAGCTACAGCTTTATGGGGAGGTGAGGTGGGTGGGATCGAGTCAGCCAGGAAGGAATTTGGGGGGAAGATCTCCAGCCTTGCAAAAAGTAGTGCAGGATTGTGAAAGAGGACGTGCTGCCAGGGCTTGTTATCTGAGTCATTCCAAAGCACATCCAGGAGCGTGGTGGTGACGTTAGCTCACAGCTGAGCCGTGTCTCCTACCCAATTACCAGCTTCACTTTCGTGCAGACACAAGTGTTTTACACAGGTGTCCTTCAAAGGCCTCTTTGGATGTGATTAAGCAAGATTAATTTTAGCATGTAACATGATTTTATTTAGTGATGTCTCACTATAAAAACCCAAGAAGGTTCATAATGCGTTAAAACCAAAAACTGCTTTTGAAATAACAATTGAACCATGTGCCTCTTACGCAGCCTAAAACAGGATCGATGTCTTGGAAACTGAGGGGTGTGACAGAAGCAGAGTTTGAAGGCAGCAGGGTTCAGTGTTAAGGATTCAAATATCAGAGCTGAGGAACTGAGTGCACATTTTCCATTACACTGATTAGCCACTGTAGGGTTAAATACACTTTCAGAGCTCTCATCTGTATTCTTAAGCAGGAATTACAGCATTGTACACAAAGTGTACGAGACAATGCAATAGCCTGTCAGCAGTATTAATTTCCACCATTACAGCTATTTGGTTTGGGTTGGGTTCTTAATGGTATTTAAACAAATACAGTTCTCTCCCCACCTTTCATGTGATTTTTCCTTCTGCAAAAGGCCCTTTTGTTTAAAAACCTTCCTGACGGTTATAGAACACACATATTTATTATTCAGATGGTTCATTTATTAAGAATAAATAATTTAAGTACATTTTCTTCTGTTTAATTAACACATTAGCAGTTGCAGCGTATCTGGGAAGTAATGTTTATATTTATATTCATTTCTCAGGCTGTTTGTTTTGTTCTACTTGATGGCCACCACACTTGTTCACTGAAAGTTCCTGACCTGCATAAGTCTGCAGAAATGCTTGCAAACTTCTGGAGAGGCAGTGGCACCTGTGGTAGCAGTAGCAAAATGCTGCATCATTCTCTTCATGCCCTCTGATGTCCAAGGCAAGTTTAAACCCATGAAGCAAAAACAAATAATCAGGATGGCCCCAGGCGTAGTTCACGCTTGTTGGGAAGAAACATAAATTACATCATTGCTATTGCTGCTGCATTTGGCACACAGGAAAACGATGACTTTCTATTCACCAGCAAACCCAAAATTTACTTCCATTCTATTGGAAACTTATTTTTCTATCCTGTGACTGCAATAGCAAACTTCTATGTATCATATGAAAAGGCATGCTCTATAATGCTGTATTTTAAATCCATTTTCTTCTTTAAAATGGCACTTATGCTCCTTTCCCTTCTGTTTGTCCAACATGAAAATATACTGCCGTTTTCTTTGGTGATACGTAAACGTCTTCTGAATGTGATCAAATCGAGATTCCTGTACCTTAGTTAGTTGGGTATTTCTAGCTATACATGAACATTGTTTGAATCATGGCTATAGGCACCCAATCAGATGATGTGCTTCCCATTTTTGGTGTTACACAAACATGTCCTAAAATAAAATTATGAAGAACTTTGAACCTTAGACCCTGATCCTACAACCAGTGCTGCAATGGGGTTTGCTAAAGGATTTGAATTATGTGGATTTACATACTGAATTCTTTTTTATGGATGACAAAGTGACTTTTATAATGTTAAAATAGATTCTTCTTTCATGATTTCCTTTATTTTTGTTGCTTCAGTTATTTTTTAACTAATGGAGTCGAATGCACTTAACAATAGAGTAACTCCACTTTATACCTGAATATTGCTGCTGAGTTCTCTCTTCTTTGTTACTTAGAAAATCTAATATTCACCTTGATATTAAAGACTTTTATTCAGAAAACATGAACATTCCAATAGTTCCATGAGGTAGGATCGACCACGACCTTGCAGCAACGCAGATTTCTTCAGCAAACTCTGCCTGTCAGGGTTAAATCCTGGCCTCCAGCAGTTTCTTGAATCCACACTAGGGAAATTATAATAAAAATAATCTTTACATCTCCAGACTTAAATGGATCTTTCTGATTGACTGCCTCTGGTGCCAGGTCCGTGTCAATAATTTGCAGTGAATGCATGGCTGTGACCTTTTCCCCCTTGTTTTAGAATTTCTATTTTACAAGACTAATAAACCATGTCAGGAGGAAGTGGCGGTTCTAGACATGCGAATGGATGGATCTCAGGTCAGCGGTAATCCTTCAGCACGTTCCTGTTTGGGACTAAAGAATACATCTCCCTGCTGTAATGGTTCTGTCAAAAATGTATGCAAGGAAAACTTGAAGGATACACTCTTTCAGTGAAGCAGTGATAAGAAAGAACGAATAAAATGAGTAAAGGATTTTCCACTTGCTTTCTTAAGCCCTGGTGAAGGCTGTAGGAGTTAATGGACACACTGGGTTGCAAAGCAGCATTAAATAGGAGAGGTAATGGCAATTATCTATTATACATTTCTGCACAGTGCCACATCATCATTATTGTTTGTAAACCTTTCTATCCATCTACATCCGTCGCCTGTATAAGACACCAGCAGAAGACAGTAAAACACCCAGGTTGTCATATCAATAAACAAACACAATCAGGGAAAAAGGAGAAGAGTTTTTGATTAAGGTACCAGAGCTGAAATTAGGTTTTGATTCTGACACCACTGTAATGTTATCTATTGGTGAAGTCTCTTCATGTTTTATGCTTCAGCTCCCTGCCCATGGAATGGGGCAATGTTTGTTCGTTTTCATTTCTGTTATCTGGCTTATTTGTTTAGACTATAAATTGGCTGAGGAAATGCTTCTTCCTGTACAACATCTGCCTTTCTACATCTCACCACCAAATCAGTTGTATTTTGGATTGTTAATAATAGGCTCATATTTAAAATGCAATATTTTCCAATTTTAGCTCCCTCAAAGACTTGCTGGTTCCCTGTACCACCAAAATACCTTCCTCTGAATCATGATACTGTGTTTATATATACACCACTTCAGAGCGTTAGTCCACAGGTCGTATTTCTCACCTTTCACAAAGTGGGGTGTTGTGTTAAAAAATGCTTATGCTGCTTGCCACTATTTATTTATTTATTTCTAAATTAACAAACTACAATCCTATAGATTTTAAAGTTCCTTCTATGCCTTTGCAGTCTTTGTCAGCGTGACCACAATAAATGTGGACGATTTTGGGCAGGACCACCTGGCTTTAATGTCATTGCCATTGCTGTTTATATTAAATCTCTCTGCACTATATTTAATATTTGCCTGCAGGTGCAGGATCTCAGGCACTCAGCACAGCAGTGCCCCTTTGAGCAGCTCAGCTGCTCTGTCCCACGGCTGCTTTCCCCAGCCCGGTCCCACTGTGCCCTGCTGGGATGGGTGGGGGACGGGCATGCCGTGTGTCTGAGCAGGAAACCTCCCTGTGCACACAGCCAGCACTGCTGGGCAACATTTCACACTCTGGGGCTGCAGCACTTTCCTCCTCACCGCCAGGAAAAGGCTGAATTCCTCATCAAAGAATGAGAAAGATCACAAAGAAGTGAATGCTGGCAAAAATTTAATTTTTCTTTATAGTTTTCTGGTATGCAAAGTTACTCTACTGCTGATTTTCCCTGTTTTTTCTATACACTGTTCCATTCAAGCTCACAATAGAGATTACAGTGAAAGCAGATTCCATAACTAATTAGTCAAGCAGCCAAAAAGAGCTTTAGAAGTTTGTCCCAACAGTTTTAATTTGGATTTTTTTTTTTTGCCTGAATGAAATGTAACAGTGAACGTGTATTTCCATCCGTCTTCCTTAGCAGATGAAGCATTACATCTTTGGTTTGGAAAAGGGCTTTGGTTCTTGTCTCTGTATCCCATCCCATTTTTCCTGTGCATGTGGACAGAAGGAGGAGGGAATCCTGCATTCCATCTATTCAAAGCAATTTGCTCAATGAATCATGCTTCTAGCACTACATATAGAGAAAAATAATGGAAAGGAATCGTGACATAGACCTAAACCCAAATGACTTTATTCAATGACTGTGATGTCTTTGGTGCAAAAGTTACATGGCATTCTGTGGGAATTCTGTGGGGCCCCTGGTGTTGCTCTTAAGCACGAGATATTCAGGTAACGTTTCAGGAGAGCATCCCAAGGTTGCTGTGTCAGAACGACAATGCTCCCAGAGCCAAGTGATCAACGAGAATCCCTTGAGTAGTGATTCTGTTGGAAATACTGGCTTTTCCAGAGTTAGGTGGCTTTGATGAGCAATTTATGGGATAGAGCATAGATGAGGGACCAGATGAAGCAGGGAAGGCACTTTGCAGGGCATAAACTACCCTGCAATAATTCCTTGTAGCTCTGACAGCTTATATGTAGCTAATACCTTGCAGTCAGTATAATGTGTAATCTTAATGTGAGTGTCCTCACGTTTGTCGGTGCTTTCCTTCCAGGGTATCCCAGCTGTCTGCAATCCTGGTAACGAGTTGCACCTGGGCACAATTTCTGAGGCCCCACCCCCGGCTTTCCTTGCCTTCACAGCCTGACCCCACGGCCTCTGTGCACCGCTCCAAGCCTCGCCAGCGCAGTCTCCGTGCTTAAGGTTTGTCCATCATTTCTCCCCTTTACCAAAACCTTTGCAATTTGTCCTTTTCCTCCAACACATGCATTTCATGTTATCTTCTCACCTTGGGTTTCCAAGGTCTTCTGTTTCCCTTCAACTTTACCGAACTGTTACTTTATCTTTTCTTCTCCGTTCCTTTCTCTCAGCCACCACCTTTGTGTCTTCCTTTCCCGGTGCCTTTCGCATCCTTCACCAAAGCCTCGTTTTCTTCCTCTCCGTCCCGTCTCCCTCACTGCCCACCGTTCTGCCGTGTCCCTGTTCCCGGCCCGCTGTGCCCTCCCCGTGTCCCCAGCCCGGGGCCCGCCCTGCCCCGCGCCACCCGCGCTCCCTCCCGCGGGGCTGAGGTGACACCTGCGCGGGCAGGTGCGCGGGGCCGCCCTCCGGCCGCTGCCCGCCGGCGCCTCGGCTCATGAATATTCGGGCCTCCCCTCGCCGTGACGTCGCCGCGGTCCCGGGGCGGGGGCCGGAGCCGCCCCGGTGCTGGCAGCGAGGGCGAATGACGGCGCGGCGGCAGCAGCCTCCGCCCGCCGCCTCGCCCCGCACACAGCCGCGGCCGGCAGCAGTCGCGCAGGGCCGGGGATGCGGAGGCGCCGCTGCTGCTGCTGGGGCCCGGCGGCGCTGCTGCTGCTGCCG
>VXBT01007138.1:3740904-3827611 GCA_013400235.1 Oriolus oriolus | reverse complement strand
CGGGGCGATGCGGGAGCGGCAGGGCTGGGCCGGGCGGGAGGTGCCGCTCCTGCGGGAGCCGCGGATCGGGCACGGGGTCGGGGCTGCGCCTCCGCATGCGAGGGCTGGGCGGAGGGGAGCGGGAGGAGAAGGCGCTGGAGTTCCCCGGGAGGCCGTGACACGGGGTGACCCCCGGCCGCCGCTCGCCGTGCCGCAGGTGGAGCGAGGCTCTCGCTGTTCCGCAGCGCTCCGGCCGCCCGCTCCCACCTCCCGGCCAGCCTTGCCCGTTCCAAAGGCTCTGGTCTCACAGGTGTCGGGGATTTCTTGCCTCTGCTTGTTTTCTTCTCCCTTGCATTGTTTCCATGCAGTTTAGGACTGGCTTTCAAGCCCCAAGTTTTAGAAACTTAGTTTTGAGGACTCTGTCTCAGTCTGTTTTATATTATTTTAAAACGTGTCAGTTGCTCTTATTTTTATATTGGGCTTTGCCGTTTATTTTATTTGTGAACATGTGTGTGAGACAGAGAGAAGAGAGAACTTCAGTGTTTGTTTGGCGTTTGTTTTCTTAAAAAAACCCCATCCAACTTCTTGTGCCGCAACTTTGTGAGGAAATTGATTCTTTCCAGAAAATGTTACTTGACTTCGTTTACATTTACGTGTATGAATAGCAGAAAGTGACTGTAGGAAATGAATTGCTCCTTCTGTTCCTAACCCAACGTACCTTGGTGTCCTGGTGGGAATACAGTGTTTTCTGGGCAGATTAACGTATAACACGCAACATTTTGATGGAGGGGAAGTTATTTCCTCCTCTTTACTTTCTAATGTAATTCAAGGTAATTATCTCCCTTATAAGGGTCTTTTCTTTAGACTAGGCTGTGAGCTTTTATTTCGTGGGAGATGTCTTTTAAACGCTGCCGGCAGTTCATCAGACAAAACGGGGTCGTTCTCTCGTTGGGTTCTACTGTGCCTTTCACCACTGGAGGGCTGCAGAGAACATTTTTGGATAACAGTAGCCACAATCTGCCAGTTGTTAGTGGTTAAAAATAGGTATTTTGAGGTTATTTATATTGATATGCAAGTGCTTCAAGTTTTTGCTTATTTCTTTATATACCTTGTTTTTTAAAATTGGATATTGTTGAAGACTCTAATGCGGTATGAATAAATGGAGTAAGATAACTTGGCACTGTATGCAGTTCATATCTGGTATACTTTTTTTTCTTCCCTCCACCTGATCGGTAGAGGAAAGAAAAAAAGGGTTTATTTTAGCAAGAACCTAGGGCTACTTTCTCCTTGCTCTCTGTTTTTCTACAGCAAGTAAATTTTAAGTCGAAAGGCATTTTGTAGCTATCTTGTGCACACAATTGCAAAGCTTGATACTGTAACCGTAACCTGGACTTGTGGCTTAAAGGTGCATCCTGGTTGGAGACACAGGTAGGATGTGGTGTGTACAAAGCTCCTCTGGTGCCTTGAGCATCCTGTTGTATAGAGGGTCAAAAACCCCGAAGATAATGATTTCAGTTCTCATGCTATCTCATCTGCTTTGCTGTGCTCTGCTGCTTCTCATTTTAAAAACAAAACCAACCTCCCGCCACCCCCACTCCTTTTTCCCACATGTTTTTGAGGATGGGGAGAAGGATTACAGGAGCAGTTCTGGTTCTCGCTTTTCAGCTAGTAGAAAATAACAATTTCTTTCATAAAATATCTCCAGGATGCAAAAATCATTTACTCTCAATAGAAGGGGACCACACCCCCTCCCCTGCCCCACAAAACAGAAAACAAAACCTCCCTAAAGTTTTCCAAGGAAAAAAGGAATATGAGGCAACATCAGAGTGTTTAGGAGGTGGTTAGTTACAGAACTTAATGTGTGTATTAAATATGCATATGCAATTCATGAGCTTTGTAGCAGGTTGTTGACACTGAGCTCTCTATCATAGGGTCCGATAAAAATCACCATTTTGGACAGAAAAATGTTTTCTTTTAAGTATTTTCAGACAGCTTTTTCCATAAGACAAGCCACTTTCTGGATTAATGGAATTGCGTTAATGATGTCTGAAAATTGTCTGAACTGTCTCTTGTGGTCTTCAATTACAAAAAACAGAATCTGCTGAAGGATAAGGCTTTTTTTCCCCAACATATTCAAAATTCATAGGTCCATGTGGTCACAGGTAGGGAGCGATACAACCTGCAGCACTTTTTGTTTCCACAAATCTCTGCATAAGGCTGATCTCTTAAGTAATTTATTATCTTACTGTAGTATGTACTACTAAACTACTCAGTGAAGTCCTAGAAGGGCTGTCATATCCAAATTTCTTGTAAGACCCAATTAATCAACCTCTTAAGTTTCACTGTATTTGAACTTCATCGTTACCATAAACAACATTTTAGTCTTAATTTTTAAGTACAGCTGCAAGCCTCTCAATGATCTGAATAAACTCAGAATGTTTGATTCCAATTAAATTAATTACATGGGCAAAACTTGAAGTCTTAGTCATTGCGGATGTTTCCAAATCAATGGAACATTCAGTCCCACTTGGCAGGTCTATGATGTGAATACGTCAGATATGACTATCAGCAGCAGAGAAACAACTAACCCAGGGAGACAGAGCCAGCATCTTCTGTGGAACAGAAACCTTAAAGCCTGGGGGGAAGAAAGGGAAGGAAAAGCTTTGAGCACCCGCTAGACAGATCCTAGAGTCTGAAATTCTGCACCACACTGTGTTCTCTTGTATTTCTTTTTATAGTGAATAATAATGAAATACTTCTCATTATCAGTTCATAGGAGACATTTGAAAAAAAAGGAAGAGCCTTTTTTTCAATCTCATCCAAAATACATGAGAAGTAATATTTGGCAAGTGCCTAGGTCAGAAGATGGGAGGTGAAGCAACTGTGCTTTCTTTGGCTGGTGCTTCCTCTAGCTCGCCAATAAACCCCAATAAAGACATGTGAATGATTTAATCTTTGTTTCTTTTCATCAATAAATGGAGTTAGGAATCCTTTTTTTTCCCAGAGTGTTTTGATTGAAAAGCAGTTCATGAAAACTGACTCTTGTGTCTCACAGGATAAAAGATCCATCTGATTATGAAGTCTGGGCGTCAAGATAATGAAATGATTCAGAGGTCTCAAAAGACGGAAGTCAGTATTTGATAACAGCTTTAGTATTCAGGTATTTCAGCACAGAAGTCTGACAACTATATTTAAATGGTCATTATGAAGTTAGAGGATGTTTGCCAGTCATAATCATATTGTTACCAATTTTAATTGCATTACTTGGAAGGCTACCAAAACTGGGAACTTAAGAGCTTCCAAAGCATATTTTAATTGTAAGCAGAGTGTGCCACTTAAAGAACACCCTCCAAGGTGTGTCTTCTGTCCTTTTTGTCAGCACACATTAAGTGGCTTGTGAGCAGTCAGTTTCATCCTTTTTTTTCCCCTTTGAAGCGACTGGTTTTGAACTCTTGAGGGTTACATCTGTATCTAGATACACCTTCTGCTGGCCGAACTACACACAGTTTGTGTGCACCTCAGTTTTCGTTTTCCAGCTTTAAATGCTTTGGAGGAGTGTGTGAAAGATGACTAGAAGCTCTCGGAGGAGCTGTCCATTTATTTTGGTTATTTACTGCTTAACTGGAAAAAAAATACTGATGGTCCAATATCCCTGTGCATCCATTAGGCATTAAAAAGCAGAGTGCAAATTACTGATTGTATTTAGTTATAGCTTAGTGTGTGTTATGAGAAAGATTTTGCTCCCAGGATTCCTGAAATTATAGTTTCATGGCACTGTTGTTTAATACCCCTTAAAAATGTTAGAAGGATGGATTTTCTCATACACAGATTTTCTCTTTCAGATTGACAGGATCTTTTGGGAAATTCATTTCAGAGGTCTAACTGTGGCTTCAAGTGCAGTTCCTTTCCTTTGTGCCTTTATCCCTGGCCTCCTCTTGGTCCCTATTTTCACTTAGTTGTTTCAAAGTGGGTTTTTTTCATTTGTTCCCAGGAAGGTTCTGCTTCCAGAAGACAGCAGAGAGCTTGCCTAGTTCCCATAGAGTGTGTGAGTGGTGTAGCTAACACGTCATTTAGTGCAGAGAGCTTCCCTACTGTGAAATGAGTAATGGCAAAATGAAAGAGAAAATGCATTGTTTCTATAGCAAGATAATTGCTGGTGCCAAGCATAGTTCCCTGTTGTCTATAGCCTGTTTTAGCAGATATGGCAAATACTCGAGTCCTGACATTCAAAATGTGTTCAGTGTTGCTTAATGTTGTGTAAGTGTAATTTTAAAAGACACATTTAAAAGCTCAATAGCAGTGAGATTTGGCCTGGCTCAAATTTAAGTTTGTTTGTCTGTGGGGAAGACCATAAACTAAGCGTACCTCCTCTGAGACCCTTTTTTCCCCTCCCTTCTCTGGTATCCTTAAAAAAGAGCAGTTTGAAAATAACACATAGAAGGCATGTACCAAATGAGATCTTTGACTTATCTCTGGCTTTCCCAGTGATTGTGCTCAAATGGTGATTCCTCAGTCTCTCAGATATCTTATTCTTTTTGATTTATTAAGTAGAAATGAACAGGGAAAAAAAATCTTCAAACCAGTTGCGATAATTTTAACAGGATGATTAGGACACAGCAACAGAGTTAGTCCTTATTTGAGAATCAGCTGGACAAAAGTCTTGGGGTTTGGATGTTGTGCTACAAGTAGAACCTGGACCAGCTGGAGTTGATTCCAACAGACAACAGGGAGATTGCGAGTCTAGAAAATGTGACTTGACAGTGCTGAAGCAGTTGTTGACTGAATGAAAAGGAATTGAGGAACATGCAAATGGTTTCCAGGTACATCAAAAGCTCCTGCAAAACAGAGGAGAAAATCATGTTCTCCATATTCTTGTGGGCAGGACAGAAAGTAAACAGAAACAGGAAACATTCTGGGTAGGCTTCAGGAAAAGCTGCTGTCATGACCTTTTAGTACATTTAAGTGGAGAGCTGTAAGAACAAGTTGGAACTTGGAATGTTAGTGCATAGAGTGGTCCAGACCTTTTGGTAGGCAGGAGAAAGGATGCAGTGACCTCCTAACAGCATCCCAAATCCTGAATTTCAAACTACCCAGCGTGTTTCTCTTTTCCCTGGGCACTTGCAGCTGGCCAAGGCAGGGATATTGGCTTCAGCTGTCCCTTGTTCTCCTATGGTTTGACTTTTCCTGGGGTCTTCACTCGGCAACCCAGTGAATGTGGGTGGGTGAGACAAAACTGGCATAAGTGCCCAACACAAATTCTGGGGTTATGTTATGGATTTAAAGACCATCCCGGTTTATTTGAGACTTGGCGTGCTTATATTTTCGTTTCCACAAATGCAGGTTTTGAGTAGTACGCTGGCAAGCCAGTAATAAATTCTGTGTTTGTACTTCTGGTAATTGCAGCTGAGGTAGAGAGGAGGGTGGTGAAGAATCTGAGTCTGTTAAACTTGAGAACTGGAGAACAGGTGAACCTAGTTTGAAAAGCAGGAGCTAAAGTAATAAGTGTAAAATGAGAAGACAATTCAAAGAAGTGGGAAAAAGAAGTGTAATATCAAACCTGAGAAACATTTTTTAGATCAGAAAGAAATTATTTTCTGACTAAATTTAAAGTTTGTGGTTTGATGCCTTTAGTCTTTCATCTATGAATTTAGTATGTTGTGATTATTTAAAAATAGGGAAGTTGTCATGATTGGGAAAGAGTGTTCGTAAAAATAAGTTAGAAGGAATTTTGCAAGAGACACTTGTGGCGTGATTTGAGGAGCTGTTAAATCTGTCACTGCACGTAGAGGCAGGATTACTTGTGTGCCGCTTTGTGTTGTAATGTATCAAGTGCTTCCTGCAGTATCATACACTTCCCTGCTCCCAGTCAGTGCCCGCAGGGAAGCGTGCCGGGGTGGCTCTGTATGATTTATGGAGCGTGCGGATGGAAAAGCTCCGTGTTTGCTTTAGAGTTACCTCTGGGTCCGTACAAATGTATCTGCGTGCCCGGCTGGGGGCTGTAGGGAGTGGTACAAACCTGAAGGGAAACGTCACCGTTCCTTCTGCATTCCGCATCTCGTGAGGCCCCAGTGCAAGACTGGAGCGTGCCGGGATCCTGGAATGGGAAGTGTGGACTTGCTGAGTGTGCTCTGATACAATTTTCAGAGTAAAGCCTGCAACAGAAGGGTTTGCAACAGAAAGAAAGGCCCTGAGCCTTCATTTCCGTGTTGTTTACTTCTTCATGAACTCCATTTGTGTGATTTGGCTTCTTTCAAATGCCTGCGAAAATGGGGAGTGAGAACTCCTGGTTTCAGTTTTACATTAATTGGTTAAATTGTTCCACTTCAAAGTGATTATTTCTGAACTCTGAGGGTTGTATCTGTGTCTGGATACACCTTCTCCTGGCCAAACTGCACACTTAAAAGTGACCTCAGTTTTCTTTAATTGGTTTTTAAACACCCAACAGCTATACCCAGTTGGTGAGAGTTGTGCATGCTCACTGGGGGGCTTTCAGCACAATCTACAGGATGCCTGTAATGCTTCATTGTTTTGTTTCCTTTTATGAGGTGCAAATTTACTTTATCAGGTAGGTTGGTGAGTGGAATGTAACTATTTAAAATGTCTAATTGTCGATTTCTGAAGTGCACAAGGACACATTGAATATAAGTGGGTTTTACCCTCCCTGCCCAGAAATCCTGCATTATGTGGAAGATGGATGATTCTTAAAATCCATCTTTTAAGAAATTACTTGAGTTTGTGTAAATCTCTTGTGGTGCTTGGTGGTGAAGTATGCCTGATGCTGTTGGCTTTTTGGCACAGGCTGGGTGCGTACAAGATGTTCAAGCTTGTCAGAAATTAAAGGGATTGTAAAAGTGGTTCAGGTTTTTTTGGGCCCTTATGGGAGTGAGTATCCTCAAGATACAGAGGTGTGTGAGTTGACCAATAGATTATTTAAGAGTATTGGGCTAGGAAAGACGATTTTTGCCTATTACCTGAAAGCAATTTTTGGAATAGAATAGAAGCGTATGTGCTGAATTACAATTCATTTTAATGTGGCTTCTCTCTGTATTGATTTTAAAGATGGCTCTGCATGGATTTGCAGTTTCCCAGCAGTTCATGCTGTTATTTAGATGTTTGGTCTTTGTACATGGAATCTTGACCCTTGTTAAATCAATGTGAGATTTGCAGTGTATCTTAGTGGAATCGGAGTTTCATCCTTTGTGTGTTTTCCTATAAATGTAAACAGTTATTTCAAAGCTTTTAATGTTGTTCTGCTAATAGTTGCCTCTATCCAAACAGGGGGATTGTTTGATTCAATCTCTTTCACCTTACAGCTTCCTGTGGTATAACTGCTTTCACTGAGTCAATAGAACAATTCTTGGTGGCTTTGTTTGGTTGGTTTGTTTGTTTGTTTGATTTTTTTTTTTTTCTTTTTGTTCTTTCCGAAGTGCTTTTTATTCAACTTTATACTATTAAGTGAAGTGTTGGCCAAGATGGGTATCCTGCAGGTTTAAGTGTGGTTATTCTTCACTGTGTTGCCTTTCAGAATACCTGTATTGGAGCAGTCTGTTTTGCTCGTTGTCTGTATTCCAGCCCCATGATTCCTGTCTGTTACTGTTAAATGCTGTGGGTGTAGTAAAGTCAAGCAGTGCTGCACTTGCCCAAGGTTTCACTTGCGCTCATTTTGTGGAGTTGTTTTTTGTTGCTGTTTTAGATCAGAACAATCACTTGAAGTTGCGTATCCCAAATATGGATAGTACTTGGCTTTTTTTCTAATAACAATTATTAAGAATGACATTTAATTTACTACTATGTTACTTTGCATGTCTTAGGACAATTAAAATGAAGTGGGACATCTTTTTTTCATTTGATGAAAATTGCAATGAGATGTAAACATTAAGATTCTGCTTTTTTATCAGCATTCATCTATCACTCATTTGCTAGCAGATTAGAGTAAGTAAAGTAGGTGAGAAAAAATAGACTCTACTTATTTTGGGACTGATTTCCTCATTCTTTTTGACTTGTGTAGATTCTCCTCTCACTGAAATATGCACATGATTATCAATACTGTGTATGTGTTAGTATATGTACTGCATGTATCTCTGATTGTTATCAGCTTACAAGGGCTTAATGACTTTTAAGATACGTGGGATTTTTCCTCCTTAAACTCCAAGCTTCTGAAATCAAGCAACTAAGAAAATGCAGTCTTTTATCCCCTAAAAAAAATACTAAACCCTACCTCGAATGTGAGGGAGAAGCGCAAAGGTCGTGCAGGTAAATCACAAAGACTTACAAACACAAAGGAAGTAATGAATGTTTCTCTCATAAGTTGGTGGGTTGTTTTTGTCTTACACCTGGCTCTTGGAAATGCAATCGAAGTCTGACTGTAGCTGGAAAGTATTACACCCCTTGCCTATACTGGGTTGCAAATTTGCAGTAATTGGGCTGAATTTCTTGGTGGTAAGAGGAGCTTGTAAAAAACAAGGGTTGGTGGAACAAAGTTAAAATAACTTGTGAGCTCTCTCTCATGGCTTTCTGTGTGATAGATGATGTTGGTTTCTGAGATTTGGTTTGGAGTTAGTTTCACAAGGGCTACGAGCACAGGTCAATCTGTGACAGAATGCATTGGCAATAATATTTGAGGTATTTCTGAAGAACCTGTACAGCAGTTGTGTTTGAAGGATGGTTTTCCCTTTTTCTTATGAGAGCTGCTTTAAAAATTCCTGAGCTACAGCTGAACAGATGGTATTTGTCATTATTGTCAGGCTTGGATCTTAAAAGTTCATTTTTTCTTCCTTAGTTAACAGAATTTTAAATTTATGTTGAAAAAGGAAAGCTAGAAAGACGTTAAATGTCTGATTGGTACTTAACTGCCTTAAAAAGTCAGCATTTTGATAGTGATCTTTAAACCTGGCAACGGTAGAGTCAAACTCTTGATTTGGTGTCATCAAGGGGAAAGCATTGGCTACTGAAGCCAATTGTAGTTGTTTTCTATCTTTTTCTTCCTCAAAAAAAGCATAAAGTCTATGTTTGTATAAAATGATCCAAGTGCAATCATTTCAGTGTTTTGCTGAAGCAAAAAGCACAAGATGAGGCAGAGTTATTGAGATGAAATAATTTGAAGAGAAATATTTTGAGGCTTATTTTGGGAAACTGATTTCCTTTTTTGTTTCCTCTGCGCTGCTCCTTTAATGGTGGTCTTTGGTGTTGCAGGATCTGTGGGCCTATTCCAATGGCTGCAAAAAATAATCAAGAAAAACATATCTATTTTCAGTAGGCTTGTATTACCGTTCAGCTGTCCATCTAAATTTGTAGGGATTCACAAATCAAAAAGAACTGGAGCTGCTTGTGAAGATCAGCAAAAATATCTGAGAGAGGATATTTTTGGTGGAAACAACATGACCTCAAAAAAATGTCAGTCTCTTCATTGGGTATTTGACTTTCTAATAATAAATGATGTTAAGATATTTTGTCCAATATGTTTCTTTTTTTAGAATAACCTAAATCTGTGTAGATTTGACTATAATTCTTGCAAGTTTCAAAATGTCAGTCTTGGTAAATAAATAATAATCGCTTCAAACTGATTTGTAAGTTGCAAACTTTAATTGTTGTCTGCATGCTTCCGAATGTTTATCAATACTTTTAAAGTCTGAGTGCTTGAAAGCCTCTTAAACCACTGTTGGCACCTGCTGCTGTTGGGCTTTGTGGGCTGCAGGTCTGCCCTGAGTGCGGGGTAACTCAGTGTCTGGTAGGAAGCAGCATTTGGGGTGAATGAGGACCCAGCTGGCAACAAAGTGCTCTGTGGCCAATTTCTGTGCTACACAAATGCCTCTCCATGCTTTGTGTTTTAAAGAGCACGTCCTCCAGCACAAGTGCACTCCCAGAGCAGGTCACGTTGGGCACTTTGCCTTTCTGCAGGGGAGCGTGCTTGGCTCGTGGAATGCGCCGTGGCTGAGTAGGGAAGGGGGAGAACCTGGTGTTGGCGTGGCTGCAGCCTGCGCTGGTGTGTGCAGAGCTCCTGCCCGGTACCTGGGGTGTGCAAACATACGGACAACACGTACACAAGCGTTCAGGGAGGGGGACTGGCGTGATGGAGAAAAGCAAAGGCAGTTCACTCGGAGAAGGGAATTGACTGTGCTACTGGAGGTGCCTTTATTTAGAAAGTACTTTAATCTGAGATGTCTCAAAAGAACTAGTTCCCTTACAAGTTCAGGGGAATATTTACTTCCCCCCGCCCCCCATTCTGAAAAATACAAACTTGTCTTGTTTTCCTGTCTCAAGGAGGATCTATTCTTTAATGTACAGTGGAATTTACTAGGGGATCAATCCTAAACTGCTGTAATGATTTCTTAAACTCTCCATTTGAACGTGAAGAGCTAAATCCGTGCATGGTTTAGCTTAACCTTCTTTGAAAAGACTTGAAGCTGAACAATATAAATGCTTTCTGTACAGAATGAGGCTGTGTGCTTATTTGGTACAATAGAGAGCATTTAGTTACAGCAAGATCAACGGAGGAGGAAAAATAGTTTGGTGTTTTGATAAGCAAAATGGTTGGCAAATCAAGTTCTGAGGTTTCTAAGGCTTCAGCGCTTTCAGCACTGCGAACTCTAACAGAGGGAAAGGAGCTCTGAGCCACGAGCCTTCTCCAAAGATTTCAGGCTGATGGGAAGACTCTGAAATTCTGTAAACTTTTGGGTATGTGGCCTCGACTATATTTCAGGAAGCAGTTCTCATTGAGAACGAAAATTCTAAAAATAAATTAGGGCAAGGGAATAAGGTCTGTTATAGAAATTTAATCATAGACCAGCTTCTGTTTCTTTGGAAGCTAATAAAACCCAATATATTTTTGCAAGACTTGCCAATATTGGCAGATCAGTGGATTTAGTGAAACCTTGAGAATAGCTGAAGGGTAAACTGGGACATAGAAGGAAAATTAATTTTAGTCTGTATTTAAGTTCACCACTTTCTGTACTAAAATGCCTTCTACAAAGTGCTGACTGTAGCATAATTGTAAAGGATTTTTGAGGTTTTTGAGTTTATCTTTGCAAAACGTTGCCTGGGTATCTGTTTGCAGATCTTGTCTAACCCAGTTCTTTTAGGCTGACTGCACATTAGAGAATTATCTTACATTTCACATAAGCAGTTACTCTGATACAATTTATGACCTCCTGACCTTTTCACTTTTCTGCTGCGATGATTATGATGCCTGTGTTGAACAAAGGAGGAAACAAAGGCCAAATACACAGGGGAGTTGAATCACCCAGGACCTGGAGAAGTCTGGTGTAATCTGTGGAAAGGGAGCTGATTGCAGTCTTTTCCTGTGTATAATGTGCAGATCTCTTTCTCAGCTATTGTTGCTCGCACAGTAGGAGAAATTTGATGATGGAGAGGTGAGGCAAGCAAGGAAATGCACAGTGGTAACGCTTGGAAAAACAGCACCAGTGGGATGCTACTCATGAATTAATTTGCATAGTTCCTGGGCAGCACTAATAGCTGTGTTAGTCCCTCCTCACGTAGGGAGGAAAGGGATAGGAGCATCTTGGATTCTTCTTGGCCTCACCAGAAATGTAGCACCTTCCAAGGCTCCAAAGGCTGGGGAACTGAACTGAAGGACTCTGTGGTTACAGAAAAACAGTGTTTTTCCTGGTTGGCTTGTAATACTTCAGCTGCTTTCATGTTAGTTACTATAAGTTAAATTTCAAGTCTCAGATCGAAATGTAAAATTTCGTAAGAACTTTCTGAACTCAGCAATATTTTCATGATGCATATCAGTGTATATAGTGAGCCTGTCAAAATTCAGCACCCTGTGATCTGTGAGATCTGGAAAGCAGAAAGAAAATGAAGTAGAACCTGTATCCTTTTACATTCTTAAGCATGTAGAAATTAATGTCTTACAGGGTAGAGCTTTGCTCCTTGCTTAGTGCTTCTAGTTGCAGGAAGTTGATCTGAAATGTAGAAGAACTGATACTTTAATTGCTGTAGCAATGAGTGCTGTTACATTTGGTGTTCCCATTATTAAGTGGAACTCATTGCCACCAGCTCTGTATGACCCATCAGGTGGGTAACTTGCTTTGGTTAAACTTTGGAGTGTGTGCAGCAAAACTTTGAGAGTGACTTCTGCCCTTCAAAGGGAAGTTCTGCAAGATACCTGGCTCAGAACAACAATTGCACCTGCCTTGGGAGGATAATGAGTTCCCTGTGGTCCTCAAAAAAACACGGACTGCTCAAATTGCACAAGGGCTGCAGCATCACGTGCTCACACTGGTATTTTTTCTCCAAGATGTGTTTGGTGGGGAGTGCACATGATAATTGTGTTGCAGAAAGGGAATGGAGATGTCGTTGCCAGCTCATGGATCCAAATGGGTTCTGTAAGAGCGTGACCCTGAGAAGTTGCTGCGCTGTTCACTGCAGTGATTTAGCTGCAGACACTTTGGCTGCAGGGGAATTTCCATGCAGGTTTTATTTTACAAAACTTGGAGAAAAAGTGTTCTTGTTTTACTGAAGTATCATTCTGAAGTATTCTGGTATTTCAGGGACACATCAGCTCACGTGGAAATCAATGGATCGTTCTCCGAACTACGGGAAAGTTGAGTCAGTCCATGTGTGCAGACCCTTGGTAATCTGTTTGCACACAGGAGTTCAGAATGTCTGACAGAAATTGTGTTGACCATGTTTCATAGCCTTTGTACAAAGTAATGTTTCACATTTTTGTGACCTGAAATAGAAACATAGTAGGTAGCATGGTTGAAAACCCAACAAACCATGTGGGATCGTGCTCCTTTGTGCTGGCAGAAATTATGGAGAAGATTTTTCCAGTGATTTGCAAGACTTTGTCTGGATATGTGTGTGATAAAGTGAGACTTCTGTGTGACCAGGTAAAACACCTGACTGCTGCTGAGATTAGTATGTTCTGTTAACACTACAGACTTTGTCAGGGCAGGAGAAAAATAAAGAATGCTTTTGATTTTAAAATAAGTTCTCACCAGCTGCTGACTGGGTTAACTTGATGTTACTTATCAATTGGTGTGTATGCTATGTCTACCATGCAGCTGCAGATATGTTCTTTTCAAATATCACAGAAAAATAACATTCCAGGTGGAAAATTTGCATCTTGTCTTCCTAGCTTTTATAGCAGGAATTACATGAGGTTTGACCATTCTTCCTCTGTATTCAGACCAGGCCTCAATGTGACCAGTGCCAGTGGTTTGGGTTTCTTTTACGTTTTCATTCATAGTGGAGATATTGACTTTGTTCTTACTATACTAAGGCTGTAAACTCCTTTTACATATGCTAATGGTTCGCTTTTTCTGCTATAGTTCTTGAACAAACTGTCTTTGTGAATTTGGGCTTGGTATTGCAAAAGCATCTAGGTATCAAAATCTTCTTCAAATTGTGGGAATTGTTCTGGAATGTAAACAAGTACCTTTGTAGAACTAGTTCAAATTCCAGGAAAGTTCTCTGTGTTCTTTCTTTCCTTTGCCTTTATAATAAGGGCAAATAGATTTTAATTTTTTTTGAGTTTTTGTTAAGGGTATTAACTTTTGGATGGGATAATACTGCTGAAGTGCTTCATTTGCATAACAAATTACTAGAACGCAGTATTGATTGCTATTCATGAGCACCAGCATTCACTGAATAGCTTGGAAAGCTAATTAAAAATTATAATTGACTTTATTCTTCTTTCTCCTGTTAATGTTTCCCTTTCCTGTCAAATTGTAAAGTTGGGTTTTGTGTTCAGTTTTTAAAAATAATCTGTCTTCAGCTCAGTCAGGAGACCTTTGCAGCCTGTTCTGAGTTGTTCAGATGCAAAGTGTGGGGAAGTGGGCTGAAGTCTCCTAGGGCTTCTTGATACCCCCTTTGTAACTCGGGTAGGTTAAAGAGAGAGTGTTTGCATATTTCATGGCCTCTTAAGATTAGAGAGTAAAATTTTAGTATAACAACTTTAGAGAACTAGAAAAGAACAAAAAGTTGATTTATTTAAGAAAAATTGCATATGTCAATATTGTAAATATCTTTAAAAATCTTGCCTTGAGCAAATTGCTGCCTGACCAAGTGACGTGGTTACTACTGATGTGCTGAAAAGTGTCTTTATTGCATTAGTTTTAGCCCCTGGTTAGCTTAACTGATGTTCTGTAATGTGCAGGGGAAGATGACAAAAATCATGATATTGTCCCTGTTTCTGAAGTCTTTGAGATGAATATTGTGTGAGGCTGGGAGAGTGTACTAGAAGGTCTTGCCTTGTGCTTGGGGCTCTGATTTTCCCAGTGTTTCTGGAAAATGCTCTTTAGCCCACCCAGACCTTTGGACCTTTTCTTTTTCTCAAGGTGCTGACAACCTGGGCAGGTTATCAACTTAACTGCAAGTCCTTTCTGTCAGGGAGATAATTCTTGACTCTCGAGTTTGGAGAAACTGAGCAAAGTATTTTGCACAGGACACTACTGTTGCCATTCTAACTCATGCCAGTGAATTTTTGATTGCATCCTATGAGAAATATGTAATATCGTGGAGAAATTGGTAAGGATATTAAAACTAAGTGGAATTTATTAAAATAGCTTTTGCAGGTAAAAAAAATATTATTAAAAGACTAAGAAGGCAGTTGATTTGCTCAACACTCCCAAGCGTAAGATGCATGCTATTTGATAGACAGGGCTGTTTCTCAGCATGGTACTTCTGAAGAGAAGATGAATTTTAAAAGGTCTCATCACCAATACATCTGAATGCAGCTGATAACTGGATAAAGTTCATTGTATGTGCTTTTTGCAGTTCCTTGTGTTGTACTCAAACTTCTCATTCAAAATGTTGCGCCAGCAACTGATGAAAATTACTTAGTCCCAAGGTTAGGCTTACTTTAGGTGTATATATTGCTGGTTAGAATTTAAATTTATTTGTCAAGTAATCTGTAAAAACTCTGCCCTAAAGAAGGATTTTTCATGCTGTTAGCTCTTTATAAATGCATTTGGAGCACTGATTCATGGCAATGTTTCCCATTTTTAGTTGAGTTCTTGAAGAGAACTGTACTATGACGTGAGCACTTGAGCAAATTGTAAAAACCACTTCAAAAATATCGTGTATCCTTGCTACATGCCTTGTATTATTTATATATACGTACCCTGCATATTCTGAATAAATGACTGCATATGGAGTTCAACTGTTCCATTGCCAATTTAGGAGTAGATTTTATGGATTTGTAGAGCAATTGATTGATTAGCTTTAGGCCACTGTTTCTGTGAATAAGAACGGTCCATTTGTTAACTTCTTAAATATTAATTTGTAATTTTTGCAGGCAAGACCTGTAAACAGTTGAAGTGTGGAAAATGCAAATATGTTTCTTGCATTTCTCAATGACTTGGTGAAAAGACATGCTTTTGGACTTCAGTTTAATGTCTGTCTTTTTGTTATACAATACTTGTGGTTCTGTAATCAGATGGCTTTTTGGGATTGGTATGCATCAGATTCTAATCCCTTTAATTTTGCTAGCTAATGTCTTTTCCTATTTTTTTTCCTTCACTGAAGTCAGCAGGGTGGCTTGTGAATTAAGTTGAAAGTAAAGAGATCAAAACTGGGCTTTCAGTTGGGAAATGGCAACAGTGCATATTCTGCAGATGAAGATTAGTGTCCAAGGCAGTACAAACTATATGCTCTGGTTTTTTCAAGGACCTTATAAACCCAATGAGATGACTTTGTATTAGGATTTGCCTCAAAATGCGACGCTGGAAAGAAAGCAGGCTCTGGGCTAAGACATCGCTTGAGAGACACCATGGGTTTGCTCTGCGTGCTTCCTTCTTGGCTCTGTGAGATTCCATGGACAGGATTTGGCTTGGAGTTTATTATCCTTTGCTGCTTTTTCTTCGTGAAGGAGGTGTGATGCATTTTCTATTTTAAATGCTGCTCTTTGTTGAGAGATGAGCCACGTTCTGTGATTATCAGCCTGTCTCCTGTTCTGTGCTCCCACCTGTTCTGTGCTCCCCAGCCAGATCTTTCCACTTTGTGTAGCTGAGTGAGGAAACAAGGTGGGGTGCAAGGAAAGCAAGCAGTGCAAGCTGTTTGTATGAGCTGGAACATGGCTTTATCTGGCTCCTTTTGTTCTTGTAAATGGGCAAAATGATCTCTGAATTCTGTCAAGAACCAGCCGGGTGGTGGTGGTAGAGCCACCATTGTCATTCACCCTCAGCTCTGCTGTTAAAGCAAATGTGAAACAAGTGCCTTGGTTTTGAGTAGTGTGCTGAAACTGTGTTTCCCACTAAAACATAGGAAGAAAATGTCTTGCACAGCCCAAATGCCCTATCCCAAAAGGTTTAGTTAGCTTGGAGGTACTCAGACCAGCTGGTTCTTTCCTTGATTTCACCTTTCCTTCCTCTTGCTGTCTTACAATCTGTAGCTGTCCTTAATGGCACATACTTAACTCCCTTGGAAGTGCAGTAACTCAACTGCATTTTTACCCAGGATGTAGAGACTGTGGCAGCAATGCTGGCACCCTGAGCTTTTAAGTCCCAGGCCACAGTTCTTCCCTTCCTTTCCCTCCGGGTTTTATACTATTCTTGAAGAAACAGTTTGTGATTATTTTTTTTTTATTTATTTTTTCAGTGTTTTAGTTGGTTGGTTTTGGATTCTTTTATGTTGGTTTATGTTTTCCTTTGCTGACTCTGGTAGCTTTTAAAGAACTCTTTTCCCCTTGTATTATGTTTTGTTGAAACTGCTAGCTATGATAAAGCTGATTTATTTATTTGATTTCCTCAAGAAGAGAGTGTGTGTAGCTCGAATCCTGTCCTGGGCCAGAGCTGTCTGTTGTGACCACCAGCACCTGGGAGTTAACGGTACCAGTTGCAGCCTTTCTGCAGTGGTCTCGAGCCAGTGCCTCTTCCCAGGCTCGGCCAAAGCTGGGGCAGAAAGCTGTGTCTGCTGCCTGTTCAAGGGTTTGAGCAGCACCCTGGCTCCTTGTTCTCCACATGGCCCAAAGGATGGAGCTTCTCCTGGAGCACACGTTTATGCAGCTTCTGTGTCTCAGGGCTGAGGATGCTCTTGGTCTGCATTCAGCAAAACTAAAGGGCCTCTGTCGGCTACCTCAGAGTGTCATAGCAACCACTGGACAGTGCAGCAAGGTGTGTGCACTGTGCCTGTGACCGGAACCGGGGAGGAAGCTGACGATTAGGGCAATCAGCGGGGCACTCCTGTGTGGGAGTGATTTCCCAGCCCCTGAGAAACTGGGAAATTCAGCACTGTGGTGTTTTCTCCAGGCTTACACATCTTTCTGCCTTGCAGGGTTTTTGAAGATGATTATTTGTTATTCTAAGCATCCCCACACCATCTGAGAAATGGGGTTTTTTTGTGGTTAGGCTCCGATACCAATAGTTGCACTTTGTTCCTTCAACTAAATTCCAGTATGACTGTGCGTTTCAAGGATAATTGGAAAACATAGTGAATACTGCTGGTAATTATTGATTTGTGAGTTGCTGTTGCAGTGGACATCAAGCTGGCATTCTTTCATGTTTGCCTGTTATCCCCTTACAATGTCATTAAGGTATGTGAGCCTTGGTGGCACAGCAGGGGCCCGTGTGGTGACAGGGATGCCTTGTCATTTCCGAGGCAGGAATATGCAGGTTACCGTGCAGTGATTATGTCCTGGCTGGAAATTGCTGTTCAGGGCTTTAAAAATAGTTTTCTTAGGGTGTTGCTAGTTTTCCTATCACCCCAGTTTATTTTTAAGTTTCTCCTCTGGCAAAAGTGCTAAAGGAGCCTCAGAAAGAGAAATGGGAGAAAAGCTTGCAGGCTAATATTTTTTTACTTTTTTTTTTTCCAGACAGAATGCTTGGCTCTTATCTCTGCTTTCCATTTGTGTAGGTTTTTAGTTTAGCATTTCTAGCTACTGTAAAATAAGGATTTTATTTTTAATAGGTGTGAAATTATAGATAAGAATGGTTTGAAAGGGGGGAAAAAACCACCCACCAAACCCCCAAAGCAGCCCTATATTGTAATACAGATGCTATTTATATTTGCATTTGGTGTATTTAGGTGTAATAGCCAGACTCTTGGCCTTGATTCTGAATGAAACATAGTTTTCTTCTACTTTAGGGAAAGTTAAGAATTGTTTGTTTGGGTTTTTTTATTCTTCTCCTTAAAAGTTCTATATGAATTAGGTTTTAGACTGCATAAAGTGTGCAACTACTCTTATTGATTTTTCTCACTAATGGAATGATGGTCATCTCTCTTCTTAGCTGGTCTCCTGAGATTCTGTAGGTCACACAGTAACATAATAAAATCAAACACAGACACATTATTTGTTAAACTATACACCATGAATAGAAAATGAGGTCTGAAGTGATTCTTTGGTCTCACTTGTATTTTATTTTACTGCTGACTTTGTTCTTGTGGGTTTTGTGGGTTTTTTTAAAATATCATGAAATATTAATATAGAAGAAGCAGTAAGTGACAGAAACTACTGCTCAGATGGAAGTGCCATGTTGTTGTATTAGGAGTAGCTGACAGATAAAACATTAATTATAATCTAAATGTTTGCATTCTTGTACAAAGAATAGGGAATCAGAATAATGTCTCCAATGTTTTTACCTCCCTTTGTCCTTTTGTGAAATCAAGATTAGTGGGAAACATTTCATAAGGTGAAAAAGGGGACCTAAGATTGTGTGTGAGCCATTTAAGAAATCATTTCTTACATTCATTTTTTATTTCATGAAATTCAATGGGGAATAATAAAGCTGTGAGTGTAACAGCAGGGACTCTTCCTTATTTGAGACAAGGTCTCAGAACAAAATTAAGACAAAGCTTTATTTTAGTATTCATAAGAATATAATTAAGTCAATTCATATTTTTAATAGTTTAGAAGTTGTTCCCCATCTTGGCTGTTTATTCTTGCCAAAATGTATTATAAATTTCATTGGAAAATAAATCTCTTTTAATGTGAAGCAGCTTTACCTTGCAGGAGAAAGCATCTCTCAGCAGCACATTCTTTTGTGGTTTCTTTGCCTGAGTCTGTGAACAGACCATTTTTACCTTAAATTACAGCTCGTATCACTGATTGCTCTCTTTGTAGGTTCTCCTGTGCCATTTAATGTGCAGGGTTTCATACAGGGTGCAGTTAGAGGACGCAATGAAGAAGGCTGTGGTTCTTTTCAAACTTTTACAGGGCATCTCTTGAATCCTACATGCTTTAATACCAGCACTATCTTTGTTCCATTTAGACAATTATTCTGCAGTCAGAATGCTGCTTTTGAATTTAACTTTCATTAACTAGGAATAGATAGTACTAAACAAAAAGCCAAGGTAATTTTGAAGAACCTTCTGATACTATAAATACAGTCAAGACTGGCAGTGGTTTAACCGATGGATGTCATGTTTACATGGGCCTTCTTTGAGACGGCTTTTAAAATGGTTTGATGGATTCTGGTAAGAGCTTCCTGTATTTCTGACAGTTTTCTATCAAGTCATTGTCATCACAATTCAAATATCTACTCAAGAAGAGGCCTAAATTGTAATAAAAAACCAAAGTCAGCCAACTCAAACGCAGTATATGAATAAAAAGAGAAAGCTGCTGTTTCTCTTTCCAGTCCTTTGCCCATAGCTCCCCATTCATTTCAGGGCCTGTAAGATGTGCTAGTTTTGATTAAACTGCCTCTGATGTGGTTTTGGGGTTTTTTTTTATTGCAGTCAGCAAAGAAGTTTTACTGCTGAGCAAATTAGTCATTTGCACGAGTATGAAAAAGCCAAAGTTAAGAAAAAAATTACAGGCGTTAGTGCTGGGCTAGAATTAGATTCACTCTCAGACACCACCACGAGGTAATAAGGCTGTGGTGATACTCAACAGCAATTGAATGTTTAATCAACAAGGCTTCCCGTCTGAGCATTAATATAAATGCAGTGAGAAGTCTGTTGCTCTTAAATGTAAAGATCTGAATCAAAGATTGCATTTAATCTGTGGGAGAGATACTTTTCCCTCAGTAAAAAAAAAATTACTTTGCGAAGGTTCTAATTCCCTGGTTTTGCTGCTTCGTGTGTTTGTAGCTGTGGAACAAGAAGCTGATTGGCGGGGTTCACCTCACACTGGTGTTGTCCGTGCTGGATGTAAAAACAGTTTGTGTGTCAGAGAGGAATATGGGTCAGTATTTGTTCTCTTGGCTTGTAGCTGTTCCTTGAAAAGATCCTGGGCAGATTTATTTTCGATAACTGTCTTGCTCTGCTGGTGTCCACATTCCAGCGCTGTTAGCACAAAGCCATACAGTCGCACTGCATTTGGGGTTGCTTTCAGAGGAGTTTTGTGGGATGGTGTTCCTGTGAATCTCCTCTTAGCACTGTCCTTTTCTCACCACACCATGGGTGCTTGCAGTGTTGTGGGGGCGGTTTGGGAGCGCTGTGACCTTGTCATGAGAGCTCCCTTTGCTGGTCACAACTGGCCATACCTCAGCATGGCAATAACACCTGTGTGTTCCCGTTGCACATTTTACAGAATATTTTTTCTGTTTATTCTTTCAGCAGTGTAAATGTACTTACTGTGCAAGGGATCTTCCTTTCCTCCTTTCACGTGTCTGGTGAAAATATTGCACAAAGCTCTTTTTGCACTCGATGTGAGAGTGTGAGTTGTTGATGTGGGTGTTGTCAGGGTTCTCCAAGAAGCTCTGTGGAGTTGCCCATCGTGTCAGCTGGGGCCCTGTGTAAGTATAAGGATCAAACACAGATATTTCTTCATCTGGCCAGGATCCTGAAGGGAGGGGAGGATGGAAGCAATATCCGATTGATTTCTGCCTGGGCAGCACTGTCTTTTGCATGCTGACATTGCTCATTGCCTGAGAATTTGTAGTGACACCTGGAGTTTGATGCAGATATTGATGTTAATGCAGCAGCTTCCTAGGCATAATTAGGATGATAAATGGGATAATTCCATGGTTGGATTCTTCTGCCACACACTGTGCCATGGAGCTGAAGCTTAGCTTGTAGCCCACCGGGAGGTGAAGCATTGCAGTTGACTGAACGCAGCATGAAACGTTCAGTCAGTGTTCAAATCTGAATAATGTTTTTAATAAAAGTAAATGTCTTTGGTAATCAATATCCCCGTGTAATTGTTTAGCTGCTTTCCCAGTATGAATCTGTGTACTTTAGGTTCTCTTTTGCTTAACAAGCTGCAGTCAGTGAACCGTTTCTTGCAGTATAAGAGGTTTTTGAGGAGGGGTGGGAGCAGAGGTAACTGCAATTGAGTTTTGATGAATAGAAGCTTTAGTAGCAAGAGCAAAGCACAAGATATCAGGTGCATCTCTCTCTAAATTGGCAAAATCTTAGTGCCTTAGTGAATATACACTATTTCACTTAGATTGAAAACTGGTGTTGATACTGTTAAGCTTTTACAGTCTTGTGGAATTTGATGGTATAATTTAAACCTGCAGCTGTTGTTTGCCTCATGTCAGAGTGAAAAAGATTAATCTTCATTTGTATCCTGTCCTGCAATTATCTTAGAGTTACTGTGTGCCCTATATTATGTAATCTATATAGCAAAGGATTACTTGTAGTCTTCATTCAAGCAAAACTTGCAGTTTCTGAAGGGAGAGTTTAATTTCAGGAAAGATGTTTGTCATGAATCAGAACAGAAAGTTCTGTATCAGAAACCCTCCTCAATTTCATGCCAGTAGTTCAAGCACTGCTGTAAAATAGCAACAGAACATCATTGTCCTCTGTGTGGAGATGAGCTCAGGTGTAAATACGAGGTATGCAGGGGTGCAAAGATACTAAAGATAGTAGAAAAGAGAAATGAAATTTGTGGGAGTGTGCTTTCATAATAGGAAGGAAAAAAAGAATTTTTTCTTGTCACTGTGTGTATTTCCACTCTGTAGTTAGCCCTGTTGACTTGCACTTGAATTTAAATGGTTTAATAGAATAGGCAATGTCTGAGCAGAGGCCTATTGCATGTCTGTGCTTTCTATGTTTTTATGCTCGTTTCCTGGGGCTCAGGTCTTCTGGATATGCCAATCTTAGTTCAAGAAACTGTGGCTTGCCTCGTGGTTTTTCATGGCATTATTTATGCTTTTGGCTGGTCCTTGTGCGGCACCCGACACAGCTGGGTCTTCATTCTTCCAAAATACGTTTTTCTGGCAGTGGCACTTAACAAACAACTACTCCTACTACTTGTTCTCTGCAGCTGTGAACCAGTATTGCCAAATAATGTTGATGCAGTTGTGCTCTTGGTGCTGATGTCTATAAAGGCAGAATTAAGGAGTCCAAGTTGTGAAATGAACAGTGGAGATGAGATGAGCTCAGTTGGTGCTAATGACAGTGTGGGTGCAATCCCTGCATGGGCCATTCATGTGACAGTTGGACTCTGTGAGCCTCGTGGTTCTCTTCCAGCTCAGAATATTCCGTGAAATCAGACACAGCTCTTCTGTGGAGTCAGAATATTTAATGGGAGAAGGTTAAAATCGTGACAACTGTGTAACAATCAGTGACTAAATCAGTAAGGAAGTTTTCCAGTGAATTAAAATTTCTACTAAAATTTTACTAAATGAGTAATTACAGCTATAAGATTTTGGTGTGGATTCTAAAATCAGGGACATGGATGTTGTTCTTGTACATGGATACACAGCCAAAGGAAAACATATGTCTACCTTTTGAAAGTCTGGAAAACTCAGAGTAAAACTGTTGCTGTCTGAGATTTTTGTTAGACCTGGTTTACTAATCCAAACTAACTTGGTGGTGGGTTTTTTTTTTTTTTAATACCGAATAATTTATTTCTTTTTATTGTAAAAAGTAATTTCAGCCTGTTTCAGGAGGAGTTGAGGAATCAAAATTTAATTTTGGTATTGAAGCAGGGTCTGCAGATTTCCAGTTTGCTTCTGAAAAGCTGTACATACACATCAGCTTGTAAGTCATAACATAAATAGATTTCTTCAGAAACACTAAGGACATTGAGGTGCTTTGCAGACGTGCAGTTTTTCATAATGTCAGACTTTATGTAGTATTATGGGACTTTACAGAAGCTTAGGCAACAGCTACAACTGTAAATGACATTCTTTGGAGACTTAAAGAAGTTCATAAAGGCTGAAACTAATTTGGTTATTTCAGGGTTTCTCCTTCAGTCTCATGGTTCTCCTTTTCTCATTGGTGAGCTGGCATGAGCTTCTCTTTCCCTCCCCTGGTCAGATAGTTGTTGGAAAGGGGTGAATGTAGTTCTTAAAACCTTGATAAAGCAGAGTAGAAGGGTAACCACGAAGGACTTAAAATTCAATCATTGCCAAATAAAATGTTCATGAAATTAAATACTGTTTCTAATCATGTGAAATAAAGGAGGCCATCCGTGGTGAGGTACAGTAGGAGAAGCCCCCAGAAAGTATTGAGAAGCAATTAATTAACTTTAAGGACTAAGTGATTTTTTTGAATTTTGATCCAGCTATTCCTGCTTTATCTCTGCTTTGTGAGTAGGACAGTGCTTCTTTCTGAGGATTAATTAATAATAGTACATGTTAGGTCCAAATAACCCATTGACTGGAGTTCTTTTGACCTCTTGGGCCATGTATTGATCTGAAATGACTTTGCCATGATGTGATCAAAAGGAATAGAAGAACATAAGAATTGAAGTTAACAAAAGCTCTTCAAAGTTACTGTAATGTGAATGGAGCAAAACTTTGTCTGAAAATATCAAGGTAAAGTTTTATTCCAGTGAAGAGTCGTTGTCTTGGCTTTTCAGGTCAATCTAAGGTTTTGGAAGTTTTTGCCCAAGAGGTTTATTTTAACTTTATAGTATCTTGGAGAGGAGAGAGAATGGAAATAATTTAACAGTTCTACTACATACATTTCTATGTCCTCTTTCAGGTGTAGTCTCATACCAGTCTACTTTTACAGTATATTTATGTACATGTTACACACCACCAGCATTTCTATTCTGAAATGAGTCCATGCAGGTGCTGTTGTAGTTGTCTGGGGTGGCTTTGAACACAATTCTTTAACACTCGTGTATCTTGCATGTACATGTGCTATGTGTGGTCATACACAGCTGTGCCTGTGAAAAGTATGGCATGGGTATTTATACAGAATGAATATTTTCCTTGCTGAAGGATTTTTCTTTATTGCTCTAGTTTATCACGAGTAAATAAGTTTAAATAGGGCAGAATGTTTTTTAAGCAATTCATCAGTGGAAGTAACTAATTTTATATGAAGAAGAAATAAACTCTTGCAGTGAAAAAGGGTTATAATAGAGGAAAAGTGTAACTGTAACGTAGCTCCCAATTTGTATGTAAAATCTGTTACTACTTTCCAATGCTCAGTGTAGCACATTCCTCTACATGGAGTGCTACAGGATCAAATGGGTGCTTTTCTCAGCAGTTAAATTCCTCCATGGCAAAGCAGTGTCCTGGTAAAAGGTCAATCATTATTTGAATTCCTTTTTTTCTTATGATGGAGTTGAATGTGTGCTATCTAATCAGAAAGGTTTTAACCCTTTGTGTGTGAGCCTGAAGCGCAGGCCTGGCAGTGCCGCAGTGAGTGTGCTGTACACCAGTGCTTGACTGGTCTGGTCCTGCGGGCTGAAACAGATGCTGCTTGCTGGGCTGGGTGCTGGATGCTTGTTGGATTTGCCCGTGGAATCCGGGGTTTCTGAAGTGAGGAGGTCTGTCCAGCTGAGAAACCTCAGTGTCGTATTCAGTGTTGCTCTCCTGCCTTTGTGTGCTGGATTTTATTGCACATCCTGGAATTATTGCTGAGCTTTTTGCAGCCAAAACGGCATGTGGCACACAGTCCTAGGCAGCACACTGTAGAAGGAACCCATTTTATGAACTTGAGCTGTCTAGAAATTGTCTCTAAGCTATTTCTCTAATCAATATTTATAAAGAGAGGAAGGCTCATCTAGAGAAGATGGAACAAATTATTCTTTTTGACAGCTAAAGTAAATGGAGTTGGATCCTGGCTTAAGTCTAGATTATGAAATAGTGAGTTTGAAATATTTTGAACTTGCCCAGTATGTTACTGCTGCAGAAACAACTGGGTAGGTTTTTGGTAATTCATTATTCAGATTGATTTTCTGTGAGAGGGAAGGAGAGCTTAGTTCATGTGCACTGCTTGTTTATAATTTATAATCAAGGGCTAACAAATTGAAGTTCTCCAGGTAAAAGATTGTGTGAGAGAACACATGAATTACAATGTGGAAATATATTCATATAATGTTGATAAATATTTTCTTTAAATGAGAAAAATTTCAGTTTATTTCAACTTTGGTAGTATAAGAAGATAACTTAATAGAGAATATTTATTTCCCACCAGCAATGATCTTTGGGAAGAGAAGTGAATGTCACATTTTGTAAAGTGCCACTGTTTGCCATTTGTGCTACATCTGGTACTGCTGTCAGCGGTGAAATTAACTGTTTCTCATTCTTTCATGGGACAAAACTATGTTTTTTGACTTTGATTTGCAATGTAAGAGCAGCAAAAGTGAGCTAAACTGGAGAGACATGGTTTTGACCTTTAGAGCCACATGAAGAAATTTGTGACTTCAGCTTTGATAGCTGAGCTGGCTAAATAACTTCAGATATGAGGGACTGCAGCATTCTCTGTGAAGAAAGGGCAGAAGGAGCCTGTTCAAAGACTGGAGTGAGTGTTGGAGATCACTCCAGCAGGACGAGAGCCTGTGGGCCAACAGGGTAATTTCAATTACCAGTGCTTGGGTTTCAGTTACAGGTATCTGGGAATTGAAACTCGAATCTGAAGTGATCTGAAGGATTTAATTTCATTTCTCAAGTGTTTGATTTCAGTACTAGTTGACACCTGATATGACTGATCTTAGGAGGGAGCAGGGTTATTGTGATAGTCTTCTGTAAGTTCTGGGCACTGTATGATAGTACTGATTCTCTTAAAACCTAGAATGGGCAAGGGCCAGCTGAAAATGTGATGGCAGTTGTTGGAATATTGCTACTTCTGGGAGCCAGTTCTGTTGTGACAGACGTTGGACTACAGGAGAACTTGCCTAGGTGGGGAAGAGACTGCTAGGTAACCCTGCCCTGATTTATTTTACTAATCTAGAGAGGTTCACAGCTCTATTTCGATTTGGTCAACTTAAGGTAGGCATGAGGTGGGAGATGGGGTCAAAACTTGAAGTTGAATTAGATTTTTTTTCCCCCTGTATATATAGTAATGGAAAGATTATGGACCTTCTGTTTCACTTCCTAGAGCAGGAATGAGCCCTTCCTTCTGCTCAGGCAGCTGAAGGCAGTTGTGTGGTTCAGAAAGAAGTGGTGGCATATCTTACAGTGGCAGGGATTGATGGGGAGAAGAGGACAAAGAAGGCTGGAAATAAATCTTGTGTGTACAAACCTTGCATTGAATCCACTGGGAGTGTACAGTCACTGAAACTGACAAATCCTTTCTCACCTTTTGGTCTGTAAGAAGACACGTGGCTTACATGTCTGTTAATTCTCAATGCAAGATCTGCATTTCTGGGGGGAAAAAATGCTTTATTTAAAATAATCCACCAGTGTTCAGTTCAAGACCCTCATTTACCCCCCAAATGAAAAGTTTTCTGAATTTCTAATTAATATTTGTTTCTAATCTGATGGATTTTGAAACAAATCAGTTTAAACTGTCTTTCTGAAAGTTTTTTTTGTAACTGTTCTTCGTGTTTTGCTTCAGTACAAGATCTTAACTTCTAGGTGTTAATGATTTAACAGAGGTGGAAGATAAATGTTCACTACAACATTTATTATTTATTACATGATGGCAGAAGAAAAGTCTTTTCATAAGGTTATGCCTGCCTAAGGAGTTAAGTTAATGTTGAGTGTAGGCTCATTAGGAATTCTTTTGAAATGTATCATAAAACTGCATATTAACTATGCTTATTTGGTATTCCTGCCAGAATGCTGTGGAAAAGTATAAAGGATTTATTATAATTCACCATTATATATGTGTTAGTTGCTAGACGCTGAAACCCCTGTTCACAAATGGCTCCCTGAATTCTTTGTTAAAGGTCATTTCGCTGGTGTAAATTTCAGGCTTGCATCATTATTTAAAACCTGAGATGTCTCCCTGTCTTTGGAAAAAATTTTGACAAGTTGAGGGGAAATGCAGTGTACAAAAATAACAGAAATAAAAAGAAGAAATAAAAATACCAGGAGCCTTGGTGTCACACAGAGCTCTGCCCTGGCCTTGCAGTCCTGGTATGAGAGGGTCGGGATTTTTAGGAACTTTTGGACTGCTCAGTTATACCATGGCCAGGTCCAGCTGAGGCTTGCCAGGATCAGCTGCAAACAGTGAGGAACTCCCATGTGATGGCAGTCAGTGGCAATTCCAGCAGTGTGTGCGCTGGATCTCTGGAAACCGAGTAATTAACAGATAATGGCTCCCCCAGGAACGTGCAGCAGTTCAGAGACAAACAAAAATGGAATTCAGACCATTGCATGAAGACTGGTTTTTGATGTTTACACCTTCCCAAGAACTCATGATCAAAAAGACCCTGAAACACTAAATTTGAGTTTAGTGAGAGTTATCTTAAAGCAAAATTGCATCCAGTTATAACTTAAAGGCACAATAACAGAGTGTAAAACATAAATACAGTGTGACAGTGTCCCGATATCTGCTTTGAAAGGCACAGTTCCCACTTTCTTTCCTAGTTTTCAAAGTTTTAATCAGTTTTATTTTAATGAGGCAGTTTAATCAGCCCTAATGCAGGGCATCACGTTTGAGTTGTTGAGCTGGGTTTGGATGTTTCCTGCAAACAAATAGTGGAATTATGGAATTTGTTTTTATTGTTGTAATACGTGGGCTGACACTGCCACCTGACATTATGAAGCTGGTGTCCTCAAGGCTACTTTCCCTTCTGAAATGACAATGACTGTGAGGACTCTGTACCATGAGAATAAAAAAAAAATTAAAAAAAAGAGAGGAAGAAGTTGTGAAATGAAATCCTTGAGTAAAATGAATTCAGTAATTGATAGAACTTACCAGTCACGTATTTACCGTATTTTGAACTGTCTGCTAAAGTTTTTATTAATAGCTTTTTTTTTTCTGTTCTAGAACGGTACAATCTTAACATTCTATTACTTTAGATTTCTTTTTCTGCTAGGGGAGCATGAGACATTAATGAAAAGTTAATGTCTTGCACTTGCATTCTAATTTAGAAATGGAAGGAGACCTAAATGGTTAGTGAGGTTAGAGAGACTAATAAAAGGAACACAGTCAGTTCACACTTTCAAATGGTGTTCTGGCATTTGCCAAATCAATTTTAATTACCTTCATAAAGATATCTGCTTTTTCTGAAGTGCAGCTTTGAGTCTTTTTAAGAGCAACTGGAGATTCAATTTGGCCAGATTTTATTTTGGTGCTGTTCAGTGAAGTTATGCTTTCTTCAAGAACAACATCCCCCAAGTTCATTACGTGAGCTGATAAAGAAGTTTTTTCTGGTGCTGCCTTGTATAACATAGATATTTTTTAATATCCTTTGAGACTGTAATTAAGTAGAGTACCCTCAGATAACTGATGGAAGGATTTGTAACCAAAATGAGCATTTGTTTTAACAGTCAACAGAATGAAAAAGGAGTCTGAGTGAGACACGTGAAATGACTAAGAGAGGAAGTTGGCAAGGCTTTAATGGACAGGCATTTCTCTGCCTGTGATATAGTTTGATTGTGTAATTAGGAGGTTTTTATTACTCTGCCAACTGCTGCAATCCAATTATGCTGCAGCAATCAGACTTGTTCTAATTTCTCACAACATCCACAGATGCGAAGGAAGCACCTCATTCATTCGGTTGCTGCCGAAGTGAACGCGGGGACAGGTTCCTTTCAGAATTCCTGTGTGAGCTCTGTGTGCATGGTGGAGCTCCTGATGTAGCTGGAGAGAAATATTCTCTTAAAGCACGTTTTGGAATAGATACCAAGGGTACAGATACAAACTCTACCTTTTTTATTCTTTTTTTTTTATTGGTGATGAAATACCAACACCAGAGGTGTGAGTTCCTCTTCATGAGAAAGATTACTGTAGTGATGCTGTTTGATGGCTCGCCAATTTTTGTTTTTCTACTCTTTCACATAGTTATGTAATTATTTTTTTCTCTCCATTTTCTCTCCTTTCAGTGACTGTGCATTTGAAATGTAATAGCTTGCTGTAGAAATGATTACAGGTGTCCACAATAGTTTAACAACTTTTGTGATTATTCGTTTCTGAATGTTGATGTGAAATACGAAATATCCATTCTTTCAGTTTAAAAAAACCAAACCTATGTGCTTCCCATTTTCATGTGATAATTTGTCCTCTAAATTCCTCAAATTCAGTTTTTCAAGAGATACAGTTGACATCAGTCGATTTGTAGATCCCCATCATTATAACCAGCTACTTCTATAGCTTTCTTGAGGTGTCTTGTGGTTTGAGATATTTAGAAAACTGGGTTTTTAAAATATTTTTTTAATTTCCCTTTCCATAGCTGAGATATTCTTGTCTTTTGTCAAAACTTAATGAACGGAGGTTTGAATGTCAAGTTGGTCATTCAGTTTTCTGTAGAAAAATCCCACCCTTCTGTGGCTGCTGTCTTGCTCAAAAAACCAGTGTAATGTACTCTTTGTATCTAGTTTGGGTCCAGTTTTCTGCGTGTTCGCTGCCTGTTTTCATATTTCAGTGAGAAGGGAGCTACTTCAGCCTGTCTGTGCACTGTAATAAGGGATTTATGTTATCAGATAGGATGGTTCAGAAATGCAATGTATTGAGAGTTTCTCTATCTGAAATGGAATGAGGGGTTATATTGGGTATTGTAAAGGCTCCCTGAAAATAGATTTCATTGCTCGTGCCTTCTGGCAGATTAGAAAATGGCTGAGAAAGGAATGAAGCATTTGCCCTAAGTGCTGTTTTTCAAGTAATTTTTGATTAGTTAATTCATTTTGCTGTTACGTGATTTAAGAAGTATTTGTTAGCTGTTGATATTCTTTGTTTTAGTTGTACTCACAATGTAATGATGCAGTTGCTCTGCTCCAGCTGTGATTTCTGCGATCCCTTGCTGAGAATGTCATCTAGAATCTCTCAAAACCAAACCTGAGAGTTTTTGGTAGTGGCTGTCAGTTCCTGCATCCTGTTTCCTAATAATTTAGTTACTCTGTGATTGAACTAGCAACAACCTGAAACTGTGATGGATAAAAAAATATTCACTGGTGAATAACAAAGTTCTGTAACTCTGTTGCCAATACACAAAGTTATCTTCTGTGTTTGCCGCTGATTTTCAGGTACAGTCTCAAACCTGCCACAGCAGCAAGGGAATCAGCAGAGAAATAATGTCCAAGTAACACAGATGATAGGGGTTTCAGCTGAGGGATGACACTGCATGAAAGGTAAAGAACTTCGCAAGATTTATATCTTTAGCTCCTAATGGATGCTGCAGTATTGGGCTGGGTGTTTGTGTCATATTTTAATGGGGTAGCTTTAGTAAGTGCATTTGTAATTGTCCATAATTTTGGGACTGAACTGCATTAGAGAATTAAATTAATGTCTGCTGCTGCACCTTCAATGTTAGTGTTCTATTACTTTGCTAAAAAAAACCCAATAATGCTTTTAGGGGATAAGCTGTGATATAATAATGCATTCAAGGGCTACTTAGCTCCTTATGATAGGGAGGGAAGGAGTGGAGCTGGTTCGAGTCAGGCTGTGAAATAGTTATTTCTCTATATTTTGCTAAGAGTCCTGGTTGCATGCAGAGGAATAGTGACTGATGGGCACTAGATCCCATTTCCTGTCCTTGCACTCTGCTTCATGGTTATGTGAGGCTGCTGAGGAGAATAATTTTTTGATGGCCAGCATCTCAAGCAGAGCTCTGTGCAGAGGTGGTGAGTTGGTCAGCTGAGTAAGGAACCCCTGGCTCTTGGGAGCAGGCGGGTACCACTTACATGGCCAGAGAGGTTATCCCCATCTCAGCTAACTGGGGCTGTTGTACTGGGGTTTTCCTTTGTTTGTTTGTATGAAGCCATGTCATTAAGGAAGGGCACACTTATTCTGAAGTACTACCATGAGAGTGTGCTACTAGAGTCAGGGTTAAAATAAGAAAATTAAAAGGGAGAACTTAAGGAAAAGATTTTTCTTTTTTCAAGAAAAAAGATTTTTTCTGATGTAATCTGGATTCCTCTGCTTTAAACACAGAATCAAATTCCAAGTATCTGCCATATAGAAATTCCTTGGTAGCTTAAAAAGAGTTAGAATTTTACGTAGAAGAGCACAGTGAGTATTGATAACTATTTTGAGGACCTAACACTGTACTTTTGTTTGCAATGAGATCTTACTCTCCCGAGGTGAGATCTTACTCTCCCAAGGGCAGCTCTCCAGCAGCACCCCCGAGGTGTCCAGCTGCAGGCGGGGGCTCTGCCTCTGGCTGGCTTTAGTCTCAGTTCAAGCCCTCTGGGATCACTGCAGAAATGATTTCTGGTCCTCAGGCCTGCCTGTTTCACTCATTAGAGGGCTCTTAATTGCACACTCGCTCCCTGCTGATGCAGATGTGATCTGTGCATGGGGGCACACTGGCTGCATTAGCGGGTGCTGCCGTCAGTTACGTCCTTTGCTGGAGGGACATTGCTTCTGCAGAACTTGAACAAAGTTTTCAGTGGACCTTTTGGTTAGTACTGAAAGAGAGGGGAAAAATCTTAGTGAACCTTTTGAGGTGTATTATTTTCACACAGTCACCCTTGTGTTACAATAACTTTTTGAGTCAGAGGGAATTGATTCTGTGCATACCTGGATTTTTCATGTTGCTGTCTCATGCCTCTCCCTCAATTCCTAGGGTTTGGCACATCACAAACATGGTGGTTACCACTTTTGTTAATAAAACGGTTTTTTCTTGCTAAATATGGAGGCTTTCTTAGTGGGCAAATTTTTCATTCCAGCATGAGCGAGGAGGGACTGATATTGTGTGGGAATTTTTTTAAGAGCAGCCTGGCTTTGTTCTGTCAACAAACAATCTAAAAACACAAATGTTGACCCTTATTTTCCAAACAGAGCATGGCAGCTTACCTATTGATACACAAATTAGGGGAGAGGGAATGATTCCCAGGAATATGAAAAGCTCTTGGGGTAAGGAGTCCAAGCCAACACCACCAGCTGATTTGTGCTTACCCCAAACCAGGGGAAAACTGTGGCTCTTCTTCACGTGTTTGAACTATTAAAGCGAATAGAGCTTTAGAGTTTGGGGGTTTTTTTGCACACGAATACTTGTCCAAATGATTTACTTAATGGCCTACTGCTCTGAAGTGCCTTTCAGATGAAGAAAGAAAAATTTTTTTTTTTTTTCCTGTGAGCAGCTTTGCTGTTGTGGTGGGGGTTGCTGTTGATGCCAGGGTTTGGAACGTGGTCGTGCTGTACACACAGACCTGCTGCTGTGGCATGGGAGGGATGTGTGCAGTCAAACTGACTTCATGAAGGAATGGCCAGGGACAGAAATAAAGCCGTGATCAGCTGGTACCTCCAGCCCAGAAATGTCTGTGCGTTGTATAGAAAGAAGGAAAATAAAATCTTAGAGAAATGATATTATTGGAGAGAAAGGCTGTCACTTCTTCCCTGAGCTCTGCAGGGGCCATCTGTGACCTGCACACGTGCAAAGGCCAGAGCTCAACACCAGTGAACTCATGGGACAATAAATGCATCACCACATGCTACTAAAATATTTTGCCACCTACCAGTATGTTTGGGAGCAGCAGTATTATGAACCATGCTGGATTGTCATGGAAGAATCAGGATCAATTTTTTCCTGGAGGCTGTTTACCTTGAAATAAAATCATTTAAGACTGTTTAGTTAATACTAGCACAAGATATCATCAACATAATATAATTGTTTTCAAATACCAGTAACCAGTGGTGAACAAAGCTTTGTTAGATATGGGCTTTACTTCTCTTTGTTTGCTCTGTTGTAGAATTAGGAGTAAACATAAATGAAGTGCATTATTTCAGAATCAATTATTACTGTGGACTAGGCATGAAAAATAAATAGTAGCTGGCTGCCAGGTGTTTGGATGGAGGACTGGAGCATGAGGTGCGGGAACAAACAACAGGAACTCTTTGTGTGTGCTCTGTGTGTGTATATAATTCTGAAAAACATTTTAGATGGAACCTGAAACTAGAGTTTTGACAAATGAGGTTAATTATGAGACTTGCAGTCCATTTTCACAGCTGCAAACTTGTTACGTGCAAATTCAGGTTAGGGTGTTGAATTCCTCTGTTCTGGGAAATACCCTTTCTGGCTTAGTCAATAAGTTGTTCTGAAAAGCTTTTTATTCTCCTGGAAAAGCAGGTATTTTGTAATGAAATCTGAGATCAGACAGAATTTTAGTAGTAGATGAGAGATCCTCTACACTAAAATATTTGATATTTGGTGCTTTTTTTTTTTTTCCTTGAGTATCATTGAAGTTGGAAACAGGTCCTTTGATGAAGAAATCAGTTTTAAAGCAGGGATAAAACATGAATGATGTGGACAGGAGACACAAAAAATGAAGAACTCTCATTTATGAGGACAGAAAAGTAAAGGTGCAGTTTTGTAAATTGTTGTGTAAGAGGGCAATAATTTGTGTGCTATCAGTAATGTCATATTTCATGGCATTGTGGAATTCATAGAAAAAGATATTTTGGAAAAATTATAAAATATGTTTGCAGAGTTGTAAAAGAACTAAAGAGGGTTGCACAGACTGATGAAATTCTCAGAGCATGTTCAGTGTTTCTGAGCGGTCTTGTACACACAAAACTCAGCAATTAACACTTGATAGATTTCTTGAGGCAAAAAAGCAGGGAGAATGTATTAAGGAAAAATTACTTTGCACATTCCCTAACCCTATTTAAATAATATGATGTACTTGCTAATTAATGGTATTTTGAACCGTGAACATGAATAGGATTGGAAAAACCCCAACCCTGTGTAATATATTGTTGGATTTGCATAGTGATTCTAATGAATGGTTAATTAACAGTTGAGATCAAGTCATCCCATCATGACGCAACCTCCTCACGGTTGCAGTGGATCGAGTAATAAAGATTATATGCAAGAGACACTTTTAGTCCTCTTAGACCATAAATCCATCTGTAAGCCAAGGTGGTTCCTGAGGAAGCTGGGAAGAGAACATCTCCTGAGCAGTAGGTCCTGCTCTGACTCAGTACCTCTTCACCTGTGATGTTTGGATACAGGGCACTGACTGCAGCTGAACCACAGAAATCTGAACCCAAACAACCAGAAATAACAACCCCTTTTGTTTCCTTAGCCACATTTTTGGAAGATCTTCATTCGCTACTGCCGTAATTTTTGCGTGAGGGAGGTAAGACTCATATCCCGTTATTCAGTGTCTCCAGACTGGGAAATCTTGCATAGTTTGGGATTTCCTCAGGTGACCAACAGTGGCAGAAATTGAATTGCAGTCGTTAAATAAAAAAAGGCTTTATATTTCATGTCCTTAGAGAGCTTAGTCATTGAGCTGGCTTTGGTTGAAACAACACAATTAGATTGCTCTTGGCTTGCCCTTGCAAATTTATCACTGTCTTTACTGCATTTGCAATATTCTGCTACTAAAGTCCCTGAATATACACATGAAAAGAAGCTTTTCACGCAGAATGAGAAATGTTAGCTTGGATTTTCAGAGAAAATATGCCAGCAAAGCCTTTTTTTTTTTTTTATGTGCTCTAAGTTAGTCTTTTTTCTGCCTAATTAACTTTATTAATATTAAAGACTACAAGCTGGTGTTCCCTTAATTCAGGGCATCTTAACTTTAATACTTATCTGGCGATGCAGATAACGTACATTATCGTGTTCTGCCAATGCACAGCAAGGGACCTGAAGTCCTGTATTTATCTCAGTCTTCGTAAACCTTAAGAAAACAAGTTATCTGAGTTGTAAACTAGCTGAGAAAGAACCATCTGATCTGTTTCTAGTGAAAGGTAAATGAACAGATGACGGGGAAAAATGACTTCAAGTAGGTTTATCTTGTTTTTCTTTCGCTCTTTGACATTTCTTCTGAGCAGAACACAAGCTGGACAAGTCAGCTGCCTTCCCAGGCTGGTGAGAAGCCCAGGAGCAGCTGATGTGGGTTGGGAAGATGCTGTTTTCTGCAGCAGCATCTGGCTTAGTGCCCTTGCAGCTGTGCTGCCCCGGGGGTCTCTGTGCTCTTGGTGCTGTCACTGTTGGTGCTGCAGCTCGTGCAGGATGTGGGCAGTGTCTGTAAGCTCTGGGGCAGCTCCAAACTCAGCAGGGATGACTGCCCAAACAAGGATTGAACCCTTAAATCCATCTTTGCAGCTGAGATGACATCTCAGTGCTTGAAGTGTGTTTATTATCTGAAAGCTGGTTTGGGTTTTTTAGGGACAGTACTTTGATACGTTGAGAATCTCTCCTGTCCTGCTGCTGTTATCCCTGGGATCCATTAGCCTGTTTGCAGCTCTGTGAGGCCTCTTGGAATGCTGCAGGGCAGCTCAGGCAGCGCTGGGTGCCTGCTGGGAAGTTGTTCCGTCAAGCTGCAGGTGCCTGTGCTGAAGTGAGGCTGGGAATTTCCACCTGAGCTGGAATCATTGCAGGGATAGCAGCTGCAGACATACACTGAGATCACCCTCGGTTGTGCTGGTTACACGCTAATTTTGGTTATTATTCATGTGCTATTTGAGGGCATGTTTTTATACCACCTTTTGTAAGGTCTATCTGAATAACTAATACACAGCACATGGGAGATTTATACTTCAGAATACCTTCCAAGGTACTACACAGCAATTATTTTTTTAAATCTCTGTTTAAATCAGAAAAATAAAAAGCGATGCAAAGTGTTCTGTAGATGGTTTATAAAGGACATATAGCTGTTGAGTGACTTCAAAATATTTTTGAAGATTAATGTTTTGTCTACAGTTCTCAACTAAAATTTATTTTATTCCCTGGATGAAGAAGGAGAGGGCTGCACATCTGATGCAGCTTGGACAAAGAAAATGCTGGATATGGAAAGCAAGGTCATTGAAAGCCCTTTCTCAGAATTGAGAATAGTTAAGGGCTTATGTTTTGCACAAATTGTCTGTCACATTAGGACAAGAGGAAATGGCTTCAGGTTGAGCCAGGGGAGGTTTAGATCGGCTGTTAGGAGCAATTTCCTCACTGAAAGGATTGTCAGCCACTGGAACAGTCTGCCCAGGGCAGTGGTGGAGTCCCCAGCCCTGCAGGGATTTAAAAGCCGTGTGGATGTGGCACTTGGGGACACAGGTTAGCGGTGGGCTGGCTGTGCTGGGGCAACAGTTGGACTCCGTGATCCTTTTTCCAACCTAAACAATTGTCTGAACCTTGCTGTCTTCTAAGGCACAGAAGGAAATCATGATTCCCTTTGAGAGGTCACTCCTGCATTTTTCAGTCTACTGTTGTTCCTCCTGTTCCCTGTGTCTCCCTCCTAACAACTGTGGCATTGCCACTGACCTGAGGCACCTAAATTGACAGTAAAGCATGAGTAGAGAAATCTTGTGGGTTTTTTTTCTGCTACAGCTCATGGAGAAGTTATAAATGGGTAGGTGTGGTGCTCAGTTATTTGAATTTCTTCTCACTAATCCCAGAGCCCCTTTCTTTTATTAGTTTTTATTATTATTATTATTACACTTTTATTTATACAGTTGTTTCATTCTCTCATAGGCAGCACTCTGTCAGCTGCTAGTGTCTTCAAGGTCATGTCAAATATTTCGGGTATCTTTTCCTGGCTTACACTGTGCATCTGCCAACCTTTTCATAGCCGCTCCTCTAAAAGGTGTTCTTTATTTTCTTTCACCTGTTTTTTCTATAATTTGCAATATATAGTATATGAAATTCAAATGCCAAGTTTTATAAAAAGCTTAATTAAGTACTGGTAGAAAGGTAGACTAGAATTCTAGAGTTATTGGCAAATAACTGCTTTCCTGAGCATGTCAGGTTTCACTGAACTTGAATGCTCATTCAGGTTGCTGTTGTTTTGTTCTGAAACGGTGCTTAGTTTTTCGCCATTGTTTTAAACTTGTTTCTGCTATGAAATCTCACACGTTCCTGTGTGCAACTGTATTTGCCTCTGTTAAAACTTTTAATCATAGTGAAGTGTAATTCAGTGTATACTTACTTTTTTACAACTCCAGAGAACTGAGCCTGCTGTCTCGGTTACAGCTGGATTAAACACTTCCTGTCTTCATCCCAAAACGAGTGAGTTATTTGTTTATGCAAACTACAGAGCCTGAATGAGATCTCAGTGACCCAAGGACCAGAGCTTGCAATGGTCTTGTGGCTGTTCAGAGGAAACATCATCTTTAGCTGTGTAACTACAGCAGAATCTTTCCAGCCCAGGGTAGTACATAGGCAGCATGTACACCCTTCTCCCACTAAAACAGAAGTAATGCATTTTTTCCTTATGTGGAAGTGATTTTATCTATTTGAGATGCTTATGTCCAGATCAGTATTATTTGTTTTGTGCAAATATTCTCTTTTACTGTATGAAACTTTTTCCATATATCTATTGCTAACAACATGCCTAGGCCTTCCTTTAAGCTTGATGGATAATCCCTTAGCATTCTTTTACTGTTTTGTGCTCTTTCTCCTTCAGAAAGCAAACCCAACATCATTTTATATATCAGTTATTCCAATTGAAATGTCAATTGTTCTCTTGATTATTGACTGAACCTTTGCCAGTCTTTTTATTGTGTTTTAATAAGGATAGTGATTTGAGTGGAGAAGCAGCCATGTCTCAGCTGGCTTTCAAACTCTCATGAATAAAGCTTCAAAAATACCTCAGTGGGTCTGTGGTTGAAGTGGTTTTTTCAAGACATACAGCCAGGACAAGGCTGCCCCCTGTCCCTCTGCTGTAGGGAATTCCACATCTGTTTCCGATGTGTCAATGGCTGCAGCTTCTGGGGGGCACAGGAGGAGCTGGGTGGGTTTTAAAGAGTGGCGAGAATTCAGTGAGGACACTGGTAAAGGTTGTGTCCCTTTGCTTTCTCCCCCCGCCGCCAGGTCTAGGATTTTCAGAGTTTGGTCTGTTGCTGTCTTACTGCTCAGATCAGTGGTTGTTAACTCCAGTGGAAATAAAGTTGGGGTAATGCCCTGTGCCCCTTGGAAATGCTTGGGATGCTCAACGGGAATGAATCACAGTGGTGCAAGGGCTGGGCAGAATTGTTTCCTTGGCTGCATGAGAGCTTTATGCTTATTCTCTGTTATGGAGCATGATTTCATCTCCCAGGAAACAGTTGGTTCCATTTTTCCCTTTTGTCCTTTCTCATAATGTTTGTGCTTTAGGTATTTAAGTGATCCAGCTGCAAAATTACAGGATTTTAACTTCTGGCTTCTGTTGAAATTGTACAAGCTTTCCTTTGGGTGGCTTTCTTCAGCTGGCTTGCCCATACATTGTCTTCTCAAGATAGATTCTTTTAATTTTTCTCTCTCTTCCCTTTTCTTTTTAAATCAGAAAATTCTGCTGGGTATATGATCTCTCTTGCCATCTGTGTGTAAGCAAAGCACTTATTTTTTAATGTTAGCTTTATTAAGTTGGAAGTAGTTAAGGTTCTTATCCTAGGGTTTGGGGCTTTTTTTTTATTTTTTTTACCCGGAAGAGTTATTCTAGGAATTCCAAAATATACTTTCAAGAACAAATGGTCTGTCAATGGAGATGTTGTGGTAGCCAAAGTGAGAGCAGAGTGAAGTGTGGCAATCTGTTTACTCTTAGCACTGGCTCTGTGTGCACGGCTGCTCAGAGGGTAAGTGTAGATCAGAGGAGCCCCTTGGGTGGGGATGTCACCTAAATCATGGCATGCTTTGTGTCCTGAGTGGTATTTCAGGCAAATCTGAGAAGCCTTCACTCCAAATTAGAATTTTCACTCATTAACCTGGTCTAGGAAGAGGCTTTTAAATAAGTTCATCTGTTTTGTTTATGAGCATGTGAAAGAAGCATTTTTCTTACTGTGTTTTCATCGTGAACAAAGAAGTGCCTCTTTCAATTTGAAGTTTTGTGTGGAGGGGATGGAGGAGGGGCAAGTATCCGATATGGATTTTTTTTTTTTTTTAATACTTGAAAAAAATGCTAGAAATAAGCCCTAACCCACATAAAGTAATGCTTTTTGCAAAGAATAATAGAATGCTATGTTGCTAATTGCATTTGAAACCTTGTATTTACACTTTTATCCCCTGACTGTAAATGCATTATCTCCTTTGGTATGTAAAATATCCTTGTATTTTATTTAAAATTTTATTAACCAAGGGCTCTGTAGCTGTTACTGTGTGAGGAGCATTTCCTGCATGGTACTCTGTATTAAGAACCTGTTTTTATTATCAGTGATAGTTCTAAACATAAATCAGTGTTTCTTCTATTACATAATTAGTCTTTTGTATTAATGTTTGCCTCTGTGACTTTCTGACTTTCTGGTGTGTCACTGAATTTCCAGACTTACCTTCAATTATTGTTCATCTTTAAAAGAACAGATTAAAAAATGAGTGTGGTGACTTCCAAGCCAGCCTTTCTCTTATCAGTTAACTTGTCCTAAATAGTCCCTGACCTGCTCCCAGCCATCGTGGGTGCCCTTAAACAGTGACAGAAACATTCTGCACAAGCCTGTTAAAGGCTAATTAATCTATTAACTTTCTGTCAGCTAGACTGAGATTACTGTGCTCTGTAGGCAACTTCAGTCTTAAATTATTTTAAGATTTCTGTTGTTTCACCTGCTGCACTTGACACATTTTTATATTTCCATTTTTATTTAACAGTCTGATGATTCTGTATTAAATTCTTAGGGTCTTCCTTACGTTTTGCCTCCGTTCCCATCTCCCTGTGCCATGGGCTATAGAACTTATATCTTGCTTTTGCTTTAGCTGCTTGAGTCTTACCTCCACACTTAGGATGAAAGTTGAACGCTCATTTGCATTTTTCTGCACTTTGGTTTTCTTCTGTGCCTGCTCTTTCCTGTTTTCCAGCTCTGTCTCACTGTTGTGTTATGAGGCTTGGAGCAAATACCCATTTTGGAAGCCTTTTGAAATTTTTCACATTAATTTTGGAGAAAGAAAGGATATAATTTGCTCTTCAAGTGTTTGAATGCCTTCCTGCACACTTGAAGGAGCTGAGGTGAGTTTCTCTGAATGGGCCTTAGAATCTGCCGGAATGACTCAAACTCCACGGGGGACAGCTGTTATGAGAAGTGTGGGATTTTGCAGTCTCTCTCTCAGGCATTAAACTTGTCCAGGTAGTTAAAGGAGCTCACCATGGTAATGAGGATGCAGCATGAATTCCTCTGTCCTCAAGTTCCATTTGAGTTCTCAGCTGCCCCACTTATATCTAAGAGATGTACTCCAAAATCTATCTTTTTTCTTTAGTCAGGGCTATTTGGCCTGTCTGTCCCAGCTGCCTGGGGAAAACATGTCACATCTGCTCAGTTAAAGAAGGCATCTGTACATCCCTTCATTAGAAAAACTTCTGTCTCTCTCTCTTCCCCTCTCAGAGAGGGGGAGAGGAAGTGGAACTTGAAAGCACCTTTTCCAGTCAGAATAAATGGGTTTCGTGTGGGTTGTCAGTAACTGGGTATTTCCTCAAGAACTGTCAGCAGAAGCGTCCCAGCTTGGCCCTGGGGAAGAACAAGGCCTTGGACAGGCCATGATTTCTGACATTTCTCCTGGGGCCCACCATGGCCTCCATCTTGCTCCTGAGGGAGTTCATGTGTTCCTGGGGCAATCAAGAGACCCCTGAACTCTTTTAACCTCTTAGTGATCTTTTCTCCTGCAATTTTTCACAATTCAGAACAATCTTTACTTCTTAGTGCTCTTCAGTCACATATCTGTTGGCAGTTTTATCACTCTTTGGAATTACCTCTCAATACAGGGGACAGAATGCTTTTAGACACCACCATTAGTATAAAACCATTGAGAACTAAAGAATGGTGCCTCTGTAGAGACCTATTTTAAAATTAATTTCTTGAGCCTGCATGGATTCCAAAATAAAGTTTCTTCATGTGGAAATAAAAAGGCATAAATATGTATTTTTCCTTAAGATGTCATTATGAAATCCATCATAACTTTCTGTGCTCAAATACCCTACCTTTAATTGCATTTGTGAAAATCCAGCAGAGTAAACAAAAATTTAATTTACTTGTGCAATAAGAACATGATTAATGTGTATTATGATGGTACCTGGGGCAGAACAAAACCTAATTTTTTTTCCCCTCAAATTAAATTGATTCTTGATCAAGAGGATCTGAAAAAGTACAAATAAACTGTTTCATCACTGAAAGGAGAAAGCTGTGAAGAATTCTCTTGGATAAAATGGTGTGCTGTTAAGTAATTTTTGAGACTGTAGCTATCTTTCCAGCATTGCTGGATAAGGAATTTGTACATTATGGCTGATAGCTACTGGATTCCGTTAATTTGTAGCAAAAGAACTTTGTCTGAATTGCCTGTTTTTGTATATGTTCCTTCTTATAAATAAGTAGGTGTAGTTCTTTCAAACACTTCGGTAATTTGGGGATATGAAAAAAAAATCAAAAGACCTTTCATAAAGTATTTTCTTTACAGATGGAAAAGTTTTCCTTCACTTTTGCTAGAAGTTAACAAGATTAAGTGAATAAGCAGATGTGTTGAATTGTTTTGCACAACTATAAAAAGCATATTCTTGTATTTTCAAATATCTTTTCATAAGGTATTTACAGAAATTATATTTCAAATGATAAAAGGATTTATTAGCCCAGACTGGGATTTAGGAAGCAGTAATGCTCTTTAAAGATTAGGGTTTGGGATTTTTTTTCTTTATAATGCCACTTTCATCCAATCAGGGATCTCATTCTCAATACTGCTGAAAAGGCATTTGACATGTAAAGGCATTGTGTGCTTAGCATAAAATACGACTTAATTGAGCGTAATCCTGATTTTGTAATTGAAGATATGAGAATTTCCTGTTTATGAAAGTAGTTGTTCCTTGAGTTTGGTTCATTTGAGTTTCAGTTCTTGAAGTGTTCATCTGGTGAATATGAACAGAACTTAGTGGATGTCTTATTGTGCTGTGGTAACTGGGGCTTGCAGTGGGGAGCCCAGATGGCTGTGCTGGACAGAACTTGTTTCCATGAGCCTCCAGCACAGTGGGAATTGTCAAATATGCCATTCAGCTGGTGTGCCAGGAGCTCAGAATCTCTGTGGGGTAGCTGAGTATGAAGTTGGGTCTGTGACTTGGTCCAAAGAAAGATGTTAAAGGTGGGAGCAAGTTGTAATGATGTGGCTGTACGAGAAAAATTGGGAGCTCCCTGGGGTACAGTAGGTGAGGAAGTGCTTTTCTCCTTCAAACTGGAAATGTAACCTGCACTTTTGTTTCTTACTCTGCTTATTTCCTTGTTGGAACTGAAACTTTGTGTGTCACCATAACGATTCCTTCAGTCCTTTGTTCATCTCCTTTGGATGCGCTGTCGTGGATTGCCCCTCTGCAGTGTGGGCACACTGAGCACGGACACAGATCATTAATGGATCTTTGGCCTTTTTGTGGGTTACCCTTTGAAACTGTGCTGTGACTTGTCCACTCCCAGACTCTGTAAAAGATAAGGGGATAACAGAGCTGATAGAAAAGGACCTTGAAGCAGGTATGCTCTTCTATCTCTGTCATTTCTTGGTCAAGTGACTGCCAGGTCCTTCAGTCTGCTAAAATCAAGCACAAATATCTATAGAAGATAAGGGCAAGACCTCATTCAAGGGCACCAGCTTTTCCTAAGGAGGAGGATTTAGGGTGATTGGGAATAAGGAGAGATTCAGGCTATGTCAGCAGGAAACCTCTGTTCCTGCAAGAGAGGAGGCTGATAGCTGTGTAATTGGAAGGACTGGAGGTGAGGCAGCAATGGGAAGCCAGCAGGAGGGAGGCAGAAGAAGGGCTCTTTGTAGCTGGAGAAATGTGGAAAGAAAAAATATTTGTGGAACAGATGGACCTCTGCCTTACAGAGTGGGAAGACTAAAGAATGAAGGACACAATTTGAGGAAGCAGTGAATGTCCTTGGAGTCTTTCAGGTGTATGACATGAAGTCCCAATTAAAGCTGTACAGAAAGAAGATTTATTTGCTGTACAGATGTATTGGAAACGTAGACCTTAGAGCTGGTCATTTGGAAGATACCAAGATCAGTGACAGCGACAGACTGGCTTGAACTGGCTTTAATTCTAGCAGCTGTTTTGCAAGGTTTTGTATCTAGTATTGGCATTAAAAGCAGACTGTGTATAATTATAAGAACAATAATAAGAATAATTATAAGAACAATTTTTTCTGTTGCTGCCAATTAACTAGAGACACACTATTATATTAATGCTTTTAAGGATCTTTATATTGATACTATTTCATTTCCAGAAGGATGGTTCAAAATGAGCAGTGGAATGGACAGCAATTCTGTAAGAGGCTTCAGCTTTCTATTTAGTAGACAGAAAATTACATTGTGAGTCAATTTTTTCATAGGCTGCTGTGACTTTTGCAATATGTTGAGAGAAATACATGTAAACTCCCTGGGGACATGGCTTCTTGAAGCCATTATTTATTGATCAGAAGTAGGAAACAAAAGTAGCCAAGAACCACCATGCAAAGCACTGCAATAACAACCTCTGTTATTAAAGAGCTTGCAAGACTGCAGTAAAAGCCCTGCTGGGTTGCACTCTGAAAGCCTTTGTGATTGTGGGGATGTGAAATTCATGGCATTCCAGAGTGAAGGTTCTGGTTTGTTCCTTTTCTCGATTTATCACATTTTCTGTCTATTAATACTGAGTTATTGTTTCTGTTGATCTTTTTGATACTAATCATGGCAGTGGTATCTTTTGTTTCACAGCATCAGCCTTGTAGCAAAAATAACCTGCACTCCTGTAATCTAACCTAATGATCCCGAGGCAATGGCCAAGGTGCTCCTCTGAAACTTGCTTATAAACTTCCTAAGCTCTCCTGTTCATTCTAGCGTTTAAAATTCAGCTTTTATTTGGCAAATGGACTTCTTGGCTCTGACTTTCATAGCTCTCATAGCTGTAAACACCTTCCAGCCCTGAGTTAAGGCTTGTACAAAAGAAGTAGACCAGTTTTAAAAATTGGTATTATTTTGCTTACATGTGAGTAACATGGGGCCCTGGACTCTCAATCCGTGTATTTCTGGTATTTTCTTACATGTCATGTCTCATGACAGTCTCTAAAAAGATTTTCAAATTATTATCTTTCTGGAGGGACACTGTAGATTTAATGCCGTTAACAGAGAGTCTGGTTTTATTTCTCAGAATGGATGTTCTTGACTAAACAGTTTATGATATTCTTCAGTACAGAAGAGGATAGAATGAGTATAGTCAAGAATGCTATTCGGAGTGGGATTTGTACCATTTATTTGGCAATGGCACTGAAGATGCTGTGGAAGGAAAGCCTGAGCAGCGAATGAACAGTGCCCCTGGAGCTGCAGGAGAGCTCCAAGCTGCCTCCCCCATGACTCACTGAGCCGTGTGTGCAGTCAGGGATGTGCTTGCCTGGGGTTCCTCCCCCAGTCAGCTGCACCGTTCAGATGCTGCAGGAGTTCCTCGGGGTAGGCTGAAGACCTAGAATGGACTGAAAGTAACTTTCCTTAATAGTTCAGGTGATGAATATTCCTAGAAGTAAACAGCTTTTTTTTTTTTGTCACTACTGCATTAATTCTCAAAGCTAACACAGAAGTCACAAAGCTTTAAAACTGAGTTGAGTTCATTTGTAGAGAACTTTTTGAATATGTGATAGGATAAATTTCGTTTGTGCACTGTTTAATTTTGTGGTTTGCAGGAGCATGTGCAGAGCTGCTGCCCAGTGCTGACCTCAGTGTCTGCCCAGGTAAACCACATCTGTTTGGATGTGGGCGCTGTGTCCTGAAGTGCCAAAGGATTTCTTGCCTTGCATCTGATGTGGAGTACTGCACCTGATACCAGTTAGATTAATTGAACATGTACCTTAATTAACTCATGATACTCTGTGTTTATTCACAGAAAAAGGTAATTAATCAGCAGGAATTTGGATCTCTTAATTTAAACAGATGTCTGCTAAGACCCCTGGTGTCAGCACTGGCAGGTTCAGCCCAATAAGAGGACTGCTGTGAGGAGCACAGAGACTGATTTCAGGGGGCTGTGCCTACTGAGAATGTCACTGGATCCTGACAAATGCTCCTTCTGGCCATCTGGATCCTGGCAGAAAAATGGGGAGAGATCAGGTGTAGCCAAGGACATCAGACAAAGGTGGCCTGGCAAAATAGGTGTTCCAAAAAAGTGTTCAAATTCCTTCTTTAGTGGTAAGTTTGCACAAGAAAAAGTAATTTATGAGTGATAAAGAAAGGCTGGATAGAGAAATTATGGGAGAATGGCCTTTATTTGGTATTTTTTTGCTGCAAGCCTCTTAGTCCAATCAGTCCTGCTGTGTGTAAACACAGGGCCCATATGTCCTGTGCCAGAACTTCCTTTTGCTGCTTTGTTGTTCTGCGCTGTGCAGTTTCTAGATAGGAAAATGCATTTCATTCAAGTGGTGTGACTGGTTTTTATAAAGGAGCTTGGGAATCTGTGGGATGGAAAGGTGTGATCTGTCTTAATCATTGTTTTTCCTGTGTGTGTTGGATTTTTGCAGTGTAACTGTACTTTAAAGATGTTGCTTTCCAGAAAACAGCTTAGTGGGAAGACAGAAATATGATTTTGGCTGCTGCTGAAATGAGTATGACTTCTCATCTAATACTTAGTAGCTGATTTTTTTCCCTCTAAATCTGTGTGTTCCATTTGCAGTACATATTGCCTAATTAAATGTTGTCAGCTACTGTCTGACCTGTGGTTGTTGGAAATCCTTAGGCTCAATTTATAAAGGAAGAAACTGTGCCATGGTGTCTGTGGGATTACTGGTTCTGAAAATGGCATCATTGTTTAGAGCAGAAAAAGTGGAAAAACAATGTGAATGTATGTGGACCACAGGAAAAGGTTTTCTAACACAAAATTCGAAGGATCTCTGTCTTTATGAGTGTCTTGTTTTTTTTTCTTATGAACAATTTCAAGTCGTTGCCTTTCTTTATTGTTGTTTCCTCATTCTCATTGACATTTGAGATAATGTTTTCCTGGCTCTTCAAGTGAGTCTTGAGGGAGCTGTCACCAGCTGACAGAGAGCTGTTATTCAATTATATCATGATTTGAGAGTAGCCTTTCCTAATGCACTGTACAAGGGGCACCACGTGAACCTGGCTGAAACCAGTTATAAACCAGCCAAGGAGGAAGGGGGAGATGTCACTGCTGGATTTTATTACTCATGAATGGTGCTAAGGCGTTAAGTTCAACCATGCAGAGGCAGAAAGTGTTGCAAAAATATGATTTGCCTGCTAGGAACGTACTTTTCTCTTTTAAACTAACAGGAATGTCAGTAACAACTGTGCTGTAGCATCAGGTCTGATTTAGCGGGCACTTATTCTGTAATTAGTGCTCTCAATTTAGCATCTGTTTTTGAGGTAGCACAGCAGGTCCTGAGGTAATCACACTGCATATGCTCTTTTGGAGTATTTTGAAGAATCAAGTTCTAAAATCAAAGTTCTGTTTGACTGTATCTATGAATTTTCCTACTTTTCCGCCAGACTATAGAAGCTCCGTGTTCATCTTTAGTCAGGGAAATAAAGACATAAATGCCTCTACCTGTATCTCCTAATGATCATTGCTAAAATCATCCTGTAAGTGACTCGGCGTAACCAGGTATCCTTGGTCCCATGAAATGATGGTTTTTTGCTTAGAGCTCCAAAGGAAGGACAAAAAGTATCTTGGTATCTGCCTCTTCTTAATTTTAAAGCCTTCATATGCGGTGGAAATAATGATTCAAAGGATCATAGTATTTCAGAGAAATAGATCTGAGGGAAGTAAAAACACAGGCATTTTATAAACTGTGCAATAGGTAGATGATGTTTAAGAATGTAAACACGTCTTTGCCCAACTGATCAGTGCCTCTCACCGTTGGATCTTCAGCCACACCTCTGTATGCAAGAGAAATTATGGTAGACTGTTGTAATAAACTGCTCTGTCATCCTTAAAAGAAAACTTTTAGCTTATTTCACTCTAAGGCAAACTTTTTCATTATTTTTTCTTATAATATAACAAATCCTTCCTTAAAACAATCTGTTCTGTTGTGATTGTAGTTCTTGCATGGGTTTTTAATATGGAAATATCTCTTTATTGGAAGTACAAAGTAATTTTCAAAAATATTGCTTTCCTTGGCTTTAGGAAAATTCTAGGATAGGAGTGAGGGAGTATTTTTCAAATGATTGCATAAATATAAATAATGCATTGAGATATTCAGATTAAAATTCAGAATTGTTTGTTCAAAAATATGCAGCCATTAATCTCAGAATGGAAGTGTCATTTTGGTTTTCATATTTTCAGCTGAAAAACATGTCTAAAAGAAAAGAGGGGGTTTTTTTTTCTAATAAGCAGAAAACAATAAAAACAAAGCTGAGATTGTCATATGAATTTTCCTGCAGCAATATAGCAGCAATCACTCTTCTGTGTTGCACTAATACCCTTCAAATCGCATAATAAAACATTGCATCATAAATAATTACCTGGGAATTGTATATTTCTCTTCCATGCTTGGGTTACTATATCCCAGCTGATGCCTTTCAATTCTCACAGACACAGAACATTTAAGTATTTAAGCTATTTTAACAATAGCAGTTTCTTTGCTTGTTGGAAATGGAGGGAAAGGGTTTTCTTTTCTAGTGCTTCTATAGAGGTTTCATATGTTTTAAAGCTCTCAGGGAGAGTTTTGTGTGCTCAAAAGGCTTCCACTGACTTCAGTGGTTTTTGAGGATCAGAATCAACAGTTTCTATTATCAAGTAACATTTGCAAATAACTGGAGAAGAGAACTGATGAGTGAGGTGTGAAAGCAGGTTGGGGTCTGATGCTGGGGAGAAATTGGCAGTATACGTGTGTCTCCTTTATACGTGACGTGTAATATGGGTGTTATGCTCTGTGCTTCAGTGCTAGACTTAGAAATTGCTTACTCTCTATTTTTTCTAAACAAAAATTCAAGTTAAAATGAGGTCCAAATCTCCTTCCTGGTGTAGGGCCTACTAAACAAGTGCAGAGCCCCAGCTCCATGAGCAGCAGTGCCCTCTGACACAGCGAAAAGTGACTGTCATTTGTTTACAGGTTCCTGAGTATGAAACAAAAACTGTTCCAGCTGATTTATATGGATGGTGTAGTCATTCTTTGTTATGCCTTGTCCCTTCTTAAAGGATAATTCCTTGGTTTGGTTGTCTGCTGCCTCAGACGTGCTCAGCATGAACAGAAAGGAGAGTGAGGTCGTTGTGTCCCTGGTGCTGGGCATGACTTCCTTCCTTGGCACAGCTCCGTGCCTGGCTTGTTTGGTTATCCAGGCTGGAAGGAAGGATCTGCTTCTTCCACACAGCTTCCAAATTTCTTGGAGCTCTTATGGAGAAACTGCCTGGCTTGGCAGTTCCCTCACCTGAACCTACTATGTTTTAACAAAAAAGTAGCATTCTGTACAAGTGCTCGTGTAGAACTGCCTCAAACTACTGCTGATTTATTCCTTTCACATCAACTTCTCCAGGCCATGCTTTTTTATTAGATTTCCCACAGAATCCAGCCGTAAAGGTAGCTTTAGCTTTTTGAAACTCATTATCTGGGTATATTTAATCACAGCACAGCAAAGTTAGGAGACTCAAGGAAGGCCTGGCATGGGATGTGGCACTTTTGGGACTTTCTTTGGAGTGAATAGGATCACATCAGTTCCCATTTCTTAGGCAATATAAAAAAATATCTTTTGAATTTTGGAGTCGTTAGAGTTGTGGAAGCTCTTCAAGGAAGTTATGGAAACCATTGCAACTTGCAAACTGTATAGGAAACCTGTTAGTTTTTCAAAGGTGCTTTAATGTCTTGCTATTGCCTTCCAGCTAATTTGTGTACTTGCTTCATTTATGAAAATTAAGTTCTTGTAATATTTAGGGTAAGATAATATCCCTAATATCAACAGGAATCCTGGGGGAAAATTTTATTACCAGCATTTGCCTCGGGTAATATCTTATTCCATATAATGATGAAATAGGTCTTTTTGTATTCTCTGGGGTAATTCAAAAACATCTGCTTCACATTAGCTCCACCAAGTACTTTGTTTAAAAGAAATGTATTAAAGAAACCTTTCACAGCTTTTAGTAGAGCAACTGTCTCTTATTTAGTCTTGGGCTAAGTGCTTTCCAATATGAATGATCGCTCTAGCAGCAAGGACAATTAGAACACCAGCCTGCAATAAAACAGCACCCAGTCCTATTTGTGGAGTATTAATGGTCTGCTTTCCCAGCATGTTATGATCCAGATAATGCAAAATGAGCTGCTACTAAGAGCTCCTAGAATTTTATAATGCTTTATTATGTTTCCCTCTTTTTGCAGCAGCTGCCATAAGTGAACAAATTAGAGACCAGTGGTGGTTGAAATTTTGCAAAGGTGTGGGATGATCCTCAGATTTGTGATTCTTCATTCCTGAGTTAGTAGTAATGTTGTTGTTCATCAGTGTTGCTGTTTTGTTGTCTCCTTTATTTTCCAGTCAGAAAAGCATTTGAATTTTTATTCTATGATTTTCATGACTTAATCTGAAACTATCTTCAGAAGATAACACTGAGAGCTATTTTTAGTAACCTTCCTGTCTGGTCTTATTCCATTACCACAGTTTCATTAGTATTCAGTCCTGTTTTTCTCTCTTGCATCTGTCCTATATTTCTTGTTTTCAGGCAGAACTAAATTTATAGCTGCCTTTTTACCCTCTGATCCCAGACTGATTTCTTCACTACAGAATTCTCTCGGCATTACAATGTGAGAGTCTGTGCCCCCCACAGCTGCCTGTTGTTCCCTGGGGATGCGAAGCCTCAGCAGCCTCGTGCCTCATCCATTCTTGCTTTGCAGTGACCAACAATAACAAATTATTTACTCGCAGATTTACATCACTGGTTTGCCCCTGTGTCCTTTCTCTGGACGTGCAGCAATATTTCCGTGCTGCACACTTTCTGGCTTACCACTGAACTGATACATTTGAAGTTTGAACTCTCTGAAATATTTTTTTCATTTTTTATTCCTACAACTGCTTACCATGCAAATGCATGAAACTGGACTTTTTCTGTGTGTATAAGTGTAATACCTACAGTTACATGTAATTTTATGTTCCTATTTTTAAGAAAGTAAGCAGGTGGTTCAGATGTATGATTTTTTTTTTCCCACTTGTTGATTTAACTTTAGTGTCCAAGAGGTTTCTTTTAAAATTTGAAGCAGATTTTCTTTTTCTGCTCTATTTTCATCTTTCTAACAATGCCGATAGGACAAGACGGTGTCACAGCTGACTATCAGTAATTAAATTTGGAATGTTTATTGCACATCCAAAAGACACCTAATCTTTTGTGATATGTGCCAATATTTAATGATGACTTGACCAGCTTTTCTGAATTGTTGTGTTCTTCTATTTCATGCACCATCCACTGGTGTCTGGAATTGGTGAAAACCTCTTCCTAAACCTTAGTGTGCTTTGTTTCAATATGTACTTCAAGCAAGTATGTGACATAAAGAAACACTTACATGGCTACCATGTTGTGTGTTTTGTGGTAAGACTTATGGATTTAGGGGGAAAATTGCTTGTTTGCTTTTAGTAGCATGATTGTAAGGGAACCCATGTTGTCACTGCTGCAGGCAGATTCTGGTTTTATCTTTCTAGTAGGTGTGCATGTTTCAGTTGGTCTCGTAAGATGCTGGTCATTGAAATTCATAATTTTTTTGTATTTGTAAAACAGTTGCACTAATTTACTTCCTACTTGTTTCACATCCAACTGGAAAAACTACTGACTCTCCTCAGCCTTGCCAATCATAGAGGATTGCAAAGGTACATATAAAGCAAAATAACGTTATCAGTAATGCATCAACCTTCGTTTCTCTGTAACATCTGTCAGCTCCTAATCAGAGAACAGTGGAGGATGGGACATTACTGGATGTGCATAATTTCCCTCCAGAACTCGAGGGTGTTAACAGTGGTAAATATCCATGTATTGCATCTGTAGTACTCCTGTAAACTCATTTCTGTGAGTGCTGCTTCTCTGGTGCTGCTTTATGAGTCTTCACAGCAGGCACCTAATACACGAGTGGACTGTGAGGCATGAGGGCTCTGAAATACCAAGATACTAAATGAGTTTTCTGGACAGCTCTGACAGAAAAGCCAAGTGAATTATTCCTTTCTCGTGCTGTAATTGTAATCCATCCTTCCTTTGCTTGATTGTCTTGGTGTTCCAGTCTGACCTGTGCACAGCATTGCTGTCGTTGAGCACAAGTGGGAAACGTTTACCAGTGTCTTCTGTGCTCCCCATGCAGTATTTGTAGCTATTTCTTATCCCAAATTCAGGAGCACTGTCTGTGTTGTTACTTTTAAAAGCCAGCCAAGTGGGCAGGAGGTGGCTCTGCAGGGAGCGTTAGTTTTCCTAACCACTCGCAACAAGCAAATAGCAAAATGTGTGCAGCCCCCAAACCAGTTGTGTTTCTACAAAGTCATTTGTAGCTAGCTAGCAGGGTCACAGTGCCACGAATGCTCGTTCTAGCTAAATCTTTCTGTATTTTGAGGTTTGCTCAAATGGGAGGTGAATGATTGGTCTTGAAGCAAAGCAGAATGCACTCCTTTTGAGAGGTTGAAATTATTTCAGCTTCACCAGAAAATACACTGATTTTTCAAACTCATCAGCCCTATCCTATTCCATTTCTTTGACCTTTCTGAAATGGATTTGATGGCAATTTTACATGTGAGCAACAGATAAACAACTCAAGACTATAATGTGTAGGTTATTAGTATTAGTGTTTTTACTCCAGAGCTGAGGTATCGGTACTTAACTTATGACTCGGAAATGAATAAACTGTAGTTTACAGCTCTGAATTGCTAAATTTTTAATGCACCCATGGCTGACTCAGCAATGTTTAAAGCCTTCAGCTTCAACCCTTGTGGTATGTGAAAATGCCAGTAAGTCATGGCCCGTTTGTCATGCAACATTTGAAGATTTCCTGGGGACAGAGCAGTAAATTTCAGAGGGCGGCAGAGGAAATTTTTATCTGTTACTGATTTCCAGCCCACTGGTGAGTCATATAAATTTAGAAAAGTATGGTTCGAAGAAGATTGAGAAGTTAAAGTCTAAATAAAAAAAAAATAGTTTAAAGTTGAATGGATTTCTATTTGGGAACATTATTTGTCTACTAAAAACACTCAGAAAAAGAAACTTCTGTTTTTCCTAAATGTCACGGAGTGTGGTCTCTGAAGGAATCATAAACAAAGCTATTGCTCGGTGTGCAGGTGTGCTAGTCTTGGTGAAATTACAAAGTACCTGTTGAGGGCCCTGCTCTCTGTGCTGTCCATGCTCCTGGAGCATTTAACCATGCTGGTGTCTGGCACTGCCGCTGCCTGGCTGAAGGGAAGAAGGGGAGAGTCCCAAGTTCTTCTATGCAAGTTTCATGCCTTGTATTATGTTTAGGAGAAGTGATCTTTTCATCGTAGTGGAGCTGCTGCAGGAAAAATAAGAACTGGGGAAATTCTTCCAGTGCAGCTGAGTAGAAAGACATTTTTTGAGATCATCAGGATTTAAATCAAGGAAATATGGTTGATATCACTGCAGAAAGGATGTGTTGATGTACAGTAGCTGGTGTATAGCTTTGTTACTGCTACCTCTTGTAAAATTCCAGGGGATTATTTATCATGTCGTTAATGAAGAGTCGATTTTATTGCTAGACTGCTCAAAATACTGCAAGAATCAGTGTGTACAGTTAGTTTCTTTGTAGTGAAGGTTGTAGCTGCCATGGAAATTGTGCATGGTTTGTTTAGTGATTAAGTTTCATTAACTACAACAGCAGAAGCAACAGCTTGGGTTTTTTGGGGGAAAGCACTAGTCTGGAGAAGGTGAAAAATGGGAGAGCATGGTTTATTTACTGCCCTTGTTATACTGAGCCAGCAAGACAAATCCTGCATGTTTCAGGGTTCTCTCATTTATTGAGGAATACAGAAAATCCTGTCATTAACGTTCTCTCAGGAGAATTAGGTGCTTGTTAGCTGATAAAGGAATACTTACATGATGGAAGGAAAACACTGGAATTTTAGGCAGCAAATGATGTAACTGTTTATCCTCTCTGACAGATGATGCATTTCTGAATTACTTCAGTGAGTGGATCTTGCCTCAGTGGCTTGCTTAACATTCCCACACACAGCGATCTGTCTTCTAGCTCAGATAAGTTTTCCCTTTGCCAGTTTCAGCTTTTTGTTTGGTTTTGGTACTGCCAAAAGTTTGCATTTGAGCTCTGGGGAAATTTTTTCCAGCAGCTGTATTCTTCCTTGAGAGGTGCCTTTAATGGTTACTGAGTATAAAGCTGTGGCAAATCAGCCCCTAATGATAATTAGAACTATAAAATTGGCTCATACACTGATTGTCCAGTTGAAAGAGGAAGACAAGTTACAGTGATTTCCTATATGACCTGGGTTCAGAGCAAGGGTAGGAATACAGGGACAAGATGACACACATCAGATGTGTGATGCAAAACACTCTTCCCTGAAGAAAGCTTTGTTCCAGTCTGTGGTATGAAGTCTGAATTTTTAATTTATTTAAAAATATTTCTGAAAAAGTACAAATTGACATATAAGGAAAATCCATTGTGCCAAAGTGTTCATTTAGGGGTTAGTATAAATCATGGGTATAATGAAATCATATCTGGTGCATGGAGCTGATTTATTCCAAACAACCACTGGGGATTAAATCATTGGCATTTATTTACATCTTAGTTGAGATGTAAATCTCCTGGTGATCTTAGCACTCTGCCTCAAAGCCAGACCACCTTGAAATATGCTGCTGAGCTTTCTCCTGTTATTGAGAACATTTGTATTGTGCATATTGCCCTCAGGTAGATAAGCAAAATAACCGTTAATCCTATGGTTCTCTCTGTTTTAAGGTGCCACTTAACAAGATGAAGTAGAAATACAGGAGCATTTTTCTAGCTGCCAAAATCCCAGGCCGAGGAGAGCCTGATTAATGCTCAACTGTGTTTACTTAAGTGGAGAGACTGTCTCAGATGAGCGAGTACTCTGCTCTTTCCCAGGTGGGGTATTCCCTGGAATATTGCTTGCTTCATCATAGGCTTTCCTAAAAGTAGCAGGTGGCTTTATTGTTGTTTTTCCAGTCTTTGCCTGATTCGGCTGTGGCCCATATTGTCTGGGCATTTGGGGATTTGTCCCAGCACTTCCAGTTAGCAACAACCTGCACTTGTGATAGAAATTCAGTTGTACTCCAAGTTACAGGAGCCTGTTTTCAGAATGTAGAACATTGCTGTGTTTTCCCTGAAAACTGTGATTCTCATTAGATTAAGGTCTGTGGATCACAGAACCATTTAGGTTGGAAAAGACCTTTAAGATCATCAAGTCCAACTGTTAATGTAGCACTGCACGTGAAAACGTGGAACATATTTTATCAACCAGTCTGTGCATCTTGTAGCTTAGCTCTGATAGCAGTACTTTCATAGACTCACAGAGGAAGCAGAACAAGTGTGAATCTTCAGCTCCTACCCGTAGATGAAAAGTTCATTCAGTGTCGTAGCAACTGAATATGTAATTTCTGGTTGTGCTGAAGTGTTACTCTGTTTTCTTACGGACAACAAAATAAATGGCTTATTCACCCAGCTGAACTCTTTTTCCATCTCTGTTCAGTAGATATAGAAAATAAATTAGATTTCTAACCTTGGTGCTGTATTTGATGAGCTCAAGTTGCACATCTTCCCTGTTTTTGACATGAGACTGTATTGCCATAAAATGTTGGCTGGGTGAAGAATTGCAATGAAGTGTTCCCACCAGTCACTTACTGGAACACAGACTTGCAGGGAAGAGTTTTGTTGTGCTGAACACACTTCAAGGAAGATCTTTTCCAGACAGAAATTATATGTTACTGCCAAAAAGTAAAAGCCTACAGAAACAAGTGATAATACATTTTAGGCCATTTATATATTGCCCAGTGCATTGAGTTGCGTGCCTGAAAAATAGTGAGGTAAACTGACCTTAACGGCAGCATCTTTTTATATATAACAATAACAGCAATATAGCATTATCAGAGAAATTAAATGCCAATATATTTTGAAAATGTAGACATATTTGAAGTCTGGTTTCCAGTGTTAACTTTGGTTCCTTGCTGTTTAGGCTGCAGTCCCTTAAGTTCACTTAAAAGGATAAAGCACCTTGCTTTTACAGTGACTCAGGCTTTATTTTATTCTCTGTATGTTCACCCTCCCCAAATACTTCTTGAGAGTATAGATCTGTGAATTTCTTTATTTTATTGTACTCTGGACCTTTGGCTTCTGCGCATTGTTACTGTCTTAGTTCTGTTTCTCTTGGTAGGGAAAGGGAACAATGCCTACTGTGCCCAGCACAGTAGGTGAGAAGTTCAGGAAGTCTCCAAGGCTATGAAGAGACAATGTTTCATGCTTGAGTTTTAAACTAAAGTTTGTCCAAAAGGGTTGTGATTATTAAATGTGGTATGTTTGTAATTGGTTTAAGTTAATCCATGATTTTAAAGAAAAGGGAAGGAATGTACGGAGATCTAAAAAAAAAATAAAAAAGAATGTCTTTTGTAGAACCCAGTGCTTTTAGCTGTTTACTTAAAACTTTTGTATGTGTGGCTTTTGTACCTCATTTTAAAGCCAGCACATCTCCAGAATTGATTTCTGAATGATGGATAGATCATTAGAGTGCTGTAGAGTTGTGTGTGGGATGATTGCTACCAATCCTGTGCTCACATGTTGTGTTGCTTTCAATTCAGGCAGTCATAGGAAAATAATAGCTGCTGCCCTTCTGATGCAAAAGGTCACGAGGAGCTGCTTATTTGGATGGAGAGCCTGTGTCAACAGAAGGGAATAATATTGGCTGTAAGAAACCTTTGTTGAGGGACATCACCAGCTATTAGCACAAGTGGGATCCTGGACTCTCAGCTCGTTGTGGATGCGTTTGGTCGCAGTGGTTTGTCAGCCACGTTCTTGGTGACAGTTTTGTGTGAGCTGCTTGCTGGAGCACTGATTGAGCTAATGGGAGTTGGTGTGCAAGGAAAGGTCTAAAAACCGGAAACACCAGATTTCAGGGCAGAGGAGGCGCGTTTAGACTTCAGTATGAAGTGGAGTTTGAGCTTTTAGTTTGGAATGCAAACCAAAGCCCTTTCAGAATATGATGAATTATTTCCAAAACCTGAATTTTATATACCACTATTAAACTATTGTTAGGAAGCAATATATGTGAACCCTGAAAATGGGGTAATAAATCTTTCATGTTACCTTTTTGAAATGCTCCACTGATTTATGTAGCTGGAGAGCAAGACCTCCATTTGGTATCCACCCAACATGCTGAAACAGGACTGTGGTGCCAGTGTGTAATTCAAATATTCAGGGCATGGCATGGCCTCTGAGAGCTGTGGCAGGTAGTGGTGAGCAAAGCTGTTGTGAAGAATTAACAGCAGTGATTATCAATACTACAAGAAGTTACACAAAACCATGAAGTGAGTTTTGAAAGTCTGAAATGCATTGCTGGGAATAAAGTGGAAGGCTTAAATGCAGCAATGGAGCTTCATAAATTGGGGCACAGTGGTCTTTGAGGACTCCTGTAACTTTGTAGGTATACAAACCTTGGCTTAAGGTTTGTCATATCAGGATAAGATAGAAATAATAACCTAAGCCTGTCTTTGTTCCAAAGAACGTGATGAAAAGATGGCTTTGTCACACACAATCCCCAGATCACAGACATCAGGGAATAGATGTGATAACTTCAGGCAAGGTGTGAGGTGTGTGGAGGCTTGTACAGCTTGTATTTGCTAAAGTCTGTTTGTTCTGCAAATCTGAGGGACAGCTGTTTGTGCAGCCCTTCCATAGGGTCTTGTGAGCTCTCACTAACTACACCGTATTTCTTTGGCATAAATGGAGGGCACACTTCGAATTTCTCTAGTGTATTTTCCAGTGCTGGGAGGAGCAGCAAAGCTGTCATGATTAATCTTAAAAAAAAAAAAAAAAAAAAAAAAAAATTAAAAAAAAAAGTCTAAGAACAAAATCCTAGGACTCATGGACTGTGAGTATTTACATAGTAGCATGAGTGTATTTAAATAAATGAGCCTTTAAAAATCAGTTTAAAACACTGGAGTGTATTAACAGCAAACAATGCTTTGCAATCACAGCAGTGAGAATAAAGCTGTTTGTGGCGTGTATGTGTGAGCTGATACAGGACTCTGTTCAGAGGTTACACTGATAAATTATTTTTCCATGTAGGAACAAGCAAACCTTCTCTTAACATAAGCACCCTGTGGTGAGCCATAGAGATTTAAAAAAATACTGTTTGGCTCATGATACTAATTATACACCGTGCTCTGGAGCATTCCTGGACCGTGACCCTGTCAAACCAGACAGCAGCTCTGGAATTGTTAACTACACCCTAGTGCGTGTCCAGGACTGGGATTACAGCGCTCCAGGGAGACAGCCCGTGCTCAGGTCTGGATCAAACCTGTTAGTCTTTCTGATAATCACATGCACCTTCATTCAGTGATGTTCGTGGCTGGAATTTGCCTGGGTAACCTGTGACGAGGCTGCCCTGGGAAGTGCTCATTAGGGGAAATGTTGGGAATGTGATGTAAGACTGCTCTAGCAACAGGGTTAGGATGATTCTTATTCCAACAGCTGTCTTCAGCTCATACATTTCTAAAACATGGTAAAAGAACAATTTTGAGCTATGCTTCCAGGTTTGAATATCCTAAGTTAAGGAAAAAATTATTGATGTTTTTAATACTGTGCTTAGCCTTGAAATCCAGATTTCAGAAGTTGCTTTATGCTTTTTTTGGTAGTCTGTTATTTTTCAACATCTCAGATGATGTTATTCTTATGAAGGTTTATTTACAGCCCTCTTTTGGAGGCAGAAAACCTGTGGGTATTTATTTCTGTGGTGTTAGAAGGGGAGGGGGGAAAGTATTTAAACAGTGTGGCTTCTAGAGGGGTCTCATTTATTTTAAACTCAGTTGAGTACACACTGTAGTATTGTCATGTAGCTTTTGACAGCATTAAAGTATTTCTTACTGTGTCACTGAGCATTTAAGGACTGCTACAGATGTGCACAGATTCTGTGGAAGGAAGGAGAGCAGGATGTCCTGGGATGCTTTACTGCACAGTGGGCACGGTACTTCATTCAAGGTGTAGATTTACATTTTTAGAGCAGATGTGGATCCCGTGAAGGCAAGCTGAGTGGGTCTTGCATCTTGACTGTCCTAAATGCAGGTTGAGTGAAATGAACTTCCAGTTCTGTAAATTTAGTAATTTGTTAGTTTATTTTACTTTACTGTGAGTTCCTTCAGTATATCTCAGGTAAGGTCAAACCACTGTATTTTGACTTCTCTGATAATCTGCTATCCCACTTATTTCCCAGCTACAAAGAGACTTAATTTTGCATCGTCTAAGAAGCACCAAGTGCTTGAAAGATGTATTTTTTTCCTATTGAGAAATTTTTTTTGCCCAGCCTCAGCCACAGCAGCACAGGTAGAAATCAGAAATTTAGGAAGCTGATGTATTTTGTTTTAGTTACCTTGTCTTGCTTATGATAATTAGTGCTTAGAAGCTCATTTTGATACTGCTGTGTTGAGTCAGTGTATTTCACATGAGAATCACTGGTACCAGACGGTCCTGAAGCAGGGGAGAACTTGATTGGAGTGTCTGGCCTACCTCAACTGTATTTGTTTTTCTTGTCAATGAACTCTGTTATATCTAAACATAAATCCTATCACTGAAATTTCACCAGAGATCAAAAAACTCCCTGTAGCTTGTTGGACAGTTTAGCTACAGAGGAAAGTAGAAATTTGCAGATGTTCCATGGGAGCCAGGGACCTCTTTGTTACACTGATGGATGCTGGAATTTTATATGAGTGGAAAATGCAATCAGAACGCCTTTGCAAGGGTAATTTGGATTTGTACAAAGCTAAAGATTTGAGGGCTGTAACCCCAGTGAAGGTCATTCTCTGTCTCTTTATTTTATTTAGTTAAGACCTGTCTTAAACAATTTGAGATGCACTTCAAGACACACAGACCTAAATCTGGTTTTTTGACTCTTGATTGCAAATTACATTTTCTGTTTTCCCAGCCTCTTCCAAAGTAATTTTTCAGCCTTTTACATTGATTATTCCCCCAGGAAACGGCAGACTGCTTAGCTCCCTGATTTTAGTCTTGTCTCTACCTTCTCAACATGGGTCCAGCTGATGCCAATTTGTTCTTTTGTCTGAATGGTTCCCTGGTTCAGTCCCCACAGCTGCCAGTCTTGCTGTTGAGCCTATGATAGGTAAAGCTGATGAAGTATTTCTTCCTCTTATTTCATATCTCTGACATATCCAGGCCGAGTTGCCCTGTAGAACAGACTGTTTTCAGCTGTTTCCTCTGTGAGAATTAAGGAGGTGTCTGAAATGATCTTAAAGGGACATTCTGTTTTTATCTTGGAATAACCTAGGAAAGGGAAGTTAAAAATGGTGTGGTGTAGAGTAGGATCCCTGGCGTTATCACAGATGATTGTTAAAAATGTTGAGAAGTATGAACACCTAAATCAATTTTAGAAGCTGCCTGAAGAAATTAGTTGCTGATAATTAAACTATTTAAAGATGTGATACCTGGTTATGGGATTCCAAAGTAAATAAGCTCCTAATCAAGGGTTAACTCCTTTTCCTTATTCTCAGATTCGGTGCTGATATCATTTAATATCCTCAGTGGAATCAGCTGAGAAAGGAGGAAGAGCCTTAGTCTGAAAATCCAAAAGCAAAGTCTTAGCAATGTGTGAGAAGGTGGTGATGAATTGATGTCTTTCACGTAACTTACACTTTTTATTCCTTGTCTTTGCAAATGTTTTATGGAAGGGCAGTAGCGAATAGATCTGCTTTTTATGCCACACCATCCAGAAGTAAAGTCTTGTCCTCTTGCTCAGGAAGGAACCTCATCATGCTACTTCCGTACATGTATCTATCATTTTTAAGGAAACCCCTCTCATCTGCTGTTATCTTGCTGCTTGGTCAGCCTCTGGAACATGTGATGTGTAAAGTCTTCCTTGGCTATCTTCAATCTTTGCTGCAATGCAAAATTAATCTGCTGCCAATTCAGCCGTGTGTGTCATGAATGAGATGCGTACTTAGTAAATAAAATCTTCTCCAGACTATTGTACCTAAAATACTGTTTCCAGGTTTTTTTTTTCTTATGTACCATCTTGTTTTATATATTGGCTGCTGTCATTTTCATGGAAGTCTTTCTCTGCCTTGTCACTTTTGCTTTTCCCCTGTAGATGAAACAATCTTGATCCAGCTCTGACTTAAAGATTTTTTTTTTTCTCTTTTTCTGTCTATGAAAAATTCAATACCAGCTTTTTGTAACTCCCCGCTGCCATTGTTATTTCAGCCTTTTGCACAGCTTGCATGCTTTGGTTTTGGTAAGATTATACCAAGAGTTATCTGTTTAAGACAAGCCATGCTAATATGGCCATGGTGGTTCTGTCCTGATGCGAGTTCATACCCTGGACAGAAAGTGCTTTGGGTTCTGTGGCCTTATAGCGGGGCAGGTGTGTCCCAGTGCTTCAGCTAACAAGGAGACAACGGCATCTGTATGTTTTGTCACTCTGGTTTTAAACCATGCCAGGAACACGGAAAAGATGTTGCAGAAATGTATTACCTTCCTGTGACTTAAAGAAAGGTTGGTGATAATCAATGTCTTCCAGTGATGGTGTATCTGCATCTTTGTTATTATTATGAGGAAACGGAAATATCTTATCTCTCTATACACCCTTAAAGGTTTGCCATCTTTAACTAGCCTTGAGACCCTTCCCTAGATCTTCACCTCTGTTAATCCCAGAAGGGATCTTTCCCCAGTGCACACAGCTGGATGCAAGGAAGACTTCCATTTACTTGTCAGTTTGAGTAGTGACTACACCAGTCTAGTAGGATTTGAGCGTGGCTAAGATACTGAAATCACACAGCAATGATATTGCTCATGAAAAGGAAGTCTCCTAGTTGGTGCCACTAGCTTTTCAGACCTGTTGAGAACTTTTACTTTACCATGTTTGTTTTTGAAGTTGAGTTGGAGCTAGAGTAAGACAACAAATCTGTTGTGCTATTGGAGTTGCAGAAATAGTAATGTAACGTGGTAGTACCTTGAAGCCAGATGTAAATCTACTGCACAGCAGCCAGACCAAAACTGAAATGCACTTGTAGATACCTTTTTAAAAACAAGTACTTGGAATTTTTGTGAGTGCTTTTGGTTTAACTCACCAAGAAGTGTGATTGTGTGTAGGTTGTGCCATCACTGGAGAGCCCTGGGGTGACACTTGGGCTGGAGAGCAGTGTGGGCAGGTACTGCCTGTGTGTAGTACAAGTTCTAACAGTGCAGTGCTGGGCTGAACTTGGCTGCTGTGCTTTTTGAAGTTTATTTACTCACCAGAAGGCAGAGTATAAGCATTGCATGGTCAGTATTGTAGCTATTACTGAAAAGAAAATATAAATGCAGCACAGAGAACCCAAATGTGGCACACTCTAGTCCTGGACTGGATGTGCAAACATGAAGGGCACTTTGCTCATTTAAAATAACCTTTTTCACATGAAATGCCTCATTCTCAAAATTATTCTTTGGAACCTGCATCTGCAGTAAGCACTAGGAAATACAGAATTTTAGCCATGCAAAAGGCATGTGGAGCTAAGCATTCACATTCTACAGTGAATGATGATTTTGTTCTATGTTGTCATTCGACGTTCATAAAAGGATCCCTCCAAGATAGGGAACTCTTCAGTGTAGGAAGAAGTAGCTTTATAAAATCTTACACAAGAAAACAACAGCCAGCAAAATTCAGACAGGATTGCAAGATACAAGAAAGGGGAAACAGTTAACACTGAATCCTCCATTCCACTCATCTGATGCAAGGGCATACTCAAGTCAGACAGGAGTCGGGGTGGGGGGATAAGATCCTGTGGTCTCTCCTAAGCTGACTTTATAACACTGTTTTCAGATTAATATTTTCAGGTACCTTCTCAATATTTTTTTTAAAAGCCCTCCACTCTCACAGCTAGTTTAACTATTGCTGCCTTCTTTTTCATCACTAAAATATGTTTTAAAATACTTTTCTCATGCATTCAGTCCCTTCTGATTCATAATAACTTGTGTCTTTTTGAGAATACAACAGCAGGCTTTTTTCAAGTTCTTCATGGATTCATACAAATAACACTTAAATCTTATGCAATAAGAAATCTGAAGTATTTCTCCTTCAAAGTGCATTTATCAGATTGAACTAAATTTGTCTGTTGATACATATTGATTCTATCCATTTTTTTTTCCTCGCAGTCCTCTTTTTGATTGGGAACAAGCAAAGCTTACTTGCAGAACTGCCTTAAAAACAAATCCTCATCTTAGTGGTTGTTTCTCTTGTCTGTAACAAGTACAGCAGACCCAGTCCTGGACAGCCCTTTGTTTTATAATGAGCCTTCCTGGCTTGGTTTTGATAGATGGAACAGGGAGAACAGCAGAGCTGAGGAGCACTCGAGGCTTGCTCCTGCTGTGATTGAAGTCCTGGGATAACTGGAGCACATGTCCTGTGCCAAGGACACATCCCTTCCTGTAATGCAAAGGAAACATCAGTTCTGTTCCACTGACATCAGACAAATACCCAGTTTTTTCTGCACGTGTATGAAAGTTGCTAATAAAGATGCATAGCTTTGAATGAAGGGAATGTTCAGGTACCAGTGGAATGTAGTGATAGAAATAAATCGTTGAAACTTAAATTATAACAATAAGTATTATTACTAACATTATTTAGCTCTTTTCACTCAAAAGTAACTCATACTGTGGCTTTCAGCTGACATTCTACTCATCTATGATGATGCTGGTGCTCTGCAGAATTACTTCTGAGAGATCTGTGAAATACAGCTGAAAAAATAAACCTGCTACTCAGATTTTTTTGGAGCACCTTTTTGCAAGTGTTCATTTGCCAGCTTCAATCCTGTGGAATAAAGCATGTCTGTATTTGTGGAGCTGTTAGTAAACTGAAATAATTTGGGGTTCAATTCATCCTTCAAAGAAGGTCAGTCAGTCTTGTGAGAGATTATAGAGAAGATTTGATCCATAATCTGTTGAAAGAAATTGGAAGAAGTGTTGCTAATTGTGCTGTGCTTTGGCTCAAAAACTGTGGAGGAGTTTGCTGAAGAACAGCTCCCTGACCTCCTCCCTTTCCTCCTGAGGATAAACCATGAACTTCAAAGGTGTCACCCTTCAAACACCTCCGGAGCCATTGGCCCTGTTAGCTCCCAGAAGCTCATGAGGTGCTCAGGCCTGAGCACTTCCATTGCCTCCTTCCTCCTCAGAGAGACCTCAAACACTGTTTTCACCTCTGCTGTAGTACAGACTCGTCACAGCTGTTGTGCCAAATGTAACAGCAAGTAGTTCCTAGTAAAACAGCTTAAATGCTTGACATATTTAACGAGAATAATATATATGTGTATATAGATATAATTCCAGGCAAAATAGAATATCCGCTAATGAAAACATCTGCTTGGTTTTATTACCTGCAATCTCTCTTTGTAAAAGGAACAAAAATGCTACATCAAACTGCCTGTAACTGTTTCATTATCAGACTTATTTCTGGTTTTTCTTCTCTCATAGCTTTTAAAATTATTGTTGGCTTTGGCTAACCATCAACAGCTCATTTAACCGAGATTACCTAATTCCCAAGAAAATTAGATTTTGCTAAAGAATATGAGCTGATAAAAATGAGTATTTGATGTATGTGTGGTCAGGTGGTCTCTGGCACAGTACGTGGTGAGCATCTGAAAAGCTTCTCTCTGTGTGTGCCAGGAGAAATGTGGGGGCTCTGCAGTAGCTTCTGGAGACAAGTGGGACAGGCAGCTCTGCAGCAATCTCCCGGCAGAGAGAACAGGAGGATGTGGAAATGAACAGATTTCAGTTCTTAGGTGTTGGGTGATGGTTTTTTTTTGTTGTTGTTGTTTTTGTTTCAAGTTTTCATGATTTTTCATCATTTGCTTTGATTAGAATCTCAGAATTTGGAAGATTTCTTAAGATTTCTTAAGATTTCCGATGGTTCCTAGCCATTTCTAGTAACAAGGGGCCTGTTAAGAACTGTGGTTAAGATGAAGCCTTGTGGCATCCTAAATCAATTGAAATCTAATTGATTTAATCTGTCACTTCTATCTGCTCACCACAATTATCCCCATCCTGCCCTATCAAAAGTGCCTAAGCATATGTTACAATATTTCGACAAAATACCTTGCTGTGAAGGCTCGGTGAACAGTTCTGCTGGGGACACATTTCTGCAAAGTCAACAGCCAAGTCCAATCCTACTTAGCACTTCTTCTGTAACATTTCAGCTTCCTCTTTTCATGGGTATTTCCTCCATTTGGCAGCTCTTGCATGTTGGAATCCCCGGTGACAGCTTAGCGAGGTGAGCAGGTATTGAAACAAGTTGCAAGCTGCTAAAGCATGTCTTAGAATTGTGCTTTGTACAGAGTTTTGATTTCTCTGCTAAAGCTGCAACAAGGACTTGTTCATTAGGAGTTTACTTTAGGAAAATGTCATGTGATGGTTTTCCCACCAAATTTTCTGTTAGAGTGTGAGGATGGGCTGGCAGCCAGCCTGTGGTGGGGCGTTAGTGCTGAGGAGCAGAGCCAGAGCTGGCAGCCTGGGGAGTGCTTGTGGGAGCGAGCTTAGGGCTGCTCTAATTTGGCAACAGCTTCTTTTCTCCCTTCTTGGAAAAGCTGTGTGTGGCCTCACACATATAAAGGAGATGTAAGTTTTGTCACCTTTGTGTTCAGACTACTTATCCAATATTATTAACGCTCTTGGAGTGGGTAGTTCAGCCTAATTGCTCCCTGTTCTTTAATATCTACACACACTTGGAAGTTTTTCAAGGCTGATTTTCTCAGCCTGTCTGCTCTTCAAGCCCTTTACTCTGTCAAGATATCAAATGGATTTCTGCACTTGTGACTAATGTGTAAGGTGAAGGAGGCTCCAGTAATATTTAGAGAAGTGATTAAATCCCTCAATAAGATGTAATTCTTTTGAATAATTGCCAAAAAGTCACCTTCTGCTTTGAAACTCGAGCTTTCTGTTGTGGTGTGCAATCTGCAGCCTCCTCCACCAGGCAAGGGCACACGTGCTAGTCTGCTTTTTTTTTTTTTACGTTTTGTCTTTGCATGCCTGTTGCCACCGAAGGATCCTTGTGCTTTAAATTATGGCAGATCTGCTGAAAGGCAGGAAACTACTCAGAATTATTTTCTGCACTGTATATAAATCTATTTTCAAAGAGAAGCATTAAACAGCATATTAAAAAAAAAATCCACAAAACCAGATTTGAATCAATTCCCTAGTTGTATTATAAGATGAAAATGTTTTGCAGTATTCCCTCTCTCCTACTTCTCCTCCCATATCTCTGGGTTATGTGTCATCATTTCAGTCGTTTCATGGCTTCATAGCAGTGATGTTGAGCATCTTTGTTTTCATAGCTGGTGCTGAGACTGGTGTGGTGCACATCTAACCCAGAACTTTATTCATGTAGCATATTTCACATCTTCACCCTTCATCCAGCTGCTTCAGCCATAGCAGTTAAAATAGTTCATCTAATCAATAAAAAGCACCCGAAGGAACAGGGCAAACACTAAATAAATGTTTTGCCAGAAATACTGTTCAAATTATGTGTTTTTTGTCTATTTGTATTGTGTCAGAACCTATTTCAGTGTAGATCTGTTTAAATGACAGATAAATGAGTTGTGAAGTAGTCTGTAATCCTGTTCTGGTCTCTGGAGAAATTTAATCAAAACTATTTTGAAGGCACTGTTTAAAGAACTCCAGTATTTGTAACAAATTTCATGTGAATGTGAAAACAAGATTGGTGTTCCCTCTGTAAGAGAGCAGCATTCTTGTGCAGGAACAGCTGCCCAGACAAATACAGACATGTAAATTAAGAATATCTTTTTTCCCCACACACAAATCAAAATTTAATAACTAAAAAAAGAACCTGGATATTAATTCAAGAGACTAGAGGCTTATTGCTGTCATTTGTAGACTGTTTGTTTTTCACATCTCCTATAAGAATTGAAAAATGGGTGTTCATTTCTCAGAACAGAAAAGAATGCCCTTGGGATTTGCATACCTGCAATGTTCTCTGGTTCAAGTCTCATAGCTATCAGCAGCTTTGGAAAATATACAGGTTTGTTGTGAGGTGACAGATCATTTGGAAAAAGAGGAATGAGATGCTTTTGCTTACTAAAGGGGCCACGAGTCTCCTGTTTAGGCTCAGTAAATGATGATGTTTGCTGTCACGTTCGAGCTCTCAGGTGAGAGATCCCTGTGTTCCAGTTGCACATTGCAGGGATAACTGCACTGTATTTTCATTTTGTGGTTTTAATGACCACATTACTCATATTTACATTTCTTTCTTAATTGGACATTTGGAGGAAAATTTATTTGGTAGTTCTCCTGTGTTGCAGTTTTCATCTTCAACAACTTATTAAAGAGCACAGTCTTGGTCAGAATGTGTTCGAAGCACCTTGCCTTCTTAAAAATTATCTGTACAAGGATAATGAAGGGTCTAATTATCACTGCAGTTTCAAACTAATTCTCAAATGCAAAATATACCTCCCATATAATTACTGGGATCAAAGTGGATTTTTAAATCATTTATCCTGTTTAACTGGAATGCCTTCCAAAATTAACCTGCCTCGACACTATAGGAGGTAGCATGTATTCCACCTTTATTGTTCTTTTGGCTTTACTGTGCACTGGGAGTCTTTTTTTTTTTAAGATGCTATCTGTGAGTATTATTCTAACCCAAAAATCAGAGTTACACTGAGTTTGTGCAATCATACTCCTGAAGGTTGTCTTCTAGGAAAACACTGAGAGAAACAAAGACACAGTGAAATATTTTCTTTAGGATCCACTAAAAATAAGCAGCTAGGTGATAACAGCTATATGTTTTGACGGTTGTTAGATGAGTGGTGGTTGGTCAAGATGTACTGGTTTATCTTAGAATTAAAAATGTGGGCATGAAACTTAGCTTGGTTTTTCCCTTTCCCTGGCTTCATATTTGCTCTTTGTCCAAGTGCCTTGAGCCAAGGTCTTTATGTGCCTGATTATTTACTGGTTGTAGTAATAAGTTCTGCTGCTGTGACGGTCCAGATCAGGGACTAATGCTATTACCAGACAGAATAATAGGCTCCAGACTCCTGCAGATACTTAAAAGTTGTTTTGCAGTGTATGAACGTTCCATTCGTTCTCCCTCATTAACGTGTTTTGAGTCTGTCCTTGGTTTGCCTGCCATTTTCTTTGAACACCTTAAAGGTGTCTCTTCCACAGAGAGGAGTCTGTGTTAAAGATAATATTGCTCTCCTCTGTTCCTTGTCTTCTTCTTTAATCAGTCTGTAGAAAGGGAAAAGCAAATGTGCTAATCACATTCTGGCCATCTAAGATGCTACTTCACTTTGTGTGGCCTGGGAATAAATCACGGCTTCCTAAATTCTCTTTGAAATGAGTCAGGAATAGGTGGATACCAACGGCTGACCTCCAAATCCGAGATGATGGAGAGGAAATCTTTGTTCATATAACCTTGATATATTGGTAATAATTTTTGGTTTAGTCTGATTCTTTTTTTAATGCAAAAAAAATATTCTAGAGTTCAGGAATTAAATGCTTTTTGAGCTGATGCAAAATAAGTTAAAAACCCCTCCTGGTTTACTGGCCATGTCAGGCTGTATATGCACCATTTAAACAGAGAATCTCTTTTAGTGATTTGGGCTTAGACTTCAGTGATATCAGAGCCTCTAAAGCCTCAGAGGACGTGACCTGGCTTCCAGGGCCAGGGACTTTTGGAAGTTGTAGCTTTACTGTGCTGGGAGCCTTCTGTCCAGGCTGATTCTCCAGAGAAAGAGGAGTTTGCTCCCTGGTTGCGAGGACTTTGTCCAGCAGCAGCTCCCCACGGGAAAGGGAACTGGGAGCCAAGCACAGTGACAGGCCTTGGCCTCACTGAGGGGACACACAGGCAGAATTAGGGAGTTGGAAATAAATTTTGCTGTGCTGCACTTTCTAAAACAAATATTTCATTATTTCTTTAAAATGGAGAATTATGAAAACGTACCGTGAAAGCCCTAGTGGTAGAAAAAGTGTTTGAAGTACTTAGCAGATTCAGAATTACATGCTTAGTATGTATGGGTTTTCTTTTTTTTAGTTCTTTCTGTAAATTATAATGATGTTTTTCCCTTGGAGATTATACCTCTGCTCATTTTGAGCTTAAGTTCTATGTCTAAGAATGTGCTATGTCATTACAAAAAATATTCAAGTTGTTGTAGTCTGTGCTCTATCTTTTGAAATCTGCAAATAGCAGTCTTTTCAATGATGCATGTTTGTAGATTATTTTCTCTAAGAAAGAAATTCTATGTCAAGATGAAGGCGGATTTTTTCAGCTATAAAAGCCAATTTACTGCAAATTCAAATTAAAAGCTTTATTCCAGTGGGGAAATTAGTGGTGGGAAAGGTCACCCTCCTATACTGTAATCTGCCAAGTATTTATGGAAGTTATTGTAATACCAAAATACAACTTTATATTAAAGACAACATAAACCTGACAATCACTTCTGGTGTTGTTGAATCAAAACCAGTTTGGATCTCTGAACTGAAGAGAGGGTTTGGCTCTTGGCTTTACTGAGAAAGAGAGCAGCATCTGTGTTTGGGGTGAGTTACTGGTTGGTTGGTGGAGGGGAGGAGTGAGACAGTTCAGTGTAGTCCCTAATTCCCATTTTCTTTTGCTCCCAAGATTGCTGGGAGCAAGGACTTCAATTGTACTGCAGAAAAAGGGAAAGAAAAAATGTGTGATAAAGATGCTGTACTTGTGGGATACTGGGGGAGAAAAATCTTTCTTCCTGCCCCTGTCTTTAAGAAGAAAGTGCAGGGTTGCAGAAGAATAGACTGTCTTCTGAGCCTTTTTTAATCCCCTTTTTTTTTCTTTTAAACCTTTCTAGAAAGTGAGACTGTACCTGTGTTGAGAACTGCCCTGAAAGACTTGGAGCTGCTGTCTGTCTTTTCATGCCTTTTGTCACTGCTGTGGTAACTGTGTCACTGTTCTTTAGCAGGCAGAAACTGCTCCCCTGGGGAAATTCTCCCTTGTCCACGCCAGCAGCAGCACCGGTGCATGGGTGGGAATGTGTAACCCAGTCTGGCCACCCAGACCTGGTGGCCTGAAGGTGTGACCCAGGTGTGAAGCCCTGCTTTGAACTGGAACATTTTCCACGGGTGTTGGTCTTGTGCGAGGGACAGGGGCACCAGGCAGAGCTAAATTAGGTAGTTTGAATTTTATAATCAGGATGGCCAGGTCCCCTGTCCAGGCTTTGTGCCCTCCCTGCCTCCTGCCCACCTCTGCTTGCAGTGGGGGCGGAGTGGGGAAAAAAGGAAAAAAGCCTTGATGATGTGCAAGGACTGCTCAGCAACAGCCAGAACTCTGCGCTGTTTTCAGGCTGGTTTAGTCACAAATCAGAAACACAGCACCAAGACCCACCAGCAAGGAGGACAATTAACTCCATCCCTGCCAGACTCAGTGGGATAATTAGCTGGTATACCTGTCTCTTAGGGGAATAGTGCTATCAAGCCTGAAGAGTACACATCTCTTATTCCAGGGTGTGCCAAAGCTCTTCAGAACTGAGTTTGTCTTCCGGAACAGTAAAAGTGCAGGTGATGGTTAGATACAATAAATAAGAGCATAAAGGGGATATAATGCAGCAGGTAACTGACTGCTTGGGCATGTAAGTGTTCTAAGTATTTCTAAGCAGCCGTAGGTATTTTTGAGCAAAAAAATACCATCATTTTAAACCACTTTACACTTCTTCATCCAGAAGTCAATGCTTTTAGTTCTAGGAAGGGAAATTTCTTGTTTTCTTAGAGAAACCTTGTAGATCTTGCATCTTTTAAAGTTCTGAAAAACACCACACAGAGCAATAGGCATGGATTAAACCAAGCTCTGCTTCTTTCACCCTGAATCTCATCTTCCTCTTTATACTGCTAAAATAATTCTTGGCCTTAAGGAAGCTAAAAATGGGCAGTGAGGTGGCAGACCCCTCTCTCCCTCCACAGAATCACTGACAGTGTTTTCAATGAGATTTCTTATAGAGGAGTACTGGATAAACAAGATGAAGTGGTAACTTAAAGTCACAGGAGTGCTAAAAAAGATAATTGTATGATTTCTCACTTGTGCTTTCATATTATGTGGTTTCTCACAGCCAGGAGTGGGGAAAACCTGATGATTTCTCTTCTGTGGCAAGTCAGTGTGGCCCAGATCCAGGGTGGGATCTCTTGGGTTGTGGGATAGAGGTGCAGCTAGCCATGGGAATGGTCCTCTGCTCTCTGGATATCAGGAATCCTCTCTGATTTCACACTGGCTGGAAGAGTCTGTGCTGCCTCAAACTTCTGCTCTCCAACATCTGCCTCGTGCTCAGCAGCCACAAAGATAAAGCTGCAAATATTGCCACCTTCTGTGTGTGTATTTATCATCTTGACTGCAAAACCCCTGCAGATAAATTTTAGTCTGCAAGGGTGAATAAACTGCATTTATTACATAGCTGAAATGAATTTTAATAAGTAGAAATCTGGCTTTTCTTCTGAAATGAAAGTTTAGAGGCAAGTAAACTGACCCTGTGAGTTTTAATCCAACACTTCTCATTGGGGTACACTTGACAGAGTCGACAAGCAAATACGACTTGCTCTTTTAAATCTTGGCTTTTGCCAAGTAAATATCACTGCAGTAATGATGAAAGAAACCACTAGCAAGCAATCCAATGAATGCCTGATATCTGAATTTCTGGGAAGTTTGAATCAGTGCTGCAGATGTTACCTGCCTGTTTCCAGCTCTGAGTGATTCCTGAACCAATTTAAACAAAAGGGAAAATGATGTACGTTGGACATTGCCCTTTGCACTTGAAGAGTTGTGTAATCTGTCATTTTCTTCATTTTCAAAGACTGGAGAAATGCTATTATAACAAACCCTGATCATCAACAGCTTCATAAAGCCTTTTGTTGAGATTGTGTGTGTTTGGTTTGGGGTTTTTTGTTTGTTTTCTTTTTTGTCTGCATCTCCATGTTCTGCCCAAATGAAATGTTTGAAGGTGATGTTCTATGTGGTATTTTCATAGCCAAACTGAGCACAGTCTTTGGGATTTAGGAGTCATGAATGATTGTTTTGACTTGCTGTTGTTTCTTGTGGATGTATGAACAGGAATAATGTATACTTTCTGTATGAAATTACATGAAGGAAAACACTGATATAAATTTTCTTAAATTCAAACAACTTGGGTCAAAAGAGACTATTCTGGCCACTGTTGCCCAAATACAAAACTTATATAAATTAATGTGTACAAACATATTGAGAATCTGATGGTCTGAGGACATGTGCACAACATATTTCAAGTAGACTTTGTTTCACCTTTCTATTGAATCATTATGCTGTACTTGTCTCGACACAGAAGAGGCTATTTTGAGAGCATATGGCCTGGAAAAGTATTTCTAAGCGGGTGTAACAGGAATTCTTCTCATAATGGCTCCAAATAATTCAGATAAATATGTCACGGATGGTTGTTCCTGACGTGAGGGAGTATATAATGTATAGAAATGATGACTTGTGGAAGACTGACTTTGAAGAACCTCATTCTTTGCAATAAAGGAGCTCCAAATGTATGAAATCCTGGTACAACTGCATAATGAAGGTGATTCACATATGTTCCAAGGTTTCTTCAAACTGGAAATAGCATCAGCTGAGATTTTAGTGATTTATTATCGTACCAGTCTACACCTAAACATTAGTTGAAGGAGGATTTAAGTATTTTTACAGTTTGGGGTTTTTTTCCCCCCTATTAATTAGTATTTTAAAAATAATTCTTTTCGTGAAAAAGAAAATAACCTTTCTAATGTAATCCTCTATTAACGTCTGTCTGAAAACATTCATCTGGTTCTGGTGGTGGCAAGACAGAAGGAGATGGATTATTGCCTTTTTAAATCTAAAATGATGCACGTGAAGAATTCAAGTAATTTTATTTCATAAATTTGAATGGAATGATGGCTTTACAAATGAATTTTAGGTGCTGTTTGCTGCTGCTGTTTTGCTGAGAAATACAAATTTATTTTTGCAATCTATTTTTGGATTTATTGCAGACTGAGGTGTAATGAAGGAAGCTGCTGGCTTTACATGTAGTTACTAAAAGTTTCATTGCGGTGTAATTGTGATGCAGATCCTGGAATTTTATGTATGGAGGAGAGGTTAAAAAAGGTTTTGAGTGTTTGTGGTTGAATATAAAACTTCAGTTGTGATCAATCAATCTGTAACCTGGTTATAATGTATATATACATTTTAAATTTTATTTAAGCTGACCTAGATTGTTTTGAAAAGTAAAAGGGGACAATATTCATCTCAGAACTAAAAATCTCAAGGATTCTGATTGGTTTTCCATTTGTTCTTTAAAAATAAGCATTTGAATTGGCATCTAATCTTAGTGTTTGCTGACACATTAATAGACATAAAGTAAAATTAGAACTTGATTCCGACCTTCCTTCGTCCAACCAGCCCTGAGGCAATTATCTTGTCCTTCACCTCCGAATCAGCAAAAGGATCCGAGTGACATTGTAAATTCAAAATGTGGAGCGGCATACTCTGACCTCATCCACATGATTCAGATTTTGTGAGCTCACACAGTGGCAAGAAGAGGCAGGGCGCTGGAAAAAAATAAAGCCCTTTGAATAAGATGCTGTTTAGGGAAGTGGTAGGGTCAGGTGGGCACTTGGAGCTTTGCCATGGAGGATGTATCTTCTATATCACATCCTCAGGGACAGAGGGTGCTTGTAGTGGAGCAGAGAATACAACCCAGATTTCCTCACAGATCTGATAAGAGCTGGCCATGGAGTCTCGGTGGGGAGGAAGGGGGATGCATGCTTGGAAAACCTTTGAGAAGGGGAAAGATGGAAATGAAAACCAGTGCACTTCTCTTGTTATTTGCTTGGAATTTTTTTTTTTATTTCTTTATCCTTCAGAAAAAGGTGCAATGTCTGCATCTCCGACTGGTATATCATCTGTAAATAACTGCTTTATAGATAGTTTTTATAATAAATTTTAATGCAATTGAATTTGCAGGTGCCATAAAATCAAGTTCTGGGACTTGATAGGATAGGATTGCTACCTGATACAGGCTAATCTTAATCACTGTAGGTGCTTTTTTAGTTTTCCAGATTCTGTTCTCAAGCTTCTGGAATAAATAACAGTAAGATAAATACTGTGTCTGGGTTTAGTGGGGCTTTAAAATCTCTTTCAAGGTTTAAAATCCCAGATATTTACTGCATACTTCATCTGTAACCCTGTGGGTGACTTTCTTCCACACATCCATCACTGGGAGGAAATGTTCCACCTCGTGGAACTGAGAGAGAAGGTGCCAGAGCCTCCTAGAGAGAACCTCAGTCTTGTCCTTCCACAACCACAGCGCAGTGTTTTCATTGTTGGAAGATGATCAGGCAACCTGAAGTTGTGGGCAGAATTGAACCTCTGCCTGCTTTCCAGCCATCTCAGTCTGTCGGCTCAGTGCATGTGAACTGCTCCTGAAAATACAGGATCTTTTGGAAGCAGTTTCGTATATTTCGGGGGTTTCTAACGTGGCTCTAGACCAAAGACCCAAATGTAATACCCAAAAATGTGTTTATTGTGTCTAAATAAAATACAAAATTGGAAAGGAAAGCCTAAGGGGGGATGCACATTGAGATCCTTGAGATTCCCTCTCTCCCTATAGGAGAGGTGAGGGAAAAGAGAGTGTGTGGAATCTCCATCCTTGCAGATAATCAAAACAGGATGCATAAGGCCCTGAGCAAGTGTATTTAGCTTCAGGTTTGGCCCTGATTTGAGGAGGTGGCTGCAGCAGATGGCCTTGAAGGGTTCTTTATGACTTAATTTATTCTATGACTCCATGTTCTATGTATAAAAATACTACCAGTAGCAAGTGTATTTTGTTTTCAAAACTGACTTAGATGCAAAACGTTGTGTTAATTGTACCTTGCTATTTGCATTGAAAACTGACGAGATCAAATTTGTATCGGTGCTTAGTGAAACCCCAATAGCAGTTCTACTGGCTGAGCTGGTTTGATGGTTTTGAAAGAGAAAATGCTCTTGGGAGCTCCCACCACTGTATTTGATCTGGGCTGATAAAGCTGAAGAGTGGGAAAACAGAAAAGATGTACAGGCTAGTATTCTTTTTGGGGTGAACAGTTAATTTGATATTGAAGTGACAAAAGGAGGCTGAATAATGATATTGCTCACATATTTCCTAACAGAATAAATAAAAATGGGTGAAACTTCCTAAAACGTTGGGATGGTGTGAAAGACTTGATCATCAACATACTGCAATTGCACCACTGCAGTTTGCTGAGGCATTTGCTGGAAAGAGAGCAGTTGCAGTAAAACATAATCAGCCCTTCACGTCGTAATGGTGCAGACTGTTCAAAGCTGCTGGAAATGCTGCAGTGCCGTGTGTGCACATTTGGCACACTGCAAATAGTGTCATTTAGCAATAAGAAAATGCTTGCAAATCATGAGCAGAAGTAGCAGCAACGGTTTGGTGCTGTGTCCTGAGGAATAACTATTTTTTCATGGTTAAAACTTGAGATTAGAAATCCGGGCTCTGTCACTTCCTCCAGCAGAAATGCTTTAAACCTTGATGCTTTAATGTGTCCTGCTTTAAACCAGGAGCTTTCTAGGTTGCTTTCTGGGCTGGCTGAGCATCCAAAGCAGCTTTTGAGAACTCTGAAGGCTGAGCTGGGGATGGGAGTGTTGGGCACTTAGACTGTTACTCTGGTACTTGTAATACTTACTCTTTTTTTTGTTGTTACAAGCGATACTTTTGTTACTTTGTTTCATATGTGAATCACAGCTGTGCTTCCTGCATTTGTGTGATTACTGGCCAATTCACTTCACAGACCAAGTCCAGGTACCCAGGGTTCCCACTCCCATCCATGTGTCCTCACTGGAAGAACAGCTATACCCCTGTTTTGTTTTTCACCCTGTCCCTGTACACCTCACTGTACAATCTCTAGTGGAGAAATACAAAACCTCAGAAGCAGCAGTGGAGTATGGTCCAACCCCAGAATGGTGGCTGGAATTACCTAAGGAAAGTTAAGGTGGCAGTGAGGATATGAAACTCCTGAAGGCAGAGGAATATTCCCATCATAGGTATTTCTTACAAAAAATAAGGAAGATTTTGTTGCGTTGTTTACAGAGAGTGGAGTCTGGCAGATTTTAGACGGATCTGGGCTCCCTTTTGCCAGGGGAAATCACTGGTTTCAGGGTTCTTACTGGTTTCAGGGCAGAGAAGGTGCGTTTGCAGCTGAGAGGCAGCGCTCAGCACAAACTCCAGCTCGGTGAGCCTGGCTCCCTTTGCCTGGGGCTGAGACGCCTCTGCAGCAGCAACAAGGACACCTCAGTCCCCAGAACTCAAATATCAGCTGGGCTCCATGGCTGTTAACAGTCTGAGAGGATCTGTAACCATTTCTGAGGCAAGAATTAGGTTTGTGAAGCACTGTGAGAACTCCTGTAGGCCAAGTGTTTAACTGTGGGACTGCTACTGTCCCCAAAGGGAATTAACAGCCCGATCCTGGAAAATTATGTATTTCTGGTTACCTGAGTTTCATGGGGATCTGCCTGACCTATAAATACAGAGCAAGACTTCCTCCATAGCACGAAACAGGTTTTGTTGGTCCAAATGATATTTAACTTAAATCTACACTAGTAAATAGTAAAGGATATAAAATTCAGGTTATATTCTGTCACTTCCTCTAGGAAGTGCTGTGCTCTGTGAACATTTGAACACAGATAGCAATGAAGCTAATGAACCATGGAGGGTCTCGATACATTAAGTAAGGTTTTAACGGGGATAATATATTGTAAAGTGTATAGTTAGCATTCATTTACAACTTGAAATAGACTGAAATCTTAAAAAGCTACTTGGTAAAAGCCAACCAGCTAAATATATGTGTATTTACATGTGTACACTCACCTCTGTCTCTGTAATGGTGAGAAAGATGGGGAGGACACTGTTACCTGAAAGTGCTTGGAGGAAGGATGTGCTGTGAGGGAAAGAATGCTGTAGAATATATGAAGAATAAGATGAACTCTTCAAGATGAATATTTCTTTTTTCATGACTTGTGTCAACCTTGACAGCAAGGGCATTGTAGTTTCTTGGTGAGTCAATTTACCTCATATTCATCGCAAGTTAAAAAGTTGTGCAATTTATTTGCCAAGGATCAGCTTATTCAGTGACCTGTTGAGGTTTTGATCTGTAGTATAAAATACCCTTTTAATAAAACCAGGGGAGCACAATTTCTTGAATAGTTTATATTACCCAGACAAAAAACCATTGACTTTGCATTTGGACTTAACAAAGATATCTGAATTAATGCCAGATATGAGCAAAGTACTGTACCTGACAAATCTTGATGACTAAGTTTGCACAAGTTGTGTTCCTTCTGAGCTGTGCCTTCTGTAGCAGGCTGGGTTTGAGATATGGTGGGATGATTTTATCATTCTTCTGCTTAGATAATCCCTCTGGGTAAAGGCTGGGAAGGTAGCAGGACACCAGGCTGTGGTTGATGGTAGAGTTTTGTTTAAAACCTACCTGTAGTTGTTATGAGTGGATTTCTGTAGCTGAAAACCATTTCACAGACAAAATAGGAAAATGCTGTTCTACCTGAAAAGAAGTAATATTCTAGAAAATCTGTTTGGGAATAAAAGAAAAATGTATTTTGGATTAATCCTAAATACTGCATTTGTTTTATCTGTGGAGAGGCACTACACTGACCAGTGTAATAAAGCTTCTGTTGAGAAACACAAGTGTGGAATAAACCTTGTCTCTGTCAGGAAATATTGTAGAGACTTAACTTTCCAGTTTGTGACATTGTGTCTGCAGCTCAACTGGGATGCTTCTGAGGGAGTGCTCTGTTATCTGGAATAGAGCCTGGGATACCCCTTCCTGAACAGGAGGGGCTGTTCCCAGGTCAGCACCGAGCAGACTGAGAAGGGGAGGAAAAAAAATAGGAGCAGTAGCCATCATATTTCAGGGGTATAGATGAAAGAGTAGATACACTTAGGGACTCTGGAAAATTAAAGGTGACTTCTGCATTGGAGATGGATTTGCTGAAATCCTGTGCCTCAGGAACTCCGTGTGGCCATGATGTCTGAGCGCAGTCTGAAGGCTCCTTGGTGTTAAATCCACTCTAGGACTTGTGTTCTTAAACCAAGAGCTATAGTGTCTATGTGGGCAGAGTGTGTTGAGCTAGACATCATAATTAAAATAAGAATGTAAGTATTGGAGCTTGTTCCTGTAAACACTTGCTGTAAAGTATCCTGCTCTCTACTCAGTGAACTGGGGCAAACGCCTACAAATCTTTGTCAAAGCCTGGATCACAGCAAGTGTAGGTGCCTAAAATTAAACACCTAAATAAGCCATCTGGATTTGAGAACTCCCAAAGCTCCCATTAAAGAAATTAATGCCAAAGGAGAGCAAGTTCCGCTGATGCTTGGGAGGGGTGAAGTGATTTGAATTGCTGTTGTCAATAATTTTGATTTTAGTCGTAAAGCTCAGGCTGATACTCTGCTGACCAGTAAATATTGTCTATTGATTCTGTCACCTGAATTAATGTCTCTGAACTGTATCCTGCTTCCCCTTAATGCTTGCTTTCTTAGTATCAGATGCAAGAGGCAGAAGCAACAAGAAATTATTATTTATTGTTTGAAAACATCCATTTGGGCTGCGTAAAACTCGACCAAATGTATAACCTGTGTGATTACTTAATTGTGGTGGTTTATATGGGGCAATTGCATTTGTGTTGGGAAGAGGTGGAATGTTACATGGCTTGGGGTATGCGTGATTAGCATTTACTGCAGCATGCTGTTCCGATGATTGGAATATTTTAGTAGCCTTTTATTCTTTTTCACCCAAAGAAAACCAGGCACAAGTAAAATTGCTTTGTTGAAGTAAGAATGAGGTGAGTTTTATTTCTGAAGAAATAGAGTTGTCATAAAAACATGTCCCCCAAAGGCAATGTTTTCCATTAGGAGGAAAAGATGTAGTGAATGTCCATTAGAATGGGATATCTGCTGGTAATAGGTCGTTCCAGGAGCACTTGCACTCACAAGTTTTTTACAGAGCAAATCCTTGTGGATCATTTGTATTTTTATACCATACAAACTCTGATCTGTCTGTTATGACATTTTTCTCAGAATCTTGCTTTTCTAATCTCGATCCTGGTTGACCTCACCCCTCTGTCTACTCAGAATATAAGATGATTTCGAGGGGGCTGTAATAAGGCTTGAAAAGTTCTCCCAAGACAGTTTCTTTTCAGAAATAAATACCAGAATGCAAATGCAGATTATTCCTTAATTATGTTTGATCAAAGATTCTTGCAAATGGAGAGGGAGATAGTGGCTAACAGAGATGTTGGGTTTAATCAGGTGAGAGCATCAGCTTCACTTCTTTGGCTGTTTTCCCCTTACCTTCCTCCAGCAGTCTGTTCAAGATGCTTGTTTCACTTACTAGCATTTTGATTTCATGGAGAATTGCTGTGTGGGTTACTTCTTCTCCACAGTTAATTGACACTACTGTGTTTGAGGGTTGCAGCCGAGGTGATCCCCCTCCTTCATCCTCACATTACCTTGGCTATCTGTGGACCTTGGTGGAGAGGGATTATTTCATTTATTAAGCAGTTTTCAGTATTGAATCGCCGAGCTCATAGTTGCCAGCTGTTGGCAGAGGAGGCCTGAGGGTTTGGATTTGTTGGATTTGAGGTGCTACCTGGTAGGTGCTGTCACACAGCAGTGGCTGTCATTGTGACCTGGGCTGGGGCTTGCCCAGGCGCTGCAGCTGGGGACTGGAATGAAGGGGAGTAGTCTTTTCCTGAGAAAGACTCAATGTTCAGTCAAAACTAGGTTTTTTTGTCATAACTTTGTCATAGTATTTCTGTGTGGAATAAGTCCATTCTTATATTTTTAACATTCTCCTACCCCCATCCCCTTATTTAGCCATTCACTCTGTGCTCTGAGTGTGATATAGCAGATGAGTGTAAATTAATTTAGTTTTTAGTTATTCTTCTATGAATTAAAAAAAAAATCTTTCTAATTGAGCTCTTCAATACATAAAAGGTGGGGTTTTTTTTAAAAAAAAGGCAAACTAAATTTCTTGTTGTCTTCAGGAGAAAAAAAATTAATTTGTATAAAGCTAAACTTGTTCTAGAATGTTTTCAGGAGATTTAACTATTTCACACCACATTTGTAGCAAAATAATTAAGTTATTGTTTATTTTAATTGGTTCTCTAGAACGTTAGTATTAAGTCCATGAAAGGAATTGAATATGTCACTGGAACAAACTGAAAGTGGTAAAAGAAATTTATCAGTTGGGGAAAAAATGGAGCTGTTGTGATGGAGAGCTCTTTAAATGCTTTGACCTGGAAATGTTGATGTGAAGGCTGGACGGGAAACTGTGGCTCCACATCCCTGAGGGAGGGCAAGGGTCACCAGTAAGTGCACATGGAACTGTCCTCTCAGATGCTGGATGTGCATTTCTTGTGCATTGAGGTGACCTCAAGAAGGTCAGGTTCTTCCCAAGAACTCCAACTTCTCAACATCCAGCATTGCTCTCAAATTTAGGTTCATTGCTTGAATTGTGCCCATGGGATCATTCAGTCATTCATGTTGGAGAGGGCCATGAGGGCCCTCAGAGCAGATTGTTCAGGGCTTTGTCCTGTTGGGTGTTGAAACTTCCAAGGAAGGAGGCTCCAAGGCTCTTCTGGGCCCCTGCTCCAAAGCTTGCTTATCCTCAAAGGGAGAAAAGAGCTGGTTGGAGCCTCTTCTGGGTCTGAGAGTGGTCTCTTGTTGTGCTGAGCACAAAGCCTTGGCTCTGTTCAGCCTGGTGTGCCGTTTGTTCTCTCAGGCGCTGGCTTCAACAGAACCGTGCTGGGGGTGGATGGGTGGATGGAGGTACTGTGTGCTTTTGCAGCTTCTTTCTCACTGGGAAACCCTAAAGTGAAATGGCCCAAACAAAATGAACATAAGCAAAATAGGAATAATAAATTGTACTGTAAGAGGCCAGAGGAAAAAAGACACTGGTCAGAAGAAAGTATTTTAGAGAAGATGCTGGTGATTTTTCACAACCTAGAGCTGTCCTGCAAATGGTGATTGTATAATTATTTTTTTGTTCTTTTTGACCTTCTACCCTCAACTTCTTGGCAACTTATTAAACTCCTGATGAACCTTTTAGCGCCTATGACTTTTTCCTTTCAAATAATAGCAAACTGCTGTTTCTGACCAACTTCATGTTCTGAGTTTTTTGTTAAGTTGAAACAAGTCTTTTCTCCATCATTAAATTTTAATGTTTCACATTTTTGAGTATTTGGCTACTAATACAGCTTTACTTTTAATGAGAAAACTCACAGCTGCTGTCACAGTGAAATGCGGGGCATTAAAAGTTATCAGAGAGAGAAGCTGTGAAATGACATCAATGGCTAAATAAAAGATTTGTCAGGAAATGTGTAAAAATTACATGTTTCAAAGACAATTAATTACAACTGGACTATTTTTTTTACCTATCTTTCAGTATTTTAAAATGCCTCACAGTCATATTAAAAATATGATATTTCTTTGATTTTTCTGGGCCTTGTTTCCAGTTTTTTTCCTTCCTGTTAGACAACTGACTTGCTTTGCATTATTGACTGATTCATATTTTAGGATGAATTTATGATGGTTAAACACGGAGAAGTGCTGAGTTTCAAGATTTGTACTTTAAGCTCTTCATTTTAGGTATCCTCTCAGTTCTTTGAAATGCAATTTCCAGAGGGGATAGTTCAGCAAAAAATTCAGTTGAGCATGGCATTTAGGAACTTTCTAGGAGATGAATTGTTTTTCTTCTTTCTGAGGGTATTGGCAGTGCTTGTCTGTTTTTCTCTTGGAGTCCTATTGCTAGGATGGGGTGGAATATAACATTTAACTGATGCAATCTCATGTGTTTTATCACGAAAAGATATATTTTTGCTGCGAAGTAGATTAGCACTCTCTAATATAACATATGATATGTACAATACTGTGGGTGCAGTTCTTTTTCTGATGTGAGTGAGGGAAGAAAGTCCCGAGTTGTGGTGGATGTGAAATGAGGACACAGCGTTTGTGTGTCTCAGAGCTCGGAGCGTGGTTTGCCCTCCACTGACTCCTGGAGAAAGCTTTATTTGTGGAGGGCCCTGAGCCACTGCCCTGTGGTGCACAGCATTTCCATCCTGTGCTCTCATTTGTGTGGGGAGCTGAATCTCCTTTCTGGCATTCTCATTCCAAAGCATGAATCCGAGCTTTCTGGGCGCTTGCGGAGGGAGCCGGGAGCCTTGGGACGGCGTCCAGCTCCACGCCCTGCACAGGTCAGCATTCTGGACTTACAGCTGTGGCAGAGCCTTCCCACGGCTTGCTCAGGTACAAATCAGAGAAGTGAGCAAATTCAGGTCCCTGCAGACTTGCTGTGTCCCCTCCCTGCCCCAGACCCTCTGTGTCCCAGTGCAGGGAGAAAAGTGTTTTTCCTTCCCACACGTAAATGCACCCAGAGCCCCAGGCAGGGAGGTCGGGCTGGCACTGCCTGGTGTGGCTGCCTCAGGTGCCTCTCACGCCTCTTCCTGCCTGCCTGCATTTCCAGCTGCACAATCCTGGACAGGAAGTTTTTTAGGACAGAAGTGTTTTGTATCATTTGAGCACTCTGGCTCCTGATGGCACCCCCAGGCAGAATGAAATATTCATTGTAGGCGTGACAAATCATAAGCCCTGCACTGGAGACTGGTTATTCTGTGGCTGGTCTGACCTCTGCTTAGCTCTCTGCTGGAAACTTTTTCTTGCTCTTGTCAGACTACTTCAACGTGAAATGAGCCATCTTAAAGTATGCAGTCTTTTCCTTGGCAATTAATCCCTACTTCACATGAAGATCTGCATTCAAGCAGATGATGAGCAGATCTTCCTGAGGAAGAATTGAGGCTTTAGCAACAAAACCAAAAATGTGCTGAAGAACAGCATTTTAGAAGTGGGACTGACAGAAGATATCATTCCCTTGAAGATTACAGGCAGTAAAAAGTCCAGAAATGGAACAGTCGGGACCTTTGCTTTTTTTTCTTCTTTATATGGAAATAGTGTAGAGATATAACAAAATTGAGTAGTAGGTCATTCCACGCTATTGGTGGAATGTTTGAAGTTTGTTCTGGAAATTAGGTAACACCTCATCAGCAGCTCATTTTTTTCCCATCAAACCCACTGTGGTGTTGGTGTTCTTGCACTATAGTAATGGCATATGATGATGGGGGAATTCAGGTCCTGTGCTTTCTCTGGCACCACCAGCATATCCCAGATGGCATCCAAGCTCAAAGCTCAGATAAACTTCTGTTGGCAGAGCAGGGATGGGGAAAATTATTACTGTTAAAACTCTGATCCAGTAAGACCAGGATGTACTGTAAATCTTGTATGAAATGTGTAATCTCATTTATATGGATTTGATTTTACTTTGAAGTTTGCCAGTTCTGTAAAAGAAAAAAAAATCCTTAAAGCATATTTGCTATTTCTGTTTCCCCCCCCCAGAAGTTTGACAGTGCTATTCCAGTATAAGTTAGAAGAGAGTTTTCAAATCTCAAATATGCATAACCTGAAGTAATTTTGCTCATAAAATTGTGAGTGGAATTGCCAGCTACTAATGATGAAGGAGGATGTTTCTGAATGGGCAAAGTCTTTAAAAAGTGAAGCTAGAGCATTGTTTTAAAGTCCCTTCAGACTCTGGTATTTTTATATGGTTCTGTACCGATTGTGTGTTGCAGAGGTTGCACCAGTCCTTTGAAATTTCCAATTATTCGAGACCTTCCAATTATGTCTCTCATTGATCAGCATGCTCGAGACTCGTCTAGGCAGAATCAATGATCTGTGACCCTCTGGGAGGCCTCTCATGTGCTAATTCAAAGCTTGTGGATAATTCAGGAACAATAGCATAAGCCTTTGTGGGCTTAGGATGTTTGCAGTGGAATTAATGTACTCGCTAGTTCAAAGGCTTTGCAAGCCAAATGTCAGCTTAGTTCCCAGTTAAATGGTTTCCTTGAATGTGTCACTGGAAACGTGTGAAATTACACTGGTAATCTTTATCAAATTCCAAATACAGCATTTATTTGTTAATGATGTAAGAAAGCCTTGAGCAGAAAAGTCTTTCTGTGCTGCAGCATTTTGTCCATTTCATAAATGGAGGGAATAAATACAGCCTGGTAATTTCATGACTGCTTCAGTGGTCTCAAGGCTATAATTTACTGAAATGTAATGAATTATTCTTTGTGAGGGGGCACGACGTGGCTGATTATTTTTTCCTCAAAGCTTTTTTCTTTTTCTTGTGGTGGTGGGGTTGTTTTTGGTTATTTTTTTTTTTTTTTACACCTTGGAGAATGAATTGCACGGGAATGCCTTTTAAGAGGGAGATGATGTAGCATCATTCCTTTTCCTAGAAATGAAAAGTCTGCAATGTGATTAGTTTGTGAAGGAGACATTGAAATGAAAACTTCTCTACTATTATAATTTAGTCTTGATTCTGCTCTGCCTTTGGTTCTGCCACCACTGGTGTTTGTCTGAGTGAAAGGGAGGTAGCTTAATAACAGCCCATTGGTTTGGTTTTTCTCGTAGCCCCTGTGGGTACATATAGTAAGTTTAGAAAATTCCCAATTCAAGCTGCACATTATAAGGAAACTTAGCTTTCTGTGCACCTTTCTGGGGCTGTATTTCAAAGATATTGCTGCAGGAGTCAATAAAAATGAGGATTTGTAGGAGTTACAGAGATTCTGTTACCCTGCTAGGTTCTGAAATTTCTTCAGGTGTTTTTTTTTTTGTGATCATTGACAGACTGTGTATTATTAGCCTTGAGTGAAATAAAGGCATTTAACTTTCCTCAATGTATGAAATTTTTGGCTTTTAAAGATTACAAAAATTGATCTAAGTATTTTTCATTTTAAAATTGTGTTTTCCTCAAGTCCACGTTTCAGCTGTCAGGATGTTTTAGCACATCTGGAGCTGGGTGAAAGCCGTAAGTTCTGTTGATGAAAATGTCTATCAATGTTTCCAAATCTCTTTTGTCACAAAGGAATTCTGTCATTTCTGCCCAGAATTCTGTCCGTGCTGAACCGAATCCAGTCAGCTCCAAACTCACTCCAGTTTCTTCAGTTTTCGCTTTAACTAAATTCGGCTTTGCTAGGAGTTAAACCGTGTCAGTGCAGTAGGAAAGTGAGTTAGTGCAGTGTGCTCTGACTGGACTCTGATAATGGCCATCTGCACAGTCAGCTGCAATCTTTCATCATGAAACACCCTCTGGCACTGCCAGGGCCTCAGCCTGCAACGTCCCTTCTGAGCCATTCTCCTGGGGGAAGAGAGAGGTGCCTGACAGAGTAGCTCAGAGTAGCAGAGTGTCTGCAGGCTTGGCTCTTTGATCCCGTTCATCCCCAGGAGAGCTGGAATAATGCAAAAAGCTGAGTTAACTTAGCTCCTGCTCCTAAGAGTCGTGTGCTGGTTCGCCTGGCGTGTCCGTGCTGGTACTTGGCTATCCCACAAGTCTCCCAGGAAATGCTTCACTTGAGGAACAGCTGTAACTTAAGCAGTAACTTGTGATAATGGTTTATGTGTGCCAGTGTTTAATGGGATCAGCAAATCTTAGGGTAGGAATGTGGGTGATCACCTGTTATTGATGTGCCACGTCTGATCAGAAAGCTCCAGCTTGCACACAAGATCATAACCAGAATTAAGGGGGGATGGTTTGGTGATTAAGCTGCGTGGTCAGTCGTGGATACTGAAGTTCATCTTCCTGCTCAGGCAGTGTGCAGCACACTGCTGGGATGGATGGGGCATTGCAGAGAAACGGGGACTGCCTGGCTGAAAAAGTAAAAAAAGCTGTCAGGGCTTATTTATCTTCTCTCTTCCTCTGCTACCCTTTGATTAGTTTATAAATCAATTTACTGTGCATTTAACTCAATAAGTAAGAAGCTTTATGAGGAAAGCGGATGATCTGAGATGGTTGTGTTTGCTTTTGTAGAGTTCTTAATTTTTTATTAAGGACAAGTGGAGATCATATATATATATATACACACATACACATTTTTTTCTGTGCTGGATTGTTCCCTTGGCATTTAAATGTCCTTTGCAATTGTAGGAGACACTCAGCCTTTTAAAGTAGATAGGAACAATTATACAGAGTTTGTGTCAGATTATACAGAAGCATGGAAAAGGGAGAAAACACACTGAAAAAGTAGAGGTGTGTTGCAACCAAAGGCTGTGTATGTCTTGTCAAAATCGTGTGTGTCCTGTGTCCACCAGCAGGAAACTCCTGTGATCCAGATTAAAGACACTGTTCATTAGCTAATCGTTTAGCTGTCATATCAGGTGCTTGAGCTATTCTGTTTTGTTGTTTGCAATTAAATTTATGGTGGCCACTTCCTTTTTATTTCCTACAAATAAAACCACAGCCACTTTTCCTGCTGAAAGCCTGAGGACTCCTCATTTAAATGGAAAGTACTGTAAGCTTTGTTTTTCTGTCTCAGTCCACCAAGTTACCCAGTGCAGGATTTTCACTCACTGGCACAATGTGACCTTGATTCCTTTCCTCTCTGAGCCCTGCAGTTGTGTTCACTAGGGCTGTTTCCCAGCTTTTTTCCTGTTTCAGAAGGGGAAGCAGGATCTGTGTGGAAGCTCAGTAGTACAAGATGCTGTAATGTCACTTGTTTATACTCACATGGATTTCATTGTAGCAGCTGGTAATTTGATCAATGTAGATATCAAATACTGCTTAGTAATGTCAGCATATCAACTCTGGAAAAAAAAGAACTTTTTGACAAGCTTTTATAATGAGTTAGTTTTCTATCTCTTTAAAGCCATATGAAAGTAAAGATTCAATGGAAAGTTCCTCAAAACGTGATTTGCTCCTATAATAATATGGATCTACAAAAAACCCAGACGTGTTTGCTCATTAGGTGTAAGTTTGCTCTGAGTCCGGTCCTGTGACCTCCCTGATGAAGTATCCTGGAGTGTTTGTTAAATTATAGGTTCCAAAAGACCTTTACAAGGTCACCCTGGCAGGTGAGGTCTAATTTCATGCATTACCGACTGATTAGTTCAAAAGGAGTGGATATTTAGGGTATAGAAAAATCTCTCTCTCCTCCCCAAAAGAAGAGATTACAGCATTTTTCAGAGGTAAGGCAACTTCCACAATTAGAAACACCTTATCAGCTTTCATGAAATATGTATTTCTCTTTGCAAATTAAGCTTTCCTCGCAATCAAGCTTTGTCTTAATTGCTCTACAGAAAATAACTGCCAATAAACAAAAAAAGGAATCATATTTAAATACTTCTGTCAATAATGCTTGTTGATCTTTAGAGAAGAGTAAACAGTCCCTTACCAAGAGCTTGGTTTTGCCAGCAACTGTTCTGTGAGAAGACTAATTGTTGGTTTGGGTTTTTTTTTTTTCAACATACATGATAAAAGTTTCATCTAATTCCATGTACTTTCAGTTGCTTGTTTAATATATAATAAATCAGTTTATTATGTAAACTTAAACTTGATTTGGATGTGGCCCAGCACATCCAGGCCTGCCATAGTGCACTCTGCTGGCTACAGAAGTTTAGTGATGTTAAAATGGATTGCTCCCAAAAGTGCCTTTTTAAGTCATGAATTATTTCCTTTTTATTTCCTTTTTTTTGGGGGGGGGTGGGGG